>VIBL01000290.1:0-472034 GCA_008271625.1 Lutraria rhynchaena | reverse complement strand
ACAGAATGAACACCATAGCTCAGTCGCTAGAACATTTGAGTCAGGAACGTGATCCTGCTCAACGGGAGCAGTTGTTACGATCAGGATTAAAAGAAATGGTCAAATGGTTTACGTTAGCTGCTAAAGTGATTTTACAAAAGAAATTGCTGTTACCCAAACAAACACAAAACTTTATGCAAAAACATCAGCATGAACTAGAGCAGTTGGGTGATGATCAAGTGGATGTGGACACCAAACGTCAACTTATATTAAAACCAGGAGGGAGTGGATTTCTTGGAGGGGTCATGATACGAAGTTTACTTCGATGGAATGGTCAAAAGACCATTCGTAAATTTGGCCCTAAGAAAACGCCTGCAAAAAGAACGCCTAAAAAGAAAGCTCCTAGAAAGAAACGTTCTCCTAAAAAGAAAGCTCCTGCAAAAAGAGCTCCTAAAAAGAAAGCTCCTGCAAAAAGAGCTCCTAAACAAACTCCTAAAAAGAGAGCTCCAGCAAAGAAGAGAGCTCCAGCAAAGAAGAGAGCTCCAGCAAAGAAACGTTCTCCTAAACAAAAACCAGCAAAAGCTCCTAAAAAGAAAACACCAGCATTTACAGTTTCACCCACAATCGATGAACGTTTTATCACCCTTCGACGAGGTTCCCGTGGATCTTCCCGTGGATCTTCTTTATCTAGAAATGGGAGTTTATCTAGAAATGGGAGTTTATCTAGAAATGGGAGTTTATCTAGAAATGGATCTTCTTCTTTAAGTGGATCACCTCCCAATGGGTTGTCACCTCTTTTATCTAGAAATGGATCTCCTTTATCTAGAAATGGATCACCCCAGAGTCCATTGAGAACTCAATCACTATCCAACTCTCCTATTTACACGGCAACACGATGGTCACCTCCTGCCACCAGTACTCCTATGACAACCCCAATGAAAACTCCAATGAAAACTCCCATGAGAACGCCAATGAGAACTCCTCCCAGGACGCTAAGAAGCCGTTTGAGTTCGTCTTCTTCTTCAACCAGTACATGTTCGACCTGTGGATCAAGCAGTTTAAGTTCTTCTTCCACCAGTACATGTTCGACCTGTGGATCAAGCAGTTTAAGTTCTTCCAGCAGAAGCGGATCCAAAAAAAGCAGATCGAGAAGCAGATCCAGAAGCAGATCCAGAAGCAGATCCAAAAGTGGGTCAAACAGTTTAAGTTCTTCTTCTTTGAGCAGAAGCGGATCCAAAAAAAGCAGATCCAGAAGCAGTAAAAGTTCTACTTCGTACATCAGTTCTTCATCACCAGATACCCCTGTGACTCGATTTTCACCCTTGAAATTATCGCAATTATCAAGACAGATGGTATTGAAACCTATCTTACAAGGACGTGTGAACTTAATGAGAACCCTACCAATGAGTTCAGCTTCTAAACAAGCCTTAGATGCTTTATATAAACAGTGATGTATGAAACAACAGCATCAGTTGATATCATGGCTCCAAAGCGTCCACTCCTACACAAGTACGGTCATCTGGTGTTGGGTTTAACTCAAGCCCCAGAGGGAATGAGAAGAAAGATGATACAAAAAGCACCTAAAGAAGTGATTCAATGCGTCTCCGAGTGTTGTCACAATGTTTTAGAAGGCAATGTTGCCTTATCCCCCACTCAAAAGCAAAGGTTGAAGTCCAAGCGTCAACATCTCCGTACCTTAGCGGATAAAAAAGTATCGATTCAAAAAAAGAAACGGGTGTTAAATCAAAAAGGAGGATTATTTCCATTATTAGCGCTCGCTCCAGTCATTGCTAAAGCTGTAGCGGCAGGGGCACTCAGTGGTGGAGTGGCTCAACTCGTGAAAAAAATATGAAGAAAATGGCTATTGTCCCGTTTAAAATGCTGGAAGAGATGAATCGATGGAAATCAGAACAGCGACCACGTTTACCTCCTCCCCCACAAGTCACACAGACCTCTGATTTACAGAAACAAATGGGGGAAGTTCTACAAAATGAATCCTTGTCCGAATCAGAAAAAGCACAACACTATGGACAAGTCTTACAAAAGTTTCAATTGTCACATCAAAAAGCGCGTGAACCCACCATGCCACCTCCAGCAGTTCAGCTCAAGCAGCTCCAGCTCAAGCAGCTCAAGCAGCTCCAGCAGCAGCTCCCGATAGACTAACCCTAGCCGATAGGATTCTTGAAAGTGTTCCCCAAACCATGCGTCGAAAAACTCAACTCTTATTACACTTTCTTCAAAATCATCCTCATATGTCATGGAATGAACAAGGTGTTTTGGAATATGATGGAAAACCCATACAAGGATCCAACATTATAGATTTAGTTAATGATGTGATTCGTCAAAGAAAAGGGTCTAGCCCTAAAGGATGGGAACAGTTTTCTCGTGGATTAAGAGAAGTCAATGTACCCCAAGAAGTGGTAGGAAATAAACGGAGATGGTCCTGGATACAACAACCCGAGTCAGACTCTGAGGAAGATGAATTTTACGATAGTTTTGTCGATCCTTCTGCGTCTTTTACTTCTTCTCCTAGGAAGAAACCTGCGACTAAAGAAACCTATAAAACAAGAAAAAATCAAACCAGAGCCTCAGTGGGAACCTTACTAGACTCTTACTACTACTTAGACCTCTATGGATCCCAAAGTAGATACCGTGTTACAGAAGATCTATTATGATCCCTTACATCCTGCTGCTTTTGGAGGGATACGCCGCCTCTATAAGACAGTGCGAGCTCATGGCATTACTTTGAATCAAGTGCGATCCTGGCTAAAAGGACAAAAGACGTATACCTTGCATAAACCTATCCGTCGGAAATTTTCAAGACGGAAAACCAAAGTGGGTGGTATCGATCATCAGTGGCAGGCGGATTTGGCGGACATGCAATCCTTAGTCAAACACAACACACCGTATCGATATCTGTTGTGTGTCATTGATGTATTTTCAAAATATGCGTGGGTCGTTCCACTCAAGGATAAAACGGGACTCACTTTGATTGAAGCGTTTCGCTCTATTCTGAAAACAAGACAACCTAAAGCGCTGCAGACGGACAAAGGCACTGAATTCAAGAATCAAAGATTTCAAGCGTTTTTAGAGAAAGAAGGTATTCACTATTTCACGACTGAAAATCCAGAAACCAAAGCCAGTGTAGTAGAACGTTTTCAACGTACTTTGAAATCCTACATGTGGAGATATTTTACCCATCATCACACACGACGATATATTGATGTATTACCAGATCTGGTGCAAGCCTATAATCATCGATTTCATCGAAGTATTCAAATGGCACCTGTATCCGTAAATGAACACAATGAATCTGAGGTGACCTTGACCTTGTATGGAAAAAAAGAAAAAAAGAAACCACAACAACATCTTCATGTGGGAGAGATTGTGCGCATCAATAAAACCAAACGTACCTTTGATAAAGGCTATCTACCAAACTGGACGACTGAAGTGTTTAGAGTGACCCATGTCAAAAGAACTTCACCTCCGACCGTCCAATTGACAGATTTAGATGGAGAACCTATTCTGGGTTCGTTTTATCTCTCTGAAATACAATCTATAAAAGACGATGGTATCTATGAAATTGAATCAGTGTTGGCTCGTCGTAAGAGAAAAGTAGACGGAAAAATAAGACAAGAAATTAAAGTGCACTGGAAAGGATACCCTTCGAAATTTGACAGTTGGATTCCTGAATCTCATCTCGTTTAAATACAGCATGTCTCAGTCTGACACAGCCAGTGTGGCAGTGAGTACCTCAGTGAGTACCTCAGAGAGTACCTCAGAGCAAGTCAGACCCATTGAGCCGAAGAACAAGGTCACCTTTTTTGCCCAAATTGCGGTGGTGTTTATCATTATTAGCGTGTCACTCTTTAATTTGTGTTTTGAACGACCGATCGTGAATTGTGGCTCCTGCTTTTAAGTAGTTCTCTGGGTTATATTCTACCGAATCCCTCTTTGAAATTCAATAAACCCAAACCAGCATGAGTTCGTTTTACATTACCCTGATGAGTGACAGTTCAATGGATCTGTTCCCAGACAATACCCAATGTTGTTTTCGTACCAAACTACTCAAACCCATCCATCTCAATAAACAAGACTGGGAAATTGGTTTAGTAGAAATGATTGTACCTAGTCAAGTCATTAATATCACGGAGGAAGAGCGACATTTTTCCATTGTCACACGGGATCCTATCCTGGCCAAAACGTTTGAGGCTTTTCCCCATTACTGTCTTTTCCCCAATGATGAAAAAGGAATACGTC
Organism: Lutraria rhynchaena; assembly: GCA_008271625.1. Lineage (NCBI taxonomy): Eukaryota > Metazoa > Mollusca > Bivalvia > Venerida > Mactridae > Lutraria > Lutraria rhynchaena. The sequence continues at coordinate 467,795 of VIBL01000290.1, read as the reverse complement.
TTTGTATTCCGGTAGGAACTTATGTTACACCACAACATCTGATAGAGACTCTGGACAAAGTCATTAAAGATTACCTAGGTCAACTGTTTAGAGAGAAAAACCTCCGTTTTACTGTAGGTTTCTCGGGAACAAGTAAACGTATTAAGATGGATAGTTCAAAGAACTTAGGCATTCAGTTTCATCCTAGTATGTTTATGAAATTGGGTGGGTCTCCTCATAGTGCTCCTACCATTTATTTAACTGAGAATCCAGATCCATTTCCTCACGGGGTAGACTTGAACATGGGTCATAATCATTTGTTTGTTTATTCTGACCTGGCGGCTTATACCTATTTGGGAAACATTGAAGCTCCCATTTTACGTGTGGCTCCTTTTGACCCGAGAACCAAAGCAGGGACTAATCCACATATTCATTTCGAGTTCTTGAATGTACACTACGTGCCACTGGCTAAAGCCCACTTTGACACCATCGCCATCCATATAAGGGGTGACACAGGGCAACCCATTCAGTTTATTCATGGGAAGTCTATGGTGAAGCTACATCTACGCCAACGACAATGATGCCTATATACCAAGGTCAACCTCGTCAGTATGGACAGGGGCTTGGATCTATGTTTAAGAAAGCCATGAAACGTATCATGCCTTTACTGAATCCTTTGGTTCGATCTGGAGTTCGAACCTTGAAAAAAGAAGGACTCCAGCAAGGAAAAGCGGCCATGCAAGAGATCATGTCAGGATCCAACCCTAAAAAAGCGATACGAAAAAGAGGAGCTAACGTATTGAAAAATGTAACCGCATCCTTGTTACGTGAAGTCACCAAAAAACCTAAGAAAAGTATAAAGGCCAAACCCATCAAGAAAAAACCTCATTCGAAACTTCATCGTCGTCGAGTGAAGCAGGCCAGACCACTTGATATTTTCGACTAAAGAAAAGAGAAAAGAAAAAAACAATCATGATGCAACACGGTTCTTGTGAATGTAGTAAGACAGAATTGGACGTGTCTGTCGTTCCCCCTACGATGACTGCCATGCAGGAGGGACAATGGACTGAGCATTATCCCATTTCTGCCCTGGACAATAATGCTCCTATTGAATTCGTGATTCCTGCACAAGTAGAAAAATGGACAGATCTGAATCAGTCTTATCTGTATATGAAAATCAAAATTATACAGGCGGATAATTCCGACTTGGCGAATGACAGTGAAATTGCGACCGTCAATAACTTTTTTCACAGCATGTTCAGTAGCATCGATGTGTATCTGAACAATAAACTGATCACCAGCAATGCGGACACGTATGCCTATCGTGCTTACCTAGGAAATTTACTCTCCTTCAATCCAAGTTGTAAAAGCACTCAGCTTCAAGCATTAGAATTATGGGCCGCAGATACCCCTGGTCAGATGAATACCAAAGTCCATGATGGAGATAACAAGGTTATGTGGAAAGGCGAAATCGTGTCCATCAAAGTCGTGTAGTGGAACTATGTGGTCGACTTCATTTGGATCTGGTGATGCAAGATAAATATTTACCTAATGGGATAGAAATACGTCTAAGACTGAACAAAGCATCACCCAATTTCTGTCTCATGGCTGCTGCACCTGCAAAAATCAAGTTTATGGAAGCAGGTTTCAATGTGAGAACCGTGGATTTACTCCCTGTGGTGGCCAATCAACTCAATCAACACATTGCTCAACACAACATGAAAATTCCCATCCGACGGACTGAGGTGAAAACCTTTACTATTCCTAACGGTCAACGTTCCAAGATTGAAGATCATTTATTTCAAGGTCAATTACCAAAACGACTGATCATTGGTATGGTGAGAAATGGAGATATGAATGGGGATATAGGGACCAATCCTTTTGATTTCCGTCATTTTGATCTCAATCATCTGGAGGTCAGTATTGATGGAAAAAGTATTCATAACAAACCGTTTCAACCCAATTTCGAAACGGGAGAATGTCTACGGTCCTACATGTCACTCTATCAAGCCACAGGAGCACTTGGACTCAATCGTTCCTTTGGATTGAGTTTGAATGATTATCAACACGGTTACACACTCTGGGGACTGGATTTGACAGCCGATCAAGGTTGCGAGGAAGGTCAACTCCATCCTATAAAAACGGGGAATCTGAGATTGGAATTTCACTTTGCCAGAGCGCTAGGACAAGCTATTAACGTGATTGTGTATGCGGAATACGATAATCAGATTGAAATCAACCAGTTTAGAGAAGTACTTTTAGATTATTGATCAATGGAAAAAATGGAACACAAACAAAACTTTAAAATGCAATGGTTGAATCTAGAAAAAATGGACATAGATAACATGGAACCAGGACAAGACTTTGAAATGCAATTATTGGCGTATCCTTGTGATACAAGTGAACGAACGGAATCCTTGCGAGAGGGATTGAACCACCATGTGACAGAAGCACTTCAAACGTTGATTTATGATCAAGTGCATAAAGACTGTTACGGTTGTCAAGTGGATCATCCTAGTCAAGTACAACATGTCCTGTGCTTATTCACGAACACATCAGAGTGGACAGAACTGTACATTCAAAAAGCGATTCAAGATTTGGATGTGTTCAAGGTCATGGAAAAGTGGTATCCTGAACTCGTGACCTTGACCGATAGTGAAAAAGGAGATGCCTGTCGATTATGGATTCAGTTTAAAAACGAACTCTATCAGAATCAGTCAGAACTGAACGATTCCTGGATAAGTGTATGGGCAGAACGTGTGAATAGACATTGGCATTATGGAGACGAATGAACTTCAATACATCTTAGATCATTCACCGATGTTATCGACATTGCATGCTCGTGTTTGTGCAAAAGATCAGTTACCTTCGGAGAATCCTCATCATATAAAGGCTTATATTGTGAATACACACAATGCGAATCAACCTGGAGAACACTGGGTGGCTATTTACATCAAAGACCATACCATCGTGTACTTTGATTCTTATGGACTACCACCCTTTGAGGAGATTCTCTCTTTTGTGAAAAAACATTCAAAAACGTATCAGTGGAATGCATTGTGTATACAAGGGAATGTTTTACCTGTGTGTGGTGTGTATTGTATATTCGTTCTGGACTTTATTTCTCGTGGATGTGACCTGAACCAGATCCTTCTGACTCGATTCAAAGTGCTAGAGGATAGACCAGGAGATAACGATACGTATGTGACCCGTTGGTTTGAACAATATTATGGCACTTATTATAGACAAGCTCAGTATGTGAACAAATGTGGACAAAAGTGTTTTGGACGACACAATGATAGAATAGGAGGTGAAAGACATTTGCAATATAGAATCATGAATACAAACATGATGTATTATTCACTTTAATTTGTGTGATTAGTTTCTATCTTGTTCTGTTTAAAAATATGTACAAAAAAAGTTCTGTTTAAAAAATATGTACATAACATGTTGTTCTAACAAAAAAATATGTACAAAAAAATGTTCTGTTTAAAAAATATGTACAAAACATGTTGTTCTACCAAAAAAATGTACAAAAAAAATGTTGTTTTGTTTAAAAATGGTTGATTTACAAAAACATATGGTTCATTATTGTTCTGTGTTTAAAACATGTGGTTCGTGTTGAATAAAAATATAAAAAAATAATACCACCTGTTTGTTTTACTTTGTTGGTATTAGGAGTTAAGAAACACAAAACAAACACAAAAACACACCAAAAACTAGCGACTAAAAATATGGACGTGACGTCATTTAACATGTTCTCACACAGGTTCGCGCTTGCGGTATAAAAATCCAATGCATTGCGTCACGTCATTTCATTTACTTCTAAGCGCTCAAGATGAATGCATTGTTGAATCAGCTAGAAACGGCTAGACAATTGACGGCACGACAGGCTAGGGTATGGCGGAACATCCGTCAACTGGCGGCTAATGTGGTCAACAAGAGAGAACAAGAAGAACGGGCTATTGGTGAGTCCATGAATTGTATTGAAGTAGATCGCTATCATCAACGTGATGAAATGATTCGAATGAGACAACATTTTCTGAATCTTGAGAAACGAAACCAGAGACCCGCCAGGACAGCTAGTCCTCGGCGACAGCGGCGACGTGAGCAACAGGCTGCTAGAGATCGGGCTCTGAATAGACTCAGAGAGCGAGAAAGTAGACAACAGGCTATGGATGATATCGAGGCGAAGGAGCAGGCCGATAGGGAACGGGCGTTTGCCGAATACGAGTCAGAACAGAGGCAGAAAGAACAAGCTGTCTGGGAACAAGCAGCTAGGGAGCAGGCTGAACTTCAGTCTGAGATCAGACAGCAAAGACAAGGGCTGGAAGCGTATTATCAACAAAAAGCTGAAGAAGAAGACCATTGGCAATTGATTACCACTGCCGAGAGAGAGTACTTTCAACCCTCTGTTCCAGAACAAGAATGGTACTGCGGGGACCCGACCTGCCGAGACTGTTATCCTCAACAAGATTGGTACTGCGGGGACCCCACTTGTCAAGACTGTTACTCTGACAAGCGTAAGGTCTACGTCAAACAGGAGCCTGCTACCAACTAGTACTACTACAAAAAATACCAACGGTCCTTTTTAGGACCAAACTGGTCTAATGACCACCCCCAACGGCCCTTTTCAGGGCCACCATGTTTTTTGAGAAAGCACACTTCTTGTGTCAAATTGTGTCAAATTGTCTTTATTTTGTGTCTAAAAAACAAAATCCCCAAATTCCCACACCAAACAAATTGAAAATTCAAATTCAAAAAACACAATTCAAGAAATGGTACCCAAAAACACAAAATGAGGTACCCCCACCTATCCAAAATGGGTACCATAAGAAAACAATAAATTGACCAAAATTTCACAATTTCACCCCTTTTTTTCACACATTTTGACCTCATTTTCCGAAAATTTGGTACCAGGGTACCTCCCATAGTGTCGGAAAAGTGGTACCATAAGTACCTACGATGGTACCAGGGTACCTCCCTTCACTACTAACCTGCCTTCAATAAATGCACTACAACCAGTCAAAAAGAATATAATAGAATAAATGTATAATCTAACGTTTTTAAATACGTTCACTGAGAATATCTCGATTTGAATATTGTGCTGTCCAGCAGTTGTGCTATAGCGCTTTTCGATGGCATGTAATTTGATGGCAAGTATCATCATGTGGGCTAACACGGCAGATAAAACCAGTACCGCACCTTGCCATCCGTATTGCTGTATCAACAATTCAGTCAGAAATGTGAATACAAACTGAAATAAACTCGACCCAACACTGACCACGGAAAGCGCAGCAGGTTTCCATGGTACGTCGGATAGCACGTTGTTAATCAGTAGCAATGCTCCTATGGAGACCATAGACTGTCCAATTCCCGACACTATCCCGATAAAAAAGATTACCATCCATATGTTAACAGAAAATTGTCCGAGAAACACTGCAATGACAGACACAAGTATCCCACATTTCATACAGAAACCACAACCATACTGCTTCACCAATTTTGTCCACAATATCGACCCAGAAATATTAAAACTGACATTAAATCCTTGCACCAAAGCTGCCCATGATCGTTCAGAATTAAATACACGCACTAATTCTGGATAAAGTACACTCAAGCCATAACTAAAACCAAAAGAAAATCCGCTTACAAGAACAGAAGCGATCACAAGCACAAAGTGGTCAAAGTACAGCGATTTGTTTGACGCTTTTGACAATTTTTTATTTTGGTCGATTTTCAGAAGCGCCGTTCGCTCGTCGTTTTTATCATACGTGTTCTCCGTGCAAGCTTCGTAGTTGCGGTATGATGGCATTTTTAACGTGAATTAAATAGCATCGTTAATTCAAATTTCGGACTAACTGAACAAACGTGTTGATGACATGGCATGGGTTGTTCTTAGTGCAGTAGATGTAAAATTATGCGACATCATGAAACTGAAATGTCTGTATGCATGCATAATCACATGGTGAATACTCTCTCGAACGTATAGAACAAAGGTTAATGTATAAGTATTATGTTTATATTATGTATCCAAACGAGTTTACAAACAACCTGCGTGAAACTGAAAACATCGCAATAAGCTTTTTGTGTACCATGGGCAAATCACAAACCACAGTCTTTAATGATGTATCTCTAATTGACACTACCAGCAATCCGCACAATGCTATGTAATATTAAAACGTGCATTATTGGCATTGAAGTTGCAGTGATAGATATTCTTCATTGATGAAACGACCCGTGGCTATTTTCTACTTTCTTTTTTTTATTAACAGAAACCAGGACAATATTGTGTAATATACTCAAGTCTATTCTCGCATTAAAGACATTCCCTGGTTCCATTTCTACCAATCATTTACCAATATGATGTTGAATTTTGTCAAAATCTAATTTCAGCTATGATTCAATGTATTTATTGCTGCTAGTTGACGTATTTACTACTAAATTAAGCATTTCTATCAACCTCCCCGTAAATATCTGAAGTTCAGTAAATATTTGTTACGCCCAAGTGCCATTGTATTCACATCGTTAAAAGTATAAAAACCACGTTTTTTAAATAATAGTTCAAACCCTGCCAACTTAAACATTTGATGATACAGTCACACCGCAGAAGTATGACTTGATATTTTCGAGCGCAAACAATATTATACGGATACATTTAAACAATGTTTTCGAAATCTAAAAAAACAAACTTATATCTCCACACTCGGATATCAGGTACTGCATTAATATTTCAAGCACGTATAACAAACTGAAGGACATTCCTGTTTGCTTGTGTTCGTGCGGAAGTCATTAAACTATGACTATATAGCTACATCGTAAATCTTAAAAACGAACAGCTGGATGGATGAGTGGAAAAAATAGTATATACTCTCGTAGATAAAAGTTGTACGTAGACTTTGATACGATAGACTGAAGCTTCAACTTGTAAAAAGCGCATCTTGTCTTTACAAAAAATAATATTGTACAAGATAGCAAACGTAAACCCCCGTAACCCATAAAAAGTTTAGTTTCTGTACCATTTCATCAGTGAATGTTTAGTGAATGACCTTCAATATGTTTAACGGAATACCGTGCTTCTAATAGGACACCGACCTTTTGCCTCATAACACCGCATTTCCTTTCACCGCATCTGAAGCAGACTTTTGAAAACATGGTAAAAGACGCCATTGCTTGTAATGAATAATGGCTTTTTGTCACAATGTTTTCCACTCTGTCAAAGAGAAATAACAAAATTTCCTTAAATGAATTAACGTTTTGTGTAATAACTTGGTTAATATTTGGAAGAGTCCAAAATATGCTTATTAGGCAAAGGGTTATCTAACATTTTTACGTACACATGGATATAATCTTAGGTCAGGTTAGGGATCTACTGATAAATTGTTGATAAAATTGTTATCGCTATTTAAATAACTCCGTTTCAAAGAAACGCTCTAATAAATAAGAAAACAAATTTGACTATATGCAATTCGAATATTGCCTCAATTCACACAGTATGACCAGTTACTTGTTTTTCTTGCCGCGGATCTAGTTATGGTCCATTAATGTTTATATTTGTACTCTTTAAGAATGATATTGTGTTTTATTTATTAAAAGCACAAACCGCACTAGTCTGCATTGTTTTGTTATATTTTCAGTTTCGTCACTGAAGATGACTGGACTATTTCTGCTGATAAGTGCGCTGTGTGTTGGTGTAACTAGCGGGGCCAGTGTGTGTTGTTTTCCTAAACAGTATGAGGCTAACCAAGGGATTGCCAAAGCAACAGTTCGGAATGGACAATTATCCGTAATGACGGTAAATATGAAACGTTCCATATAAACACTGACATTCGTTGACAGGATCTCTGGGTTTTGATGAGCTGATCGGAACTACATTTTATGTGTTTTATGTGTGTGTGTTGTATTCGTTGTTCCGGACGAGCAGAAAAGCGTATACTGCAGGAATGTCACTGTGCATTGTGAACCGGCATGTTTTAATTTGATTATTACCTTTAAATTTTTATTTTTCTTATTTTTTTTCCGACTATTTAGTTTTTCTTAATCCTTAAGTACATCAAATTATTGCCGCATATGGTAATACATGATATATTCACTGTCTCAGGCATTTTTCAATATTTACGTGACTAATTTTGTATCGTTGATACCGGACTACGCAATTTTATCAATTGACTACGTTTGCAGCGACATTTTGCATTCTGCGAAAAATGCAAGACGAATACCAGCAAGGATGGCATGATTAAAGTCGAACATGATCGTACATTCCACTGTTAATTATTCAAAACAGGCAAACCCCAAAAATGCGCGACATCAACACATTCAGCTTTTCAAGGTGAACTATCTTATAAACATGAAAATCTATCAATCCGAACGTTTTACCGCCCGTGAATAAGTATTCAGTTGGACATACACACAATGTGTTTGAATATAATCACATGTACAAATAATTAACTTCGTACATTCCATGAGTCGAAGACGAAGTATTGAAACAAATCTATTTACAGGGAAACCTACACTATTGGTTTGATGCTGTGAGCAGGAGAGAGACCTTCCATGAAGATGTAGATATAGATGGCATACATTACAATATCGTCGTTATCAAGGATTACAATATTACAGTAAAGTAGATTTATATTTGGCTTTATGCTTGTTTTTAAACGTGTAACAACGGTATACTAACAGGTAGTTATGCAAACCGCGTTCTTGGATTGTTACGAGTTCTAACTTTGTTCACTGTATGAAACTGTGAGCTCTCAATTTTCGGGGGAGAACAAATGACAAATAAGACAACGTGTTTAACAAAACTTATCATACAGAACCCTATGTCTGTAGACACCATCCTTAACAGAAATGGAAATCATACAATGAAATTAAGATAAATGAAAGTGGACTAGTTGCCCCTTTGGTAATAGTAATATTATTCATGTCACACATAACATATCCAGTTCACATTATTGAACCAAAGTGAAAATCGCTACATTTGTACATTGTTTATTGTACACAATTTGATTTATGCCTACATAACTGTTTTTCTGTTAATAGTGCGTATGCATTAACAAACAAATCTTTCAGAATACAAAATATGTAATAACAGGAAATCATTGTACACAGAAATCACTGACGCCGTTCAAGGAAGGCTGTATTCCAGGTAATCTGGCTTTATGTCCACACAATCAAATGTTTTTGAAAATCACTTTAGTCATTATCTGAAATGATTGTTAAAGGAATAATCTTCCTGTCAGTTCTATTAGGTTTGCTTTTACAATATCAAAAATAGAAAAAATACGGTCTTTTGCTCAAGTATAATTTCTTTTACATTCCAAATATGTTTCCTCATGTTTACACATTTTGTTATTTATATCATGAAGATTGGGCGCAGCAGTTGACAACATCTAGTTTTGGGCGACAAGATTCTGGAAGAAGTTTCAGTGTTTACAACAACACGGCTGGAAGTGTGACGTCATTCCTCATAGCTACTGACGATTGTTTCCCCATGTTAGATGTCTCCGTATTACCGAATGGAAGTAAGAATGATCCATCCAAAACTATTTCCAAAATTGTTAAGACAGCAGTAATGCAACATTATTAAATCTGATGGAAATACGTGACGTTCTAATTTACGTGAATGCTTTGTACATGATCTAAGAAGCAAGAATTGCGTCAATTTATGTTGGATTTCATACACAACTGTATTCAAGCCATGTATGTTGGCTAGTTTATCCGATCAGCGCTCCCTGGAAAGGTTATTATGTAACCAACCTGTAAAGAGCAGGATTCTGTTCGAGTATTTGTTAATTTAGAAAATATGGATCAAATGTCGAAGATGAACATCAGTTTTTGTAATGTCCAAATGACCACTTCTTGCCTTCAAGTTCGAACCCGGAGTCAGCACTTACTCGGAAATCCATTATTCACATCAATACTTTGTATGAATGCTGTCATACAACGTCAAATTTTATTAATTATCATATTTTCAGGCAGTCCATATATGCAGGTCGTCATGCCATACAATTTTACAGTCGGAATAAAAGATCAGTCTGTATTCGACATTCCAGCAATATGCGGGCCACCAACAAACATTGGTTAAGAGCGGACACAATAAAACAGAAAAAAAACAATTGTAAAACGTTGACTCTATGAACCAAAGAGAAATAAATGGTAGATTCTACGTTTTTTCGTTCGTTTTGCCTGAAGTTTAAAAAAAATAAAATTTGAGATTTGTAGTAGGTATTTGTATTATCTTAAACATACCATCTTAAAGTACAATGATGACATCAGTAAAGCAAATCTGATGGCAAGTTGGAATAGCAGGTCATGACTACCGTTATTTATTAATTATATCTTATGTAACCCACCTAGAAAACAACCAAATCCTGTTATAATGTAAGAAACGGACATAACAGGACGAAAATCATCTTGAACAAAAAATTCATTCTATTAATGTTGAAAAAACATGGACACTAAAATTCCTAGTGAAACACCGTAAATCATGACTGCAGTTAGTAAGTACACAAAATAAAATAAAAAAATATGTTTTGAGATGAACCAATCATGAGAGACAATACTGATGCTTGAAGCAGGCTTTTGCTTGAAATATACTGAGAGAAAAAAGTTTAGCAAGTTTTTTTACGCCTGGTTTTCGTCTATAAATCAATGTCACTAAAACGTTTACGTATTGAACAATTGTGCCCATTCATTGACAATATGATTTCACTTGTTTTTGTTCACTAGACCATTATGTAATCGTGAAACGTCACTTTCACGAAAATCACGTGCAGTATGTGCACAGCAAATCGGTTGATCCTCCGCGGGTCACAAAGTACACAGTTCGAGAGCTTTCTTATCGTAAGCACATAAACTGGAAAATAATCTTTGAAAATCAAAAATGGGACGTCGGCCTGGAATGGCGTTTGCTCGACATTTCCATCGCTACGAATCGACAACAAGTCGACTTCTGAACAGATTTCCACAAACTGGGAACGTCGCAGACCGACCCAGATCAATCAGACCTCGTAAAACCACGCCGCGGGAAGACCGTTTTCTCACGACGTCATCTCGACGCAATAGATTTCTTTCCAGTCGAAAGTTAGGTCGTTTGCTGAGGAATGCTACTGGCACAAGAGTTTGCGACCGGATGGTTAGGAATAGGGTACGTGCCGCTGGATTGAAAACGTGCCGTCCCTACGTTGGCATTCCGCTGACGTTGCGACACCGTCAAACTAGACATCAATGGGTCAGAGCTCATTAGGATTGGACCCGCAGGCAATGGCGCGACGTTCTGTTTTCGGACGAATCTGGGTTTAACATGTCATTTGCTGATGGCAGGGTTCGAACTTGGAGGAGACGAGGGGAGAGGCTGGACCAAGATAATGTTGTGGAACGTGACCGTTATGGGGGTGGTAGCGTGATGGTTTTGGCGGGCATACATCATGATGGAAATATATAGTGCCTGGTAATCTCACTGCTCAAAGGTACTGTGACGAAATCATCGAGCCTGTTGTTGTACCGTATTTGCAACAACGTAACATTGGAATTTTCCAACATGATAATGCGTGTCCACACACTGCGAGGCATACCCAGAACATTTTGCACATCCATAACGGCAATGTGTTGCAGTGGTCAGCAAAATCACCGGATCTCTCTCCCATTGAGCACTTATGGGACCAATTAGGTCGTCCGGTGAGAGAGCGCCAAGACGTCAACAACGTCCGTGACTTGAACGTGTCCTGCACGCTGAATGGGTCAGGATCCCATTGATTTGCAGCATGCGACGTCGTTGTCTGGCAGTCTTGGCTGCGAATGGTAGGCACACTAGGCACCGAACTTTTACGCCTGACTCTCTAGTTCATTTCACGTACGCCGGAGACTAAACGCCTCAAAATTATGGAACAAAATTTATGCGAATCATTGGTGATAAGAATAAAATACCTGAAAATGTATTTGGTTTCATGATTTCATTCCTACCCTTTCCCCAGGAGTCAATCCTTTCTGAACTTGCTAAACTTTTTTCCATCAGTATATTTATCTTCAAACCAGAACTGGATATTCTACCCACGAAATTCTCAAACCCAGTGTATAAGGCCAGTGTTGAACCAACCTGTCAATCATACCCTTTAATGAAGGTGATATCAACTACAAATTTAGTTTAAACAAAACTACCGAACACAAAGGAAAAAGAACTTGTGAGTGTAATGTAAAATCTCCATTCTATAAATACAGAAATAGTAAACATTTCGATTTTCCTGGAGCATTGTATCCTTGAACAGCCTCCTTGTCCATTCTGTCAAAGAACAGTAAACGAAAGCATATTTGCAAGTATGCTAGACATTAGCAACAGAGCATATCTACAGCCATAGTGTTCAATCAAATACTCCGTCAATGTCACGAAGAAGACTTGTGCAAGGCTGCTGCCAACTGGTCACAACGCCAAATACAGCATTTTCATGTTTATCTATTTTATTATTTACTAACAATGATGAAAGGGCCAGTTCCAACGATGGAGCATCCCATATCACCAAGTATACAATCAAAACAAAGTCCAAACCATTGTTTTGTGGTACAAAAACTTGTTGAAATATTAATACTCTGTCCAAAATTGGCAGCGCCCTTAAAACCGGAATCGCATAAACCTTTCCAGAAAAAGTGACATTCATTTTTGTATAAGAAAAACTACTTTTTAATCTGTCTCAGCCACGTCTATCTGTGAAATCGTCTTATTGCAATATCTCTGACAACACTATTATTTTTACGTATATTTTTATACGCACACAATTGTTGTTTTAATACACAATCTTGTACATACCAGATAAAATTCACGTGAGGAAGCTGTCCAACTAGCTTACGGGAAGAAACTGGTTCTACCTATAGTGTACTCCTGGGATCTTCCTCCACTAGTAAAGCTGGGAAAGTGACAAAATGACCATGACCCTAGTTGCGATGTAAAAACTCATAAACGGAGATTTAAATCAAACTGTGCTGGTAACCAGTCATGATCAAAGTAAATGCATATGGATAAAAATGCAAACACGCAAGAATTGTGTTAAAGGTACAGTTTCTTATATCATCTGGTCAGTATAGAGATATAGTTTATTTCAGTATCAATATATATATATACGTGGATATTTGTATATACGTGTTTGATACATATATTTCAATAAATATATGAGTACGATACTTATGATAGTCGAACTGATGCCTGATTAATCTTTGTCATTATGTTTACCACTAATGTAGTCATTTAAATCATGTTGGGTATCACTGTGTGCGGTTATGTTGAAAATGGTCTCATATATCAGTGTAAGTTACAAACATTATAGCAATAAGCCACAGACGTGATATCACAATGCAATCATCGAAGAAGGCATACACTTTCAAAGAAGAAAAGTCTTAGGGCAAAACTATGCAATGTAAAGTAATATGGTATAGACAATCTTAATTCAATAGTCCAGTCCCATTTCAGTACAAATCAAGATGCAAACGTACCAATGAATGAACGAACGAACGAATGGACGGACGGACGGACGGACGGACGAACGAACGAACGAACGAATGAATGAATGAATGAGATTATAGAGAACCATTCTATGAGGAAATATGAGGCACTTAATTGATAATTTAAATGTAAATAAACAATACATATTCTTATTACATTAGTATTTTGTTTAAAATAAACATCGTTAAACTTGTAAATGAAACAAAACACATCCAGTAAGGATAAAAACAAGAATGTAAGTTCATGATAATCACAGAGATTTAAATCATTATTTACATCAAAATGAATTTCTTAGATATACATGTAAAACTTGTTTGAAAATTTACTATTACTGTTACTAATGCTATTTTTCATAACAAGTAAGGCTTTACTCTACTTCACCTCTCAACTGTTGTATAATGTTTCTATCTTTCGTTAACTAAGAATTAAGCGGAAAAAAAGATTTCAATCGTTGCAAAGGAATCAATACGATATGCTTATGTCTATAATTCATTTAAGAAGCATGTTGTAAAAGCGTATTTAAAGTATTTTACTTCTTTCCCTATGAGTAATTTTTTAGCTACGTCATTTTAGTCCTTCCATTTCCGGAAAGTTTATACCTCATGAGTAAAACTGCCATACTGCTTTAAACATAACATATTACGAAATATGAGAATAAATTTAAATTTGGATCAGATATGTTTATTAATATGAACTTCAAACAATACGTATACATGACATGGTTTTACACCAAAATTAATCACTTATTAGCTTATCCCTGTCTCTCCAGTCTCCTCCTCGCCGCCTCTCTTATTAACATTAACATTAATACAATTTCCCAGAGGACAGTAAATATTTAGCGTTTCGGAATAAAACAGATCACATGAAAGGTTTAAAAAGAACAAGGTCACTTTCTAGCCTACCAACCCTGATATTTAGGTTAACATCGCTATCTGTGCAATACAGTATTTATCAAACATTCCGCTGTAGATGCGTTCTTATGACACATTGTAAAACCTTCAAACAAAATAAGGGTGCATACAGTATACAGTCACTCTGAACGTAAGTTTTCTTTGTTTTATTGTTGTTTTCTGTGTAGTTTATCATGATCAACATTGATTGTACTTAATGTAGTACATTATGAATGTCTGAATGAACTTGATTATTTTCATGAATGCTACAAAAATGAATGTTGCGTTAGGGTTAGAAATGTTTTTGTAGTGTTTTGAAACAATGATCATCAACTGATATGCGTGTTAGTGCACGTTTTAAAAATATTGTATTTATTAAACTAATGCCGTTAGACAGTTGAATGTAACTTTTAAGTTCACAGATCACTCTGATAGTGAAACGTGCTTGTAGCAGACAACTATCCCCGTGCATGTACATTTATATATAGAGTCTGTGTAGAGTTTGTTTGTTTTTATGTGACTTATTGTCACTGAGGTTTAACGCCATTTTTCAGCAATTTTTCAGTTATATTCGGCGACCGATCCACCTAACCAGTTTTCCTGGACTGTATACAAACCAGTACTAACTTACTGTTCCACAGGAATCCGGCAACTTCTCCACATATGGAGGAAAATCGACATTTTGTCAAATTTTTATAGAAAGATATGAACCCGAGTCTCCGAGTTACAAGTCCTGCGAACTGACTACTGGACCACGGTCGCGGCCTGTACATGTATATATAGACTATATAGAGATGAATGGGAAGAAACATGTTTGGGTGAAATTATAAACACCAAAACTCAATGTAATAAACTCAAGATAAATGTCCACTTCATTCAGCATGCATATTTCAAGGATATTTTACTCAATGTTATAGATGTTACCTGTAAGGTTAAACATATACACTTATTACTTATTTCTGGTCAGAAACTTAAATCTATATTTTGAAATATTTTGGATCTTAGCAAAGCTGGCGAACATGGAGTTTAAAACGATACAGGTATTTTTTCTATGGTTTGTTGTATCAGTCCATGGTCAGACTAAGTACTGTTGTACACCTGCAAAATGGGAATCTGTCAATTTGATCACAGACGCTAGAGTCGATACGACAGGCTCTAAGAAGCCTATATTCACAGAGGTAAGTCTGTATTCTGTTGCTAAATTACTGCTTATATATAATTATATGAATATTGGACATTATAATAAAAATTGTGAAACATTTTATATATTAAAGTATATTACGATATATGCATTTTCTTCGGTTAGTTTTTATTGTCATTGATTTATTAGCGATGTTTTAGTAATTCCCTGACAATGGTTGAAAGATATACATATACTTCATGTACTACATAATATATATTTATTAAGTTATTACTGTAGTATAACAATTAAGTTATATTATTTTAAAAGACAGAAAACATTTCAAGGCCAATGTATCAGTGACTTTATTAACTCCAGGGTTCAGAAGCAGTGTCCGTGGATCAGACTGGTCACAAGATAGCCTCTCTCTCCACACTGACCAGTGGAGGGTTCAAGGTCAACGTACAAGTCATTCAATTATTTGACCAGGTAAAGGCATGACAAACGTGCTGTATGTTTCTTTTACACATACAATCTAACAACCAATGAACTGTCAGTCCTCTATGAATAGATATGACTCTATTGAAATTATTTATTGATGTATTTGTCAAAATAAACTTTTGAATAATGACCAACTGTACATCTTTTTCTGACTGTTTGGCGACCCTTGTTCACAGGTTTGACCGTAGATTTGTATTCAGTGTGATTGATATGGTAGATTCAATAAAAGAACCGGAGAACAAAATATTTATATTACCAGTTCATATGTTTTATATGATAATATTAATTAATATTTAATAATTTTTAAAAATTAGACATATAGTGATTGTTTTCCGACTCAAATTGCTTCTGACATGTACTTGTCGATATGGGGTCTTACAATGTTCACGTTTATTTATCGTGAAAAAAATAACAACATGACACTAGTTGATTATATGTCTTAATTAAAACAGGTGCGTCAATGTTTATTGTTGTACAATTTACAATTCATGATCATAAGTATACCATCAGATTTGATTGTGTGTGTAAGTATGTGTTCATATTTTATTGTGTGTATGTGATCTCATTAAATTGTATGTGTCAGTATGTGATCTCATTTAATTGTATGTTTCAGTACGTGATCTCATTTAATTGTATGTGTCAGTATGTGGTCAGATTTAATTGTATGTTTCAGTACGTGATCTCATTTAATTGTATGTGTCAGTATGTGGTCAGATTTAAGAAGTGAATACGGTTCATGTTTAGTTTATGTATTTTAGGGTACCATGTATACAGTACAGAGTGGTGAATGCAAATCCTCTAAACTTCCGGCATGGACCCCAGTCTGTGTACCAGGTAACAGTAACAACTCCTAGCAAACAAATTATACAAACAAAGAATCATCTAAAAAGAGACCTACTATTTCATCTATTATATTTGTTTACTTTCTTCACTTAGTTCGCTTGTTTAGCATTCATCTCATGAAATGAGAATGGAATCAAAGCATCGAATAAGGGGGTATACAAATAATCGTTATTGAGCGCAAGCAGGGTGACGCATATCGGTAGAACAAAAGTATTTCGATTATTCCCACAGAACAACATTCACCATCGCACAACAGTTTATAACGGTATACATTGAACATGAATCTTAAATGATTTTGGTAATTTAAATTCAATGAAAGTGTCGGTAAACATTATTCTAAAAATCGCGTTAATTTCATATGCATTATGTAGACTGAACCAAGAGGTACCAAACTCTGAAAATGTTCAAGAAAGATTTGATTCCCAGAAAATGAACTATTTACTAATCAGCATGCTTTGTGATTTTCAGATAACGCTACAAAATCATTCTCTGCGTATTATGGTGCCGCGGATAACAAAGTGAATACAGATATATATTCACTAACGATGGGACCAAATTTCGTATCTGTAGGCGTGTCCCCTGTTGATTGCACGCCATTGTTTGTCAGCGCATATGGGTCAGCCGAGGGAGGTAAACATTTATTGAAGATTGCTTAAATATTCATCATACAAAATGTAGGCAGAATTTCATGATAAACAGAGAGTGATTTCATCTATTGATACATTAACATGTTATTAAACTGTTTTTAAAACAAACTTTGAATGTAAAAGTGAAATTGTTTGTTAGGAGCTAGAAGCAATTAAGGGGGTCCACATGGTCGAGTGGTTATGTTCTATGACTTATAATCATTGGCCCCTCACCTTTGTGAGGTCGAATACCGCCTGGGACCAGACAAATTTGAGGAAGCTGTCCAGCTAACTCACGGAGGTCTGTGGTTCTACCCCAGTGTACGCCAAGGTCTTCCACTACCGTTTAAGCTGGAAAGTTGCCGGAGGATGCTGGCTGTTAAGCTATAAAACCATTTGTAAACCTAGTACAAGACAATACCGCGAGTTTTAAACACCGGACATGAACACATTTACTACAAGAAATTATTTTAAGCTGTCGTATATCTAGCTATGTAAATTATTAAGTTTTGAACAACCATGAATCATTGTCTAAATCTGTATGTGTGTTGGGCTTTTCCAGTGTCAGCTAAGTCAGCGAAAATATACACGAATGTTACGCTCGGTATAAAAGACTCGTCTGTATTTGACGTTCCAAGTATCTGCGCCAATGTCTCCGTACATCATGATACTGTAAGTTTTATCTTTAATCCTGTCTTTGTCCATTCTTAACAGTACATCGCTAAACATATTCTGTGGTCAACAAATGGATCACTAGAGTATTTTATGTACAGCAAGTTCAAAATAGGGCATTATGCCAACGACTAGATGTGGATTTTACTGAATTAACATGACCCATGTTTCTAGTCTCAGAAGGCTTACACGACGTGTTCAATATTTACGATCAGTAATTTTCTATCATTTACTCAACAATCAGATATTCAAATTTACACGAACAGACAGGGTATATATACTATTTTTAGTAGTAACATGCATCAATGTATCAGATTCATTTTGAATCGACTTCAAATGTTCAAATTACTACACTGATATTATGCAGTGTATTTTGTTTCACGTATGCATCTAACGTCGTGTAATGTGGGCTGTCTTGGGACTAATAGTTTAATAATAATATTATGAAGGATTTTGCGCTTGTATTTTCAGGTTCCTGTGGCGAGTTGGTATTAATCATCGTAACAGACAGATAAGATGAATGATAGGATTCTTATCGACATTTTAATTCTTCCTGAACAAGGAATTAATACAATTTTATCATTTTAATATAGAATGAGGCTGCTTTTTATGAAATGGCAATATATCTCATTAAAAACAGTTCTGACTTAGTGTTTGCAACCATTCTACCATTCTATTGTCCCTGTTCAGTTTATGTTATACAAAGATATTAGTTTGAAGCGAGATATTGGCCCGCAATACATTTAGAAATAAAATGAAATAATTATAAACAATGATTTTCTTCCTTCTTTTTCATTAACCTGCATTATAAGTAATAGCTACAAATAATATTCTACAGATACTCGATGTAATGGTAACATTAATTCGATTTGATACATTAAAGTCCCGGGTTAATGTGATATATGATATTAAGAATTATTTTTGTCTAACCTGGGTAATAGATACATCGACCTAAATAAGTCAAGCTATTTATCTCATGATCGTAACAATTCTACAATTTTTCATCGTATTAAGTCTTCAATAACATTGTTTATATTGTTCCAAAACACTTAAATCATAATAAGCATTGCAAATAAAAATAAAATGATACTCATCTTCAACATCATGAATGTAACAACATGGACATAATTATAAATTTCGATAAATTCAATCTATTCTACAACTTTCATTCACTCTTCAAATTACGATTTGAAGATACAATTATTTTGAAATAACTCGGCTATAGATTTTCTCAAATATAAACATACACGTGATTGAAAACACTCCAGGAAACCAATTCTGTCTGAAATATGTATCAGCTTTTGTCGTAAGACTATACAAAACTTCACGTCAAAGGATGGAGAAACACAAGCGGAAATCCAAATTCCTTTAAAGCGTGATAACTTTAAAGTCTAGTTTTTTAATGCCTAAATCAAATTATTATCATGAATTTGAGTAAATATGATACAATATAATATTCTCTGATCGGTGATAAGTCAAATGTGTTAAACACTAATAAAGTATTGAAAGGATTGGTAAGTCAAAATACTCCTTGGATGCTTGCAATGCATGCCTTGTACTAAATTCGATCCTATTTCAAAGAATACGAATATCAGAAGAAGGGTTGCTAGAGCAACACTAGGGACTATATGTGCTTGTTATAATTGACCAATTACCATGAGTCACGAGATCTTGAATGTAAGTCGTAGGAACAACCTTTGGGTTTATGGTATACGAAGAACAACACACGGAAGTACTGACCAAGACTGAGCTACAGAGATAGTTTGATGGTCCAGTGCCAACAATACACTTCACCGCTGATCCTATCAGCCAGAATTACTTTACATCTGGCGTGCAGCATACATGCTCCTTTATCAATTTTATAGAAATGAATGCGTTTGATCCATTCAGGGGTCACCAGGACTACAACTAGAAACAATAATCAGTTTCCAAATCATCTTTACTAAACA
Organism: Lutraria rhynchaena; assembly: GCA_008271625.1. Lineage (NCBI taxonomy): Eukaryota > Metazoa > Mollusca > Bivalvia > Venerida > Mactridae > Lutraria > Lutraria rhynchaena. The sequence goes on along the minus strand of VIBL01000290.1, from coordinate 447,726 downwards.
TTTTCAGTAGCAACCTTATAAAATTCTTTATTTGTCCATAATAATATTTGAAGGAGAGTCATTTCCACTAAGAGCTTATGATCATTATGGCCCTCTGGTGTTATTTTGCTACAAAACAATTCTATCTTCTTGAATTAATACTTTCTTAACAAATGTTATTATATTAATTTCAAGAAAAAAACATTTAATTTCTATATTCGATATTCTGAAATCATTTCACGTTGTCCTTAGTTGACAAATTTGTTAACAATATTTTAATCGGTTTATTAATTTCCTACGACAGGCGTGCGTAACCAGGATCCAAACTGTGTATTGTATCACAAAACCTTATTCGAACACGAAAATTTCAATGTTAAATTTGACTTGAAATATGTAAAATTACTTTTAAAACTACATGTAATTTATCAATACCGTTTTTTATGTTTTTAAATTATTGCAATTTCTTTATCATAGTTCCCGAAGATAGATTGTTACTACTCATCTTTTACATACATCACATTCAGGAAGGGAGACAACTCGTGAGCTCTAATCTTAAACCAGAACACTATAACAACAGTAACAGTGAATGTAATTAGAAAGGACACAATATTGAGATTTCATTGAGATTAAGTTTCCGAAATTTAATGAGTGACCAAGTAATTTTCTTTCAAAATGCGCAAAATCTACAAAGTTCGCCAGATTTCTGGACAAAGTTGAGTCACTATGCCGCTGGTAATATCACACTATTTTAGCATTCCTATAATAGGCGTACTCGATACAATTTGTTAAAATAATGCAAAATAGACAGATTTAAAACACTAAGTCGACATAAAGAAATTAATCAGGAAATCTTCAAAGTGTCACAAAACTCATTAAATCAAGTCGGTACAAGTAAGCTGTATAATATACATCGGTGTAGAATAAGCTGCTCTTCTCAGTTTACGCATGTTATAATAAATAATGTTTTTATGGTCAATAAAGACACGTAGATTCTAAACGAATACATATAAATATTACATTATTGTCGCGCTGTGAGGTATTCTTTACATAAAAATGAACAAGTTTTCAGCTCATCATTTAAATTTCCGGTTAGATAATTAGGCCACACATATTTATTACGCCGAATTTCATAAATTTTCAAATTTCATATTTCCCACAGTATTACATCTCCTAATTTTCAGACTAAATGACAGTACAGCAGTTAAATCCCGGCTTATCATCTTAATTTATGAAGCGATTCATTCTTTACAATTTTGAAAACTGACAATTTTTTATTCAATATGAAACATATTATTATCCAATTTAAATCAATTGATTTTCACCATCGTATCACTGATTGTAGGTATAAATTTACTCATTAACAAGCTTATCAGATGTAATACACAGGGCATGTGTATGAAATAATTGAAAATATCAAATAAATCTAAGTAGAAGTAACTTGTGGGAAATGATTAATACATTAAGCAGAGCAAAGCAGAGCTGAGTTTAGCGGAGCAGATCTATGGAGCTAATTGACATAAGGTTATATTAATTGCCATACATATAATTTAATTACATTAAGATTGAATTATGCGTAATTAACAGCTTTATCTAATGAGGCTATGAAATAGAATTACGGACATAATAGTTTTTTGGAACCAATACACAAATCAAATATATTTATATACGACGTCAAGCATCACTACAGTTCAGTTACACAGTGAGTTTAAAGGTAATTGAATTCTTACGTCATTTCATTAACTATGCGGTCACAGGAATTTAAAAAAGTCCAGTTTGTCATTCATTGCTGTCGCTCGTCGTGACAAGATAATTTGAAAAACATTTCGATACATACCTATTCAGAGATAATGATCTGAAACAGTCTGTCGTTAGAAAAAGTATAACGGACAAACATATGAGCAAATGTCATCAAAAGAGAAGAAATATGGACTTTATACTCATTTGTTTTTTATTCAGGTTTATTTGAAAATTTAGTCAAATGTATCGATAAAAGTATTATAATTTGATAAAAACGTACTTGGACACGCATAATAATAATAAGATACCATTACTGTGTAATTTGTAACAGAAATCGGTTAAATCGTATGTGTTTACCACAAAACAGAAAACTAAAACTATACCATTGCTGATTTATTGGATATCATATGAAAACAACAACATGTTTTCGTAAAGATACAACTTTTTGATGCTAATATAGTGATAAATGTTTTTTTGACAAAATAACAAAAACACGTCACAAAATAGAATTGTATGACGAACATATCATACGAAATAATTATTTCACATTCATAATTAATTTTAAGTGAAGGATTGGATGAATTGACATAAATATTGTTATTATCATATTTATAATAAAACATAAACACATCGTGTTCGCCGCAGAAACAATCTGTCAAACGTTATATCTGTGGTTAAAGTATAAAAATCATGTATGTAATATTAAGTTATAGTTATATAACGTTTAGATTGTTTTCTGTGTGAAGTATTTTAGAGGAAATTTTCTGATTAAATATAATCAGGTCATGTTACTTATAACTACGATCAAACCTGTAAATAAACCCTTGCAAAGATAAAATATGGCGTTTATTGACAGATGACCTTTATTCGGAGGTCAGTTTGTCCTTATAATCAGTGACGGTTTTTCATAGAATGGCCTTTATTCACAGGGTGGTGTATATTCGGAAGTAGCCGCAAACACAGGTTTGACTGTACCACTATTACAAGTAACAAACAAATACTAATATTATGTTTTAAGTATTCCATCCGATAAATAAACTTAACATAACAGCGGTGTTCGGTCAGTAAGCTAAACAATTAGTTAATCAGTTTTTCTTTAATTCTCTTCACATAAACGTTGTTTTGTTTTTGAAAGTTTTTTCTTGAAAACATTGTACACTTATTTTATGGCGTTTTATTTTGCACCGATCACAAAGAAGATAAATTGATAAAACCTGATATTTAGGGGTTAGTCATATCCTTATTGAGTCAGGGTCAACAAAACCATCGTAGCTTCTCTAGAGTTAAGAATGTTTTATTGCAAAAACTATCATTTTGTTTGGCAGCGTCATTTGTAAGCAAAACTGCCACAGCGTGAATTCTCTGTACAGAAAGGACGGTCTTACTTTCCCAACGTATAGGAAGAACTGTGTCAATGGTTATATAGGTTACAAAACTTGTGATTCATCAAAACTGAAATCTCTGTAATAATCTTTGTCTAAATTTGTCCATGTTTTACTGATATCCTTCATGTTTGCTTATTTCGTTAATATTCAGATATATCATATTTCCTAGATGGTACATGAATATTATTTTTCAATTTAACCACATTTAACTTAACACATATGAAGACATATTTGAGCTAGGAGACCAGTCTTATCTCTCGGTTTCCTGTTGTTTCTCTCACTGCCATTTTCAAGACAACGTTTAACAAGATATTTTCTCCTTGAATAAAGTGGTATACGAATTGACATTGCATTGCTTGTAGAGGTTAAATACCAAAATTAAGTTTAGATATTATCAATTCGTCAATTAAACATCTCAAAATACAAAAACAATGTTTTAGCCTGAAATTGAGCTTAAGAAATTTGACTCAGATCTCATTTTATATATGAGCGTTTGAATGCACTGGAGTGCTATGATTTTGCTGCACGCTTGAAACTAAATCCATTATCTTCAAGTGTATACGTTCGACCTATTATATATTACATATTTTGTATACGACTTCTTTGTATACAGTGCAACCTTTCCAAAGTAACACCTTTGGGAGAAGCAAAACAATGTTGTTGTTGAAAGGTTGTTGCTCTAGAGAGGTTAAATTGGTAGTTGAATCGTACAGTAGGGAAAATCATGCTGCTGTTGAAAAGAAGTTGTTGCTCAAGAGAGGGCCGCTTTGAAGAGGTTGCACTGTATTTTCATTACAAGCAGATCAACATACAAGTTATTTCATTACATAATCAAACTTAAGTCAAAAGTTTTAAACACTAAAGTTAAAACTTTCAGACCTGAGAGATCAGTCTCCTTACCTCAGTTCTTAGAAGAAGACAAAATCGCTGGTCACCAAAGATGACAAGAAGGAAGCTATCCAGCTAGCTTATGGAAGGTTGGAGTATAAAATTAAAGTTGGCAGGTCACCAAATAGCCCTGGCCGTTGGTGTGACTTCAACTACCTAGAAAAAGATATAGAGTCTATAATTTCTTGACAAGAAAAACATAACGCAAAGTTAGTAAACAAGGCGATAGAAAATAATCACCTTTTTAATCTAGTCCGGCAAACTGTGGTAGGTATCAAACTTAGATTTTTCCTCAGACAACATTATTTATCGTGTGTACATTTTCGTATATAGTGTTTTATCTCTAATCTCTCTGTAAATGCATTTTCATTATCTATCAATTACACGCATAACCATTAACAACCACGCGCCAATTAAATCATATGATATCGTATAATCAAAACATTCAAAGTAATTCAAGCGATGTATATTATGAACATGCTTGCATAACTTTTATATAAAAATCTTTATTTTTATTATATTTATGAGGTGAACGTCTACTGCACAATTTAAATTTCACACTGTATGTTAATACACTGTTAATGACTTAATTGAACGAGGTATTATCAGCATAAACGCCGCCAAAATAATGCCATCACTGTCCGGCGCACGGAATCAACATATATAATGTGGTTTTATGTGTATAAAACTAACCCAAAACACACCATATCTCTACTCAAGGTTCGTGACCTTCTGATCAAACAAAACCTACCACGTCCGTGGAACTTTTGTTATTTAAGAAAAAAACATTTTATCAATATTTGTAAACAGTCCTTGTTATATACATTAAGTTACGTAAATCATTTTTTAAATTCAGATAATGGACTTAATTATAAACATAGGAACTATGCAAACACAAATTTTCCGGAATAGAATATTTGCCTGACACATTCTCACATAGTAATCGTTTTTTTTTTTGCGATAATCAAATTCAATAGCATGCAGTATTTAATTAAATATTGTACACAAGAAAATGAATTTTAGCATTAAAACAACACAAATCTGATATGTGTCGTTCCTTTTCTTAATTTAGCAGTTCTAGGATTCTCAGAAAATTGACAAATCAACGATTGATTGTCTGTTTATTTTTATGTGACATTGTCACTAGATTTAACGCCGCTTTTCAACAATTTTATCTGGCGCCTTGATCACCTAACCAGTTTTCCTTGACTGTATACTAAACATTGCTAACTCACCCTTCCACAAGGAGCCTACAACGTCTCCACATATGGAGGATCAACAGACAAATTAATTGACATTTTATGTTCGCCAGAAAGTTAATATTTGCGTATTGTACCATTGACAGCTAGTGCTCACCCTTTTATATGATTTCATAAACGGGTAAAAGTATGTTTTATCAAGAGTGCAAAAGCTTTTCAGGGCCTGTGTCTATGAAATAATATAAAATACACATATGTTGATTTATTACACAGTAATTGTACTAAAATATTCTGAGGTAAATGATTATCAATGACATTTTCAATCGTCTTTCGTGATTCTGTAAAAAATTGCGATCCATATTTGAGTGATAACGCTGACACATTTTAATTCCCCACCCGATTAAAACTTCATAATAAACGGTTTATTGATAGTACAGACTTTACAATGTAGAATTGCCGATGAAAAACGTATTAATTTTGAACGGTACTGATTGATTTCTTAAAATATCACGAACTTTGGTTTGTTCCTCAAAAACTATGTCACTGACCAGAGATAGTTTAGCGTACTTGTTCACCTGTCTGATATAATTAACACTCGAAAGTACCTAAATCAAGCACACATGACGGACTAAGGTATGACAATTAACAAAATGAGGTAAACATATCTTAACTTTGCGATATTTGCCGTAAAATTTGCCATTTAAACGTCACATTTTCAAATTCCGTAATGATATATGCGGCACGACGAATTTCAGATTTCCACTGTATGACAGAGCTGCATAAATAATTTGTTTGACGCTGTCTAGATATAGTCATAAATTTTATTGTTAACTTTGCGTAACTTGAATATTTAAATAAAAAAAATAAAGATATTTGTGAAATAATGCGCGCTTCAAACAAAACCCCAAAATCGGAATAATGTCGTCTGCCAAGCGCAGACCCAAATGTGGCAAATAATTATGCGAAAATGGTCCCGATATTAACTGTTAAACCGAATTGAACGCAAATTTTATTAGCAAATAAGAAATGCACACTCGACTGAGTTAAATTAAACTGTTTCATAGTTTTATACTATCGTCAGTATCTATCGTTTGGCTACGTTACAAGACGACACACGACCAAATGCGGACTAAATAGGTCTAGTATAAATACCGTTCCAGGAGCCGTTCATTCTGTATATTAAAACTTAAATGCGGTGATTTAACAATATAGAATGTGCTCATGGTTTAATAAGAAGGAATCAGACAGATAATCGGCGGACGAAACAGAAAAATGATGTAAATTCTCAAAGAATAAGTGCGGTAAAGGAAATATCTTTTTGAGAAATTAACATTGACGTTTAAGATTATTTCGAACAATTTTCGTCAAAAATTATTTTTTAATTATAACATAAATCAGACGAAATATGGATTACAAGATTCACCACTGGATTTTAGTTGTATTTATATTTTGCCTGTTTTCGATGGCATGGACACAACACAGTGTGATACGGTTTAATCAGGATGAAACTAAAGAAATCGTATCCTTGCATAACAAACTACGTAGATCTATCTACAATGCTGCTAACATGAGAGAACTGGTATGTCTCTGTTCCATCGTTAGATAATGATTTTATTACAACTTGAAATTTAAAACAACAATTATATACATAATTTTAGAGTTACTAATTACATTCTTTTTATTTATAAATTTATGAGTATTTTAAACATATGTCATTAAAAGTGATTTTTGCTTGTACATGAATGTGCTTGATTTACTCCTAATAAGTATTTTTGCAAAGAGAATTTTTATCGTATTATTTCATAAAAAACAGGTAAAAAATGTTTATGATTTATCATTAATTGATCAGAGTTTTATTCTTCGTGAAGACACGGGATGATTTCCTGTAATGTACTCATTCGTATCACTGGTATATAAGTTTATCAAACTATTTTAGAGAAACGATTGGCTGGAACACGTAATGAATCAATTACGAAACTGTCTGTTTTAGTTTACTGCGCAGTAATAGAGTAATGACAGTTCGTCGGTCTAATTTATTCGTCCTTTAAATATAATTCATAGGCTATTAAGGAAAAAAACAGGAAAGCCATGGCGTTTTGATGTTGTTTCAATTTGAATTTGTTTTACATTTCGGTATCGCAAGACACGGAGGTGTCAAATCTTGAATGAATTGACAAAAATGCTGAGTAAGATTTCCAGCTAGATATTGTGTTAAATCAAAGCGCTGATTAAACACAAAAACTGGTATCGATTAATTGGGGAAACTTCGTGCTTAAGTTGGGAAAGATATTATTGACTGATTGGGAAATCTTTCACTTCACTACTGAACAAAACCTACCGTTTTTGGCACGTTATCTCAAGGAAATTCCATTTAGATATTTAAGATCTTTCTAAGATTCATAAGATATTTGGTTATCTAAGTACCATTTAACGTAGTAGGAAATTTGAGCAATTCGTAATTATCATAGAGTTGGTATAAGACAAATGATGTTTTTAGAGTTTGAATTATCGTGATAAATACCAGCAGTTTAAACATAAGATATTGGATATCTCGATTAGTTGTTAATGATATCAGAAAGACATTTTTGATTAAGTGCCACTTAGCTAAAAGTTTGAAATAAAGGCAAACTTTATTTGGCTTTGAGCGAGTTATAGCGAGGACTGTGTAAACTTAATACTTTCGAGATCAACAAGACAATACATTCAGCATCCAGCTGGTTATCAGACTTTTATATCAGTAATTTTGTGGACATTTTGTCTGAATCCTATCTTCAAGACATTTAATTTAACACATTTGCATTATTTTTGAGTTTATTACAATGTTTAATTATTTCGTAAGAAATTATGCACATTTTATTGCATATTTTTATAATATATCACCATTATCATCCGGCATGCACAGTATTACAGCCATTATAAAATACATTAAGCTTTTTGATGTCGCAAATTTCTTTCTCCTGTGGCATTCTTTACACCTAAATGACTAGTCATCAATTTATTCCGTGTTGTTCGTGATGCCGTGCGGACCGGTCAGCAGGTTTGGGATAAAGCCCAGACTTTATCACTATACTGAATTATAACACAAAAACTTTGTCCACATATCAGCTAATTTGACCAAGCCATTGATAATTGAACTAATGCGAGTATAATAGATAGATAGTTTAAAACCACTTCATCATAGATTAACATTTGGTTATCTGATATCATTTCAAGTACTCGTTTTTTTGCAAACACGACACAGACGATTTTGATAGGAATATGCTATTAACTTCAGTTCACCGTATTTATGTACATTGTGATTAGACGGACAGATAACATGAATTAAGTTAGATATTTACAGTATACGGTACCACAAGTAAATCAAAACACAAACATCTCATTCTGATGTTTTATAACTTTAAAAACAATAAACACCATTGGATGACAGCTTAAGAAATTTATCTGTTCTTTTTGTTTACATACAATTGGATGCATTTCGCTTTCACGACATGTATTAACTGTGACGAGTGGAGAATATCACAAGTCATGTGACTACAAACGCATCATAGCTGTTTTGGTTGTCGTGTAACATAATTTCAAACCTTGTAGATTGCATTGTAATAATACAGAAGCAATTAAGACAGGCGATAATACTGTGCAAGAATGTCCTTACAGCGTTTTTATATACATTATATCATATGCGTATGTATAGCGTGGACAGAAGTTGGCCTATGAATGATACTTATGTTTATTTATCAAACATGTATATGCATACGACCACGCCATTAACGCGAGTTAGATTGCAGCCGTTAATCAGTATGATATGAGTATTTTTCTGTTTGTACCATTTTTGTCACATGCTAGTGACATTTTGCCGGTAATTGTTACATAGCGTATTTATTAGTCAATGAACTTGATCAATGTTTGTGCGTATTTTAAATGTCAAAAGAATTTTGTACGCCGAACCACGTTCAATATTTTGTCTACACATTTTTGTAATGCATAACAAACCAAACGTCATTGAGTCACTTTGTTGTAACAGTGGAACCCTTCTAAACAGATCGAGCGCGGGACCAGATCATTTGGCCTGTGTAGAGGTGATGCAGGTTTAGAGGTGATTTTTGAATTATATAGTAATGAAGTCGGGACCAAAACATTTGTCCGATTTAGAGGAGCAACCCGTTTATTGAGGAACCGGTTTAAAGTGTTCCACCGTAGGAGCATATGCGAACAATGCTCGGTGAAGGATTAAAATGTTCCCCTGTTAACTGTTTTTGAAAAGAACCGTCTTATTGAAGTTTAGTATACTTGAAACAGAAAAAATGTGTTATATGAATATAACACTACTCCTACCATAAAAACAATCATGTTTTTTATCATGTACCGTGACACACGTACTGTAAACTTATCTATTTTGCATTTATAAAATATTAAAATTATCATATACGATTTCATTTTAGATATTAGCTAATTATGTCTATTATTCGTGCCCGACGCCTTTCAACGTCTGAACATAAATCAGAACAGAATTGTTTACGGCAGTGTTTAATTGAATCGCCAATGACACCCGCTCACGTTTGATGTGTGACTTTTCCTGTGAACATGTGGAAAATGTTCATGGTTTCTTGTTTATCGTATTGTTCAGTGACACCATAAACAGTTATTTTAGTGGACAACACGGCTAGAAACGGTGGGTGTATAGAGGTATGGCAGCTTGTGATACAGAAGTATGAATTATTTAGATCAATGTGCAAATTAATTTTGAGAAAATGATGCTGCTGTAGGTATTAAATTTTACAGTATTACCATATCTGGTAATATTTCTCAATAATAACCATAGCAACAACAGCGTGTTACTTCATATCGTTCATATTTCCTACAAACCTGTTTGGAAAAAATAATGAATGTTCATCAAATATGATAATCTCATTAATTCATCTGATGAAGAAATCCGGATGCTATGAGTAGCGACAAATTGGCGGTACTTGATGTCACGGTCGTTCTTCCTACAGTATGATTAATCTCACTGGTCAAGTAAAATGGAATAAATTGAATAAAGATGCCCCAATTTAGCATCGAGAGATTGCGAAGAAAATTTTAAGCTTATTTATTTAGTCGTATTTTTTTTCTCTTTCATACGAGGCTAGTGTCCTGCGTAATGTTGTGTAAGTCAAATACTTTCATGTGGTACGACACAAAATGTTAAATAATAAACTAATGTGAACTCTCCTTAATTCAAACATCCTATCACGGTCGGTATTTATCTGTTAGTCTAAGGTCTAATGAAATAAATGTTAATGGTAACAAGTATGTTGGTGAGTAAAAACCGCAATAATTATCCTATGTTTGCCGAATGTCTCCGTTGTCAGTTCTTACGCTTGACTTCTTACCTCTCACGTGACCGTCATAACGCCGTTACGATTTTACGTAATTAGCCTGTAATTGATAAATTTATTATTCCAATTATGTAATGTAATGAATATTTATGTCATTGTATATTGCACTGCGGGAAGTCCTCGACCCATTTGAACTTTTTATGAGGAAACTAGAAACTACATATCTTAGACAAAATGTTGGTTGTCCCATAGACTTTGGATATTTTTATAGCAAACTTAAGTTAAACAGTTGGTTATTATGAAATTATAAAGACTTCTAAGGTCATTTGATCACTATTTGCGATATGAAATACTAACTCTTTTGACTTCACTTCTCGGCATTAAAACAGTGACTTCTGTTGTCTGACTTTAGTTTTTTGACTCGCGAAATCATATCAGGGTTTCTAAAAAAACATACTTGTCCAGTTATTTACAATTCATACATTGTTGGTATAGCTTTAATTTGATGAACTACTCCGTATATAAAACTGCCATACACCAAGGCCAAACTTCAATTGGACCACTAAAATAAAAATGTTGGGTTTGTGGTTACGTGACAGTAGGTAAGTAGGTTGGCATTTTTGAGGTTAATATTACTTGCTGACACTGAAAACGAAAAGCTTGAATAAAGGACAAAACATTTATCAAAATCTTTAAAAGTAAGATGGGGAGATTTTTTAATGAGTCGGTAGGATACCTGCAAACAAACAAATTTTAATACCGGCCTTGTAGGTGTATTTTGTTTGATTTGCATTCGCTGCATCGAGTTAACTAAACATAATTTTAAGTTCGTACTTCAAAAATATTCCAATGTTTTGACTTGAATATCAAGTATAAGATAAACAAAGATCAGTTGTGCATGTTTTAAACAGGAAGTCTACGTATTTGCTCCAAACAAACTTTAGATTTTGTCCCCCTCGATGTATTACGTAAGACAAACTTCACAACAGGAAATCTAGATGATTATTGTTATAATATATCAAACATATAAATGTCAGAATTGTGTATTTTACTCAGTAAGATGGTAATAGATTTTAATAAACCGGTGGCTGAAATAGAGAACATATTTAGTTGACTTGTATAACGGATCGAATTCAAACAAATATATTCAACTGTCAAATATAGTTTGCTGTCCAACTATTCGACCAAAAAACCAAATGTATAAATATAACGACAACAAAGAATGAAAAATTGATAAAAACTGATAAAAATCTTAATACAACCCAATAAATATCAAATACGGACTATAAAATAGATGCAATTCAACTATTATGTACAATTTTAGATCAGGTCCTCTATCAAAATAGTGTATCTCGAATCATCCACTTTTCTGCTCTGTAACCCCGGAGTGTATATCGGAGTGCCTATCATATCAATGAGCGTCCTTAATTCAGGTTTCATGTCCCTGGACGAGTTCGTTGTCTACACGGTTATGTAACATGTGTATGACGAGTAAATCCATTATCACAGAATAACTCTCCAATGTTAGTGTCTCCACATTTGCCCATCATGTCAATGTCTCCACAATCCTCTATCATGTCAATGTCTAAACAGTCGTCTATTAAGTCAATGTCTCTACAATCACCTATAATGTAAATGTCTCTACAATCACCAACAATGTAAATGCCTCTACAATCACCTACAATGTAAATGTCTCTACAATCACCTACAATGTAAATGTCTCTACAATCACCTATAATGTAAATGTCTCTACAATCACATATATACTATCACCTATAATGTAAATGTCTCTACAATCACCTATAATGTAAATGTCTCTACAATCACTTATAATGCAAATGTCTCTACAATCACCTATAATGTAAATGTCTCCACAATCATCCATCTCATATATATATCAACAATCACCTATCATGCAATGCTCATGTTTTCTCTATCATGTCTCTATAGTTATCTATGATGTCAATGTCTTCACAGTCACCTGTCATGCCAACGTCTACTCAGTCACAAATCATGTCAATGTCTCAACAATCACCTATCATGTCAGTGTCTCCACAATCACCTATCATGTCAGTGTCTCCACAATCACCTATCATATAAATGTATCAACAATCACCTATCATATAAATGTCTACACAATCACTTATTATGTTATGTCAATGTCTCCTCTATCAACTATCATATAAATGTCTACACAAACACTTATTATGTTATGTCAATGTCTCCTCTATCACCTATCATATACATGTCTACACAATCACTTATTATGTTATGTCAATGTCTCCTCTATCACTATCATATAAATGTCTACACAATCACTTATTATGTTATGTCAATGTCTCCTCTATCACCTATCATATAAATGTCTACACAATCACTTATCATGTTATGTCAATGTCTCCTCTATCACCTATCATATAAATGTCTACACAATCACTTATCATGTTATGTCAATGTCTCCTCTATCACCTATCATATAAATGTCTACACAGTCACTTATCATGTTATGTCAATGTCTCCTCTATCACCTATCATATAAATGTCTACACAGTCACTTATCATGTTATGTCAATGTCTCCACTATCACCTATCATATAAATGTCTACACAGTCACTTATCATGTTATGTCAATGTCTCCTCTATCACCTATCATATAAATGTCTACACAGTCACTTATCATGTTATGTCAATGTCTCCTCTATCACCTATCATATAAATGTCTACACAATCACTTATCATGTTATGTCAATGTCTCCTCTATCACCTATCATATAAATGTCTACACAATCACTTATTATGTTATGTCAATGTCTCCACTATCACCTATCATATAAATGCCTACACAATTACTTATCATGTTATGTCAATGTCTCCTCTATCACCTATCATATAAATGTCTACACAATCACTTATCATGTTATGTCAATGTCTCCTCTATCACCTATCATATAAATGTCTACACAATCACTTATTATGTTATGTCAATGTCTCCACTATCACCTATCATATAAATGTCTACACAATCACTTATTATGTTATTTAATGTCTCCACTATCACCTATCATATAAATGTATCAATAATTACCCAACATATAAATGTCTCCAATATCACCTATCATATAAATGTCTCCACTATCACCTATCATATAAATGTATCAACAATCACCTATCATATAAATATATCAACAGTCAACTATCATATAAATATATCAACAATTACATATAAATGTCTCTACTATCACTTATCATATAAATGTCTACACTATCACCTATCATATAAATGTCTCCACTATCACCTATCATATAAATGTTTTAACAATCACCTATCATATAAATGTCTCCACTATCACCTGTCATATAAATATATCAACAATCACCTATCATATAAATGTGTCAACAATCACCTTTCATGTCATGCCAATGTCTTCTCTATCACATATTATGTTTCTAAAGTTACATATCATGTCGATGTCTTTACAGTCATCTACCATGTCAATATCTCTACAATCTTATTAATGTTTCCACATTCAACTATCGTGACAGTCTCAGGTACCGAATCTATTTTTGCAAGTCAACATATTCTTCATACGTAGATAAATTATTTTAATCACGAATTAAATAAACCTTGATCTTACTAGCCAATTTCTGTTTTCACACTGAATATCAAAAATATTTCTTTATCAATGTAATGATGATATGTTTGATTTAATTCACACTAATGTTTACTTAGCTTTCGTTGACAATATCAATTAACTTTAAATACAAGCCAACAAAAATCTGACCCAATGTATTAATGTCTGTACAGTGAGTGACCAAGTCGATGTATGACACCCATTTAAATTTTCACAGTGTCAAATTGACATCCTAGTAAACTTTAGTTTATTAATTATTTGTTTACTCGGGCGAACCTATTTCAACAACAATTGTCTCCTATTTGCATATTTATTTTTCACTTTAACTGTTTGAATCTTATTATAATTTATTTACAGTTTACAACTTCTGTTATGCCTGATATCTTTTCTTTAATTATTTTTTTCACTGGGTTTAACGCCGTTTTTCAACAATGTTTCATTTATATACGACAGTCATTAATTACTAGCATATTTGTCGCTATACCCCCTCCATTCGTTTCTTCAACCATCCAAACCATACTTACTTGCTTTGTTGGAGGTAAAAGATATCTATATGTATGCACTAATCATATGTTACCTATTTGAAAACTTGAAAATGGCTTTGTCTCTCATGCTTATTTGGTAGAGTTAAGTTTCATACTGAGAAGTTACATATCACCGATAGATGTCACATATCATTCGTAAGGTCATATTCCGTCCGTACATGGCGCATATCGGCCCTAGAGTCACATCATATTTTGTATACGCTGTATACCGGCTGTAAGTCGCATTTCGAGGGTCCATGTCGCACACCGGCTGTAAAGTTATTGTGGCTGTAAATGTCGAATACCGATTATACACGTTGTATACCGATTACATAAGTAACATACCTGACAGAAAAGTCACATACCATTTGTATATGTCGCAAACTGGACAGTTAAGTCACATACCGTGTGTACATGTCACAAACTGGACAGTTAAGTCACATACCGTGTGTACATGTCGCAAACTGGACAGTTAAGTCACATACCGTGTGTACATGTCGCAAACTGGACAGTAAAGTCGCATGCCATTTGTACATGTCACAAAGTGGACAGTAAAGTCACATACGCTGTACATATGTCGCAAACCGGACAGAAAGTCATACCCTGCAGGTATGGACAGTAAAATCACATACCGTGTGTATGTTACTCTCCGGATTTTAAAATCACATACTGTCAGTATATATCACATACTGGCGATAAAGTAATATAGTGTCAGTATATGTCACATACGGGCGGTAAAGTCATATAGTGTCAGTATATGTCGCATACCGGCGGTAAAGTCATATAGTGTCAGTATATGTCGCATACCGGCGGTAAAGTCATATAGTGTCAGTATATGTCGCATATCGGCGGTAAAGTAATATAGTGTCAGTGTATGTCGCATACTGGCGATAAAGTAATATAGTGTCAGTATATGTCACATACCGGCGGTAAAGTCATATAGTGTCAGTATATGTCGCATACCGGCGGTAAAGTCATATAGTGTCAGTACATGTCACATACCGACAGTGGAGTCACATTCCGAGTATATAATATGTCGCAAGCCTAATGCGGGAGTCAGATGTTCTTCTTTGAAGACGTCTAGTGTTACCTGGTACGCCCAAAATAGACAGACTATTAGCAAAGCGAATTTGTAATTGCACAAGTCATCTTAAATTATGTGTAGAGCATTTTTAACTCATGCACGATATCTCGTGGTTCCTATCACCTTCCTCTTATATCGATATCACAGATACCACCTCATTACAATCTTGATGCTTTGTCATCGATATCTAGATAACAAAATGCAGATAAGCTATTATTCCCGCCCTTAAACACAAGATGGAGTATAATGTTTCGATATAATTATTTTTTTTTAAATTCACAATAAGATAGTTAAGATAACGATGAATTATGATATAGCAGTACAACGGAATGTGACTTGTCGATTTAAGTTTGCGATAATACTAAAATCTGTTCAGTAGCCAATAAACAGATAATTGATACAAAAACGTTTTGAATACGATAGATCTATATCGAAGTTAAAAGGGTTAAGACAAAAACTTAGACAATGTGTTCTGTGAGTCGAATAAGTCAAGTTGTGACCTTATATGAATATCGTCGGTTGCAATCTGTTTTCGTCGTCTTCTGGTATTTTAGAGATTGCGACAAAATTACTGTATAGTAATTGTGTTAGATACTTTGATACCGCATTAAGTACTTCTAGTCTATTAGGCTTTAACTTTGACGCACCGAGCTTTTTAACAATATAAAATAGCACGTCCATATCAGGAGAAATATGAAAATTAGTCGGTCTGTAAAATATACAATCAATCATCCCCCGTATATAGCACCCACGGACTAAATTTGGTATACATCCGTGGATATAATAAATCTATTAAACTTTCAATACAAACCAAGCGTCCATAAAGGCCGTATTTATTTTTCGCTACACATGAATTAATTGAATTAATTAAAAGATATACTGAACAAAAATACAGCAACAGTTCTAGATGTGTAACTTTATTGCGTCACTTGAATAATCCTACAATTAACATCTGACAGCCTCAATGTTTTCAAACCAACGTGGCTTCCATCTATTTTAACTTACGTGCAAATATACTCGACAAAACTTGAACGGAATTTTGATTATTTTGATATTTAACTTCGTCGTACAGAAAAAATCTCAATTTTGAGATATTAAACATTTCTATAATTAAATGGAGATAAACTAAATTTGATATTTTCCATTCAAACGTAGATGTACATTGTATATCTAGATTTTAATTAAATTACATTTATACATAGAAATTGTGGCTGTCATGTTGGTATCATTTATGTAATACTTGTATGACAGACATTTATTACGAGTTTCGCTGTTCATTGACCAGATTTGGTTCACGGGATCTACAATTCCTGCTTAACAATCTTAATCAGTTCATAAAATAACACATAGGTTCTTACTAAAAATTTACCCCTTGCCATGCAATCATTTAACCCTTTACCTCATAATACCGCATTTCCGCGCATCTGAAGCAGACGACCTTTGAAAATTGTGGCAAAAAAAGCTATTGCTTGTGATGAGCAATGGCTTCTTTTGTCACAACATTTTCCACTCTGTCAGATAGGAATAACCGAACTTTCTTGAATAAATTAATGTCTTTTATATTTGCTTTTAATTTGGAAGGGTCCAAAATATGTTCATGAAGCAAAGGGATAAAGTGTAATGCTTAATTCGTCTGTTTCGAGCACCTGTTTGCTTTTTTCGTTGAACGTCTGTAGTGAACCATCCAATCAAACAACTACAACGGAAATACTGTGTCTCCTACATTTCGTCCATTTAAGAGACTTTGATAGACATAATGTATATAACAAGATATATAGATATATGTTGCTCATACAATCACTTTATCTAAATGACGATGAGTACACAAACGAAGTCAGATTACAGACATACGATATGGCAGCCATGATTGACAAGCATCATAACCTTAAAAATATCATAGATTGACAAGTTGACCACCCTTGGACATAGTTCTATGACAATAGACACAGACAGATGAATGTGGTGTCGGTGGGGGATCTGTGACCGTTATCAAAGCACTAGAACACGATTGTTAATGATATAATCCATCAAGAGACAGAAGTGACTCGAGTGTTTAATTCAATGGACACTGACATACAAACTAAGTAAGGTAGAACTATTGAATGAATACCGAGATACTGTATAATGTAGTTTGATCTTACGCCAAATGTAACCATAATCAGGTTATATGTATGTATACAAACATTTGATAAGATGAGATGAGTATCCGGGCATCTTAACAAAACAACACAGGACACGACTGAAGTCAGTAAGGGACCTAGGATACCTTATTATCAATGTTTAATAACACACAAACACACATTAAAACTGTTACCGGTCAGATAAGCCATGTTGTGGACAAAGTGCGCGTTGGTTTGGCGAAAGGGTTCATTATTTCTCCTAAGCAAAGACTTGTTTAGTGATCGTCTCCAACCAAATTCATTTCTAGTTAATATCTTAAATGTAGTCTTTGTGTAACGTTCGGGAACAAATTTTAACACATTTTAGTAATATCGCTATGAAGATATTTTCAAATACTGTAGTATTATATTCGTATCAAGAATTGTATTCAACTGAAATATTTGATATATGAATGTGGCATATTACATTACAAAATATTTATAGCCAGACATCTTACCGATTATTACATTCTTGGTGTCCGGAAATATAAACATTGATACAAACTATCTCAAGCTGACATCTCTGATTTAGAGAATACATTATGTCTTATCTGTTAGTAAAACACATTAGACTTGAAGTCTATAGCCAGACAATAGTAAACATCACTCGAATACAAATGAAAACAGTAAATGGTATTTCATTCCGTACACAATCATTCCAAAACATAATTGTGATCATATTATAGAGAACTAACATTGACAATACTGTATATCATTTTTTTATCGCGCCTGACAAAGTGCTCGATTTAAATCAAGACCTAATTTTCGCTAACTTATAGTAGGATATAATTTCTTTTTTTCTCTTCCCTGATAATCAAATTTTCGCGACTTCACTTTTGCTTGTTTTTTTGGCTCGTGATTATATTGAAAATTAGATAAACGCGAAAATATCCGATATTCGGTAATATGTCAAAATACAGACAACACAAAATAACGAGGAGAAAGAAGAAGTTTTTATGATAAAGTTGAATTCAACATTAAAACGCTTTACAAATGCAAATAGAAGGCTTCTTTACAGTATGTTAATGTTGTCCATTTTAATGTTATACTATTTGTGATTCACAATGGCTATATTTGACGAAAGTATTCGAGCGAATGGAAAACTGTAAAGATTCACCAAGTTTTACATCAACAAACATTTCCCACATACCTATAAGGGACCTCAGCGGTCGATTGGTTATGGTCTCTGACTTGTAATCACCAACCACTCACCGCTTTGATTTCGAATCCCACCCGGGACCAAATTCCACATTAGAAGACACTGGCCAGCTAGCTTACGAAAGGTTTACCGAGGCGTTCGCTTGGTGTGTCTTCTTTATCATTGTTAAGACTGGAAAAGTCATTAAATGACCCTGGCTGCATATCTACAGATCTAAGCAAGAGTTGAAATCAATAAACGCATAATTAAATTCCTTAATACGCCTGATTTAGTTTTTTATTATGATTACTGCCAAATGAATGGTATTATAAGATTTCTAAATTCAATCGGAATTTTTTTTAGTCTAATTCTTAAAGAACTCGGAATGACTATAAGCATCACAACAGTTATGGTTCCTCTGCCATGGCTACCAATGTAAATATGAAAGTTGGAAAAGCCACGTATAGGCGACCTTATATGTGTACAAAGTTTATTTAACGGTTCGTACACGGAATGACTAATATAAAATTAAAATGATATAAACGCTAATTTGAAAACTTATTTACAATTTCTTTCAAAAATGATGGTAATATGAAGGTAATATTTCATTTATTTTTATAAGGGATCTTTTGTGATTTTCACAAAGCATGCAGTTTTTCTTCGTCAATTGTCACCGTAACAAAATTTATTTTCCTGCATTTTAATTTACGGACAACTTTGTCACAAATCCTACGTTTAAGTTCTCATAAAATGAAATTTATGATGAAGTCAGTCCTGTGGCCTATGGACAAACATGCTTACTTAGTTGTAAGTTTGTGACAGGTTTGTTCTTAATTATAGCCCAATATGAAAGTACAAAGGTGTGGACTGATCTTCTAACAATCAGGAAACAAAATTTCAATTTTCAAGGGCTAATATAAAAACCATCGAGTTTAACCCATATTTTTGTCACTTGTCTAAGGAAATAATGCTAAAAATTCTATTTACAAGTGTGTGTGTTTTGTTTGACTGTTTTTATCCAATGTTTTAGGTACGCAATATATTCCTTACCTCTACAGCGCGGTAAAATACCGCAGATTTCACTAACAATAGCCGGTACAATGAAAAAGGAAACACTGGTTGGTTCAACTTTAGCATTCCGAAGCGCCATCAGAGATCATTAACAAACATACGTCACATGATTTAATCTAGAATTACCTATTCAGCAGTATATAAATTAAAATTTACTGATTTGATGACGGTCTTAAAACGTGCGTGAAGACTTAAGCATAGGATAAATAAATTACCATAATGTCCTGTTTAAAAAGTCTTAAAATCTAACGTATGAGCTTGAAGCAAAAATACGCTGAACGAGCGTTCTAATGTATTCAAGAAAATTGCTTAGAATGCGATACACGCTAATTTATCTTTCCATCTGCGTAAAGTGTCGAATGTGTCGACAAAATGTATCACTGCTAGACAATATACACAATGAAGAGGATCTAGTTAAACTTATCTTTTACATCATTTACTGTGATGAAGTACCATTCGAAATGCATTTACTGTAGTTTATTAAATATAAAATAGGTAATCGTGACAATGGTGCACATAAACTGTCTATATGAATAAATTATATACATATCTATGCCCAAGACGGATGCCAGTTAATTAAATAATGCTTATGTAATGATTAACGCGTTTATTTAAAAAAAAATATATATTTTTTACACCGTCGACATTAACTCATTTATAGGAACATTAATCAGATATATTCACCGATACATTTCTCGATATATTCATAGATACATTCATCTATATATTCATCTATACATTTATCGATACATTTACCAATATATTCATGAATACATTCATCGATACATTTACCGATACATTCATCGATATATTCATCGATACTTCATAAATATATTCACCGATACATTCACCGATACGTTTTTACGACAAAATGTATTTTCTTACATGAATATAGAAAAACGTTGAGTACCCATTGTCGTGCACGATATTTATCCAACGTACAGATAGTGTATTGATTCAAGAATACTTTCAAGCAGCGTGAATACGTATAATTTTTATCATTCAAAAATTATAAAAACCCTTCCAACATCCATTCAAATGCTAAGATTCTTAATTTAACTCATCTTAAAAGTAACTGAACGGAATTAAGCAATTCGCTGATATCCATGTATAACAAATTCATATGGACTCGTGATATAAACAAGAAAGTGACATATACCCCTGATGTTGCAACACATTTTAGCATCAGTTTCCTTGACACTTTTCATACTCCACTAAGTAGGTATTGCCTGCAAACAATATATTGGAACAGACAGTATACACCTAACAGTATCCACTGACGGACAGTGCAACTGTTATATGCCACCCTTCGGGGCATAAAAGTTTTGATATAGTATAAACTGGTAAATTTAACACTATCATGACAAATGCTTTTAAGCCATACATTATAATTATGAGATAATCGGTATCTCTCAAACCACTAATTTTATACACCATCACATTAATGTAAATTTCAAAACATGATAAACTGCTAATACTAGTATGTCAGTATACCATTTAGGCCAACGTCCAAAACAAAACATGCAAGAACGTAATAAATCAACTGGCGACATTAACAGAAAAAGTAATAAAATAAAAAAGTGAACCTCTCCACATGCAAATAGAACAAATAGAAACAAGGTTCAATTTATGGAATTATTATCGATAGGCCTATAGGCACATACAGTCAAACCTGTGATTGCAACCACCTGCGAATGAAGGCTACCCCATGAATAAAGGCCAATCTTTTAAAAACCGTCATGGATTAGTTAGAAGAAATTGACCGCTAAAAAAAGCCACCTATCGATAAATGCCACATTTTGTCTTTCACAAATGTGGTCTTTGGTCACAGGTTTGTCTGTATATTGGCCTTACTTTGAGACAAAACGCCTGCGGCATGATTCATGGGAATACGTGTCTACTACATTCACGTACCCAGCTGATTGCGAGTAAGTTTTTACCACAACAGTCATAAAACTAAACATACAATTCTTGGTTTTGTTGTTAAACATGTTCACAATACCCGTCCAAAGGTCCTCATTTTCCCTCAAAGTATTGTCATTCACATCGTTATTTGGATACATTCGGCAGTGGTTATGGATCTGTCATTATTACTAACCTCAAAGAAGAGATTGTTAATTAAGAAAGTACTTTCTTATTAAATACATGAGTACTTACAGTCTGGTGCAAAGAACGCTACAATAAATCCATTTACACTGCTTATACTTTCAAAATCAAAATGGCTGACTTCATGTAATCCGTGTTCAATATCTGAATAATTTGTGTTTTTTGGTTGGCTGTGTAATTGCTTTAGGATTAAATCGGTGTGTTTGGACAACATTTTCCTTAGTTCGACATACGTGTACAACAACAACAACAACAACAACAACAACAACAACAACAACAACAACAACAACAACAGGGCTTTTTGTGTTTTCATCTTCTTTTGTTTATCGGTGAGCAATTTAGTTTTAAACAAACGAAATACTTCTGAAAGGATTATTATTTTTTTGAGTATCATGCTGCAATGGAGCTTTCCAAAACTGATAGATTTCTACCAATCGTACCCACGGATATGGTGTCTATGGTAGAGAAAGAGGTGCATGAATAACAGTCTGATCTGTGGTTTTGCAAGTCGATGGCCGTAAATAAACGCTCACGTTTACGTAGAAATAAGTGGGTCGACAGAGCGATTGCGCAATGTTTGTTCCATTTTGACACCACATTGCTGTTAGTATTACAGGAATTGAATTATGGTTGCAATTCTTTATGTTATAATCCATTGAAGTCAATTGTAATACATGTAATTAGTCACTGTGGTATCGAGCCACTAATGAGCCATATTCAGGTTAGGTGTAAAGTGCCCTGTTAATAGCACGTATCTTAACAAGGATATTAAGTATACTGAATTAAACTTCCGAGGAGTTATAGACAAACGATTTTTCTGAATAAAGTCCTTGGTGATACAAAATCTGAGCCAAACTTTTGTGATTGTGACGTCATATGCTGCAGGATGTGATTTCTCAAATACAGTCAAACCTGCAATTGCAGCCACTTCCGAATGAAGACCATTCTGTGAATAAAGGCCATCCTTTGAAGAAAAACATCATTGATTATTTAGAACAAACTGACCTCCAAATACTGGCCATCTGTCAATAAACGCCATATTTTGTCTTTTCCCAAGGGTGGTCTTTGTTCACAGGTTTGACGTGATAAGGATCTCGTTGCGTTATTCTATCAATGGGCAAATCGGTGTTAGAACTTCTCTGATCATACTGCATTTTTCTATTCGCTGTACAATTATAACGTCCCGGTGACATTTTATTCTCAAATATAAACAAGTTATAATTATATACTTAATTATACATTTACTTTCTTCTTATATTCAATGGTCTAATTTTGTATCCAGAGCTACTACTGTTTATGCAACAAATGGGGTTTTGCACGTATGAAAGCGGTGACCTTTACTTACCCCTGGGGGTTTAATATTAAAGAATATTAATTAATCTATTCTATCATTTGACTTATTTTATCTATCATTTTTCTGTATTAACTATATCATGTAAAATTGCATTATAATGGTAATAGTATGTGCTTATAATAGCATGTAGATATAAGTATGTTTATGACGATGAATTGTTACGTTTAAGTCTAAATTAAGTTCTGTTCAGTACTGCTGTGTTAGATAATGAAGCTATGCAGTCATATCATTGATTCAAAATTACCATTGATATAAAATATCTGATCATGAGTTTGGTTGTTAAAATGAAGCGTTTACGACAAGTGCCAAAAAATGGGATGTGTTACAGTTGAACTTGAATTACAGAGATGTTATCATACTATTGTGTACATTTGAAGTTGTCTCCAATTCTACCTAATGTATTATTAACAGTTATATTTACTTTGGTCAGATAAATACAGATATCCTTGCTGGATAAATAGAAGAAACACCTGCTAGGCGAGTTAATTTGCAGTTAAGTCATGGCTTTTGGCGAAAACGGAGTTACGGAAACCAGTCAGATTCAGTTGCATCTAAGGGGAATACTTTTATGTTTATTTCGACCGTGAAATAAATGCATTTAAGTAAATCATATTCAACTGTAAATAGATATTTGTTATCTTTGAAGAATACAACCAGTACCGATGTGTCGTACAATGATATGGTCCAACGAACAAAATGTTGAATTGTATCAAATATTGTTTGTAGTATAGTGTGACTACCTGATTGATAACGTAACACCAACACCTAGACATGACATTTAAGATACATTTATGTGATTTGCCCTGTTTTTAGATTAACCATGTCCACATACATCTTGTGATCGCCGTCAGCGTGTTATTTTCCACCTAGGCCTTAAGTGAGGTTCACATACCATTTGTTACAAAGCTAAGGATCTACGTACGACATTTCATAGTTGTGACAAAGTGAGAGATGGACAGTCTTATAACGGATAAGCGTAATGTTTGGTAATGCGCCATAATACACACCCTTTACAAATATGCGAACCTTTAATCACAAACCGGCTGTTGTTTTAGTCCTGTAATACAAACAACAAAACACTCTCGCCATTACGTTCTTATATTACGTCCGCTGGACATAATTATAAAACTGACCTGAAATTGATATTGCCGCAACTTTCCTTTCTAGATATATGATACAGTTTATGGTTATCATATGCGCGTCAATACAAGAAATTAATGCAAGATATGTCCCTGAGTTTCATTAAGTTATACTGACATTTATGATTAAATGATGTAATACTTCAATATATCAGTGTACGATTAACTCTGTTTTTAGCGGATTAAGTTATCCGTGTTAGTGTTGAACCATCTTCTCCTGATGATTGTAATAAATGTGCAGTTTTGTAGACAGTAAATACTTCTTTACAATATAGCTGTTCTTGTAATCTATATATTGTTCTCATTATTTAAACCATATGCAATTGGTTTAAAGTTGAATATGGCTGGCGTGACGAATGAATAAATTAACAGATGGACAGGACGACATGCGTATAATCGTCACAATGGTTATATTTAAATGGCTTTTGACAAGTAAATGTTTTAGTGGCGATAAATGCATAAAGATAGAGTTCGTCCAGTAGATAAATCTCTACCAGAGGAAATTGTTAGTTTCGTTGAAAAATAATCAAAGCTGGCGTTTATGCCGTTCATTCTTCATAAGTAGAAAATACATACAGTTATACCAGCACATAAAGATCGCCTTTAGGAAAATAAAAAGTTGTCCTTGTTGGAGATACATTTTTACCCAACTTACCATGAATTGTAAATGATTGCACTAGAAACAAAATTATTAGTACTTACAAACAGATGGTCTCTACTCACTTGTAGTCTTTAAACAAAAGTTTGAAGTTACATTTTGTAGCATTGACCTGATTAGTCAATAATTATCATTATATCGTATGTTATCATTAAATCAATAATTATCATTATATCGTATGTTATCATTAAATCAATAATTATCATGATATCAATAATTATCATTATATTGGATGTTATCATCATACTAATAATTATCATTACATGGTATGTTATCATTATGTCGTATGTTATCATTAAATTAATCATTATCATTATATCATGTGTTATCATGAAACATTAAAATCAATTATTATCATTATATCGTATGTTATCATTAAATGAATCATTATCATTATATCATGTGTTATCCTTAAATCAATTATTATCATTATATCGTGTGCTTTCATTAAATGAATCATTATCATTATATCGTGTGTTATCATTAAATGAATTATTATCATTGTATCAATAGTTATCATTAGCGCGTCGGAACTCTACCAATGGAAATCGCTAGGGCAATGACCTCATTGTCATGGAAACCGTATGATGATGTGACAATATTTACCCGTCTAATTATTTCTGATTTATATAAAATAGTCCTAAATACTCAGGTTTCATATCTGAACATCATGATCATAAATCTAGAATACGTTTTTAACCAAATTACCCGACCTGTCGAAATACCCGAACTTTGGCCTACAATATGATCTTTTTTCACGATGTTTTAATACAAAATCTAGATATATAACACGATAGGAATAAAATAATTACACGTACTCTGCCATTGAGACAGTTAGGTGTTGAAATACGTCAGAAAAATAATCATAATTGTCAATGCTCTGTCTAACATAGACTTAAAATGTTGACGTCCATAGCTTTATTTCCAATTGGTGTCAACTTTGTAATTGTTACATAAGCAATATTGTGAGTATCTTTGTGGGTCACATTCTGTTGAATGTTGAAACAGGTCATCTTGACCTATTGTGAACTGCTTCACTTAGTTACATGATGTGTTTCTGTGTAATTATCGTGTAACCAAATGGATGTTTGTACAATTGTCCGATGAATCTGTTCAAGTAATCTCACTAGTGTACATAACAACATGGTTATAAACACTCGCATCTTTGTGTCAGTTTAACGTGTCGAGAACCTTATTAAATGTTCAAAATTTGAGCCATAATATGAATTTCATTTCTTTGATCATTATTAAACCTACACAAATATTATCGATTATCATATTTCACATGAATAATCCTAATGGCGAATTAATAAATTCTTGGTCTGTTAAAGTAAAGTCGCTACTATGTAATCTTGGTTTTTCGTTTTTATGGGATAGTGTGAACATAAGTATGACTCAAATTAATTGTGTAATTCAGAGAATTATTGATAATTACTTACAAAGTTGGTTTAGTGATTTAAATTGTTTCTCACGGCTGGAATTGTACAGAGACTTTAAAACAAGTTTTGAATTTGAAAATTATCTTAATTGTATTAATATTGATAAGTATAGAATATCATTGGCCAGATTTAGATGTTCGGCACACAAACTTGCAATTTAAGAAGGTAGATGTAGAAATATTGAAAAAAGCCAGCGTATTTGCAAATTATGTAATATGAATCAAGTGGAATCAGAGTATCATTTTCTTTTAGTATGTCCGTTTTACCTTGATCTTAGAAAAAATTACCTTCAAAAATATTATTATACTTGGCCAAATCTTCAGAAGTTTCGTTTATTGATGAATTTGAATAGTAATACAAAATTAATTAAACTTGCATCTTTCATTTATTATGCCAATAAATCGAGACAGTCTTTTTTACGTCGAGCAAGGTAAATATCTATTTTTAAATTGAAATCACATGCCCCTTCTGAGCCTTTTGATTTTTCAAATGTACGAAATGACTAATTGTCTTTTAGAGTTAGATATATTATTTTCAGTGGTATTTTGCTAGTGTATAACCGATAACTGGATTCCAAAAGTAATACTTCTTTTCTATTTTCTATCTATTTGCCATGTAACATTAAGTATACATGCATGCTTTTCATTGTATTTTCATTTATATTTGTATTATATTTTTTTTTATATTAGTATGTTGTAAGCTGCACTCATGTACCGCCATCATTGTAATTAACTTATTTGGCGATGAACTTGATATTTAAAGCCAATAAAAATTTGACTTGACTTGACCTGATGTTGACAACTTCTTTATTGAATAAAAATCATTGATACAGACTGTTTCAACATTGTCATAAAATGTATCATACGTTGTTTGAAGGTTGTCAATCAAAAATACGCATGCATAAATTTTAGATAATTGAAATAAGTCTTGTATATAAAGTATAGCAATTTTGTACTAAAATTTATTGCATTTTTTACTTATAAATGTCACCGTGACAAGAGAGGCAATGTATCTTATTGTAACGTTTTTATAATCAAGTAGATTATTAGATGTATGTTCTAACACTATAATTTGACATTTACTGTTTATTGGGAATTAATAGCCAAGTGAGAAAAACACGGACTTAATTACTGACTATGTTAAATTCATAATATTGTTTGTAACGATATGACAAGCCTGTACGTCTATTTATCTCACGTACATAGTGCGTAGTCACCGATTGTATTAGATCATTTACCGTGTATATCAAAAGAAATTGAATTAATACCGCGATATATAACTGGATAGTAAATCGTACACAATGAGCGATATTACATTCCAGATGCTAATAAAATGTTGCAAAGTTTGTTGATTTAGAGTTACACAGAAGAATGACTGCATTTAAAGAATCTTTGCAGGACTGGAATCTAGTAGTTCGTTATGCAGGTGACGAAATGTTGCCATATCTTGAATGATTAATTACTTTTATTATCAATACGATGGTCCCTTCAAAATGATATTGAAACGAATTGTATGAGTCCTTAATACATGATCATATACAATTGAATGGGTAAGTGCAAGAAGCGACTAACACCATTTTTATAAAGAAGAGAAAGGGTCCTTCTTGCACTCAACCCTTCAGTTCAGAACTAAAAGATCGCTTCTGATCACCTACATGTAGCAGTCTCTATGCTATTGAATGCATTGATATACCTAATTGTATATATATATATATATATAAATGTTATATATACAATTATACATATCCATGGTATTTCACTATCACTAACCGTTTATCTGCATGTTGCTGAACACGATGTAGAACATTATTTTGTAGTCATTTCTGGGCCCACCCATTTATTAGTTCTATCTAATATTTTCTACAATCGCTTATTAAACCCTGCATATTCTGATCTCCCGTACAGAAGCCATAAATAATTTCTCCTATGGTGTATAATTATCGTTATATACATGTGAATGCTACATACAGCTTACTTTCATTAAATATCGATTAATCGATTCTTACCGCAGATTTGTAGAAATTTCTCATAATTTTACTTGTGTTCTACATAAACATGTATTCCACAAAAACTTTATTCATTTATTAAATTTTAACCCTTCAAGTACTAATAAGATGGATACTCGTCTGCACAAAGTTCTACATATTTGTCTACATGACGAGTAATCCCGAATTGGTTAAGCCGTCATTTTTTTAAAACATCCCCTGAAAATACAGAGTACAATGTAGGCAATATGTGTCTGGTACAACTATTGTTATTTCAGGAGCATTAATATTAGCTTTAAACTTAACTATTGTTATTGTTATTTTAGAAGCAGTGGTTTTAAACTTCACTAATGTTGTTATTTTAGATGGAATGGTTTTAAGCTTCACAATTGTTGTTGTTATTTTATAAGCAATGGTTTTAAACTGCATTATTATTGTTATTATTTCAGACATGGAATGAAGCTGTGGCTTTCGCGGCCTCAGAATGGGGTTCACAATGCGAATACGTCAGTCGTCCTGACAACCAATGGGGACAAAATATGAACTATTTCTACGGCAATGATTATCATAATTCTTCGATGGAGTTATTTAGAGACAGTTTCTATGCATGGGCAAATGAAACATTGCATTATGACTACAGACGTTACCGATATTGTGGTGGAAACAACGTGTGCTCATATGTCCAGGTATGTTATGACAGATTAGAATTATACAGTGATTAAAGAAACCATGAAAAAGTCATTCTCGGACTTTTTATTCTACAATATTTACTTTAACCTTGGTTTGAGGCAATAAGTTTTCAGTACAATACCAGATTGAAAGCCAAGATGTTTTATTGGTTGGTTCTGACTACAGTCTCTTAATCAACCAATGACATCACTATTTTCTTAGATTTTATTACAAGTTATGTTTTGTAATATCTTGATGTTTACCAAATATATTAGAAATGATATATGAATATTCTGTTTAATGAATTTATCTATATTCTTCATTCAGTTACTAAGTTGCGTCTAATTTTATAAATTAAATGAAGTATTTTATTTAATATAACTATGATACTGCTTCATGTATAAACTATTCATCGTAATTACATGGGTAAATGTGTTGTATTTAATATATTTCGCATATACGTGAAATATATAACCATTCATCATTTCAAACAGGTGTAAAAGATGTCTGAGTGACACTGATAAATGATATAAATATTATCCAAGTTTTTCTAAACATCACAACTACCTTCGTTACAAAACCAAGTATTTGATTTGCATAATTTACATAACGACAATTCAGTATGAATGACTTAATAAGAAATAAGATCTAATCATTGATCTATTACTGGACTTTATTTGATTAAGTTTCTGTCCAATTAGTTTATATAACAATATGACGAAATATCTAAGAGCGAAATAATTTAGTGATATGATTAGGGTTACAATATTAGTCTGACTATTTAAAAAGATACTATACTATGGGTCTGAATGCACCGTTTAATCTTGGCGCCCGGAACATATGTGTCATTTATCCACTCTTATAATGAATGGTAATTTATTCGCATTTTTTGGTTGTCCTGTAAACTTGCATTTAACAATACATCATATTGTGATTAGTATAAAATCTGTTCTAACCGTAGGCTTGGTTGATATCGTAGAGCGTTTGATGCGAAAGCAGTCTCAATCATCTATACATTGTTTGATGCTGTAAGTCATGTTTTTATGAGGAAACACATCGTAGTATTAAAGTCATCCAACGAAAGTTTAACTCTGCGTTCCTTTCTATATCTAAAATCTCAGGATGTCATATTTGCGTTAAAAACATCCGTAGTTTAACTGTCTTTTCAATTTATTTTCACTGATTTCTATAGGGGACGGTGTGATCGTATTACAATGTCGTTATGTAATGGCCGTGTGACATTGTCAGTCTTGTGCAATTTAAGGCAAGCTAAAATGCAAGAAATTAGTTCAGCAGTTGTAAGTTGTCACATCCTATCTGCCCGTTCACATGAAGGCAGAGACCAACTTAACGCCTGGTAGGGTTTTAGTGAATTCTCTATCATACATCACTAGTCGTTTTTATACATAGTGCTAATTTGTTATACGTCAATAGTACCGTGTTTATTAAATACTATAGCAATCAGAGCATCTATAAACTAGTCCTTAGATCTGCTCGGCATAACGTCCATGCTAATTAAGTATAAATCTGTCATACAGTTGTCTATGGTCCAACATGTTAT
Source organism: Lutraria rhynchaena (assembly GCA_008271625.1). Taxonomy (NCBI): domain Eukaryota; kingdom Metazoa; phylum Mollusca; class Bivalvia; order Venerida; family Mactridae; genus Lutraria; species Lutraria rhynchaena. Next base: position 416,705 of record VIBL01000290.1, on the reverse strand, counting down.
ATTATAGTAAATGTATTAACTTTTACGTATTTAGTAAACTGATGGCAAATTTAATTGATGGTATACAAATCTATCTAAGCCGGTAATTCGTTATAGAATATAGATACGAAATTAATTAGTTGAAGTCTTCCACGTACAAAAACGTTTAAGCTTCAAATAGAATGCTTTGTAAAATTGAAAAAAATGTTGATACAGAGGAATGATTCATATGTCTCCACGCTGGTTGCTATGCTGCAATCACATGCTCCGAGCTCAGAAATTTGTGACTTCGCACTCCTGTTCATCATTCTTTTCACGTTCTACTTGACCTGCGACACAGTTTGTTATCATAACGATATGAAAAGGAATCAGTAATTCTTCTAGTTATCTATAATTAATGTAGACTGTACTTCTGTAACGTACAGGTCTTATCAGCCACGGCCTGGGTCCAGTGTTTAGTGCGCTGGACTTGTAACCCGGTGATACGGGTTCAAATCCCCTTCTATGGAAATTTGACAAAAATGTCAATTTTCCTTCATATGTGGAGAAGTAGTCGGCTCCTGGTGGAAGGGTAAGTTAGTACTGTTTAGTATATAGTCCAGGAAAACTGGTTAGATGAACCGGCTGCCGTATATAACTGAAAAATTGTTGAAAAACGGCGTTAAACCCAGTGAAAAAATAACAGGTATTATCGGTGATAAAGCTATGTGATATTTGACTTCAACTTCAGAACCCTTCGGAGTTCAACCATCCAACCATTGATCTCAATAACTCTTGTGAAATCAAAGCGCTGTTAGGACGATACGGTGATATTCGTTAAGTGCATTTGTAACTTTCGTCAGACTCAAGTCTTGTACCTTACAGCTCCAAGCATTGGTCGTGACGTGTCGCGTATCTATCAATTTGTAGGTTTCAATTAATAAATAATCCTACCAAACTGTCAGCATTCATTCTTTGTTATTTCTGAATTATAAGAAATACCAGAAAGATATATTTCATGTTATATATATGGCACATTAATAGTCATCATCATTCACTGTCGTCTGCTCCGAAAACAGTTAAGTAATGTCGGTATGGGGCAGCGAACTCTGGTTATAATTGTTATGATATTATCACATTTCGCCATAATCCACGACTTGTTTGACAATAATTTATGTTTTATTGTTTATAGTTACTCGAACATTCCTCCACAAGACGGGACAACATCCTTATTTTGCATTTATCTTATCGACTATTAAATATTTCATAACCACATTATGCAGGTATTTCAAATATGTTCAAACTAAAATAAATACGCTGACAATAAAAACCAAAGAGTTTGTGTCAAATTATTTGTAGTATATTATTTTAGCGTAACATCGCGTTATTTGTGTGACAATTATAGTCAAATGTTCATGTCAGTCAAAAGTCGTGGCGACCTTAGAGTGTTTATTTACGGTTTAACTAAATCATGTTTAGGTAATATAGTAGATGTGCTTTTCCGCTCTTGAAAACATCAGTTAATCATAAAAGGCGTCTGTGTAGATGGTGTAATCCACGAACGGTATTAAATGTAATGTTTAATTGTTCAACTTGTCATTTAACTACGATACTTAATCTTGATAGTTTGTACAGAGACGTCTGTAAACTGTCCTGGTTCTTGTTTCTAAAACATTCTCTACACGGCACAGGACGGATCTGTTTACTTGTAGATTTACGGAGGTCAAAGACTGTTAATTGAATGCACACTCGGTTAAAAAGTTTACAGTATTTCTAAATATGATAATTCCAATCAAACTGATAATGTACGACTGATACAAGTTCTCAAACTACTGACTGTTGAAATCAAAGTATACATTTGTATAGTGACATATTTCTGCGTAAGATAATCAGTTCGCGAAAATCTACCAGATTTTCATGAAAAACAAAAAACATTTTCACGAAAATTCAATAACTTTTCATGAGATAAACGTACGTATTTAAGTTGGCGATGAAATATTTTCATGAAATTAAAACATTTCACGGAAGCATAGAAAGCGAAGAGCGAAAATTAACTCGCCAAGTGCATGCAGAAATATGCCACCATACATTTGATTTGATAAGTGTCTTTATTTTGATAGAGATTTCGACTCGACTGCTCTATCGTAAGTGTCCGTAAATCATTAATACTTTAATGCATTTAAATGCAGTCAAACATCGGAACAGATTCCGGAAATCAGTTCGAGAGGTCCGAATGAACAGTCGGCGAACTTAGATATGTAGAGCTCCAGTTTTATGATAATAAAATTCTACCAATTAAGTTCATGCCAGGCTATCATCCTGAGAACAGTGTTTTGATGTTAGTCATACTCGTAAACCGTATGTAACAATTCAATAGTATATGCACTTACAAAAAAAAAAGATTATTAAAAAAGTACTTTTTGGAGACAAATTGTTCAATGTGACGTACATAGATTGTCGTATAAACAAAGTAAACAATACATGTCAACTAGTGTATTCTGTCTTTGTAACAATAGTCAGTGTGAGACAGACAATCAAATCAAACATTGTTAGTATGAACGTATCGTCTTTAATATTATCTTAATTCAATCTTCATTTAAGTACACGTCAACTATTATGCCAAATTAATGAGCCTGCAAATCGTTTAATGAAAATTAAATCGAATAAAGACTTGAAAAGCGAAGTTAAATTTTGTGTTATTTGATAGCGGTGTTTAATAAAAGCGATCGACACAACAAAGGCTTTGGATGCACTCAGGTATCCGTGATAACATAATAATAGATATGACAAGAAAAGAAGTGGGGATATTATGTAAACATATTAGTGACACATTTAGTATTCAAATAAACATCAATAGCACAGATGTTGATCTAATATAAATAAAACCTGGTTGTTTAGGTGCACTTTGTAGCAATGACATGAACTGGATGTTATTGCTGACTTAATACATTGTTATAATTACAGCTGATCGCGGCAGATGTGCAGGAGATTGGGTGTGCGATTGTGAAATGTCCAAAACTTGAACTCCGTACTCCGCATGCAGTACAACGCCACACAAAACTCCTCGTGTGCTTCTATACACCTTGGTGAGTGATGATAACTTTACTTATATCAAGCATTTTATTTACCATATTTTATAGTAATGTGTTACTCTAAAACAATCACATAACAATATATTGATTTCAAGATTTGCATGAAAATGTCCATGATATTTTACTTCACTATCATAAATAACGCATCTTCTATCCGAATATTTCTAGCGTGTTTTTGCATTTAATGTGCCAATAAAAAAATGCTTATAATGTACAGTAGTTATGATGCAGAATGCTTATGATGTGTAATTCTCATGACATGAAATACTCATGATGTGTAATACTCATGATATGTAATACTCATGATGTGTAATACTCATGATATGTAATACTCATGATATGTAATTCTCATGATGTGTAATTCTCATGACATGTAATACTCATGATGTGTAATACTCATGATATGTAATACTCATGATATGTAATACTCATGATGTATAATTCTCATGACATGTAATACTCATGATATGTAATACTCATGATATGTAATACTCATGATGTGTAATACTCATGATATGTAATACTCATGATGTGTAATACTCATGATATGTAATACTCATGATGTGTAATTCTCATGATATGTAATACTCATTATGTGTAATACTCATGATGTGTAATACTCATGATATGTAATACTCATTATATGTAATACTCATGATATGTAATACTCATGATATGTAATACTCATGATATGTAATACTCATGATATGTAATACTCATGATATGTAATACTCATGATGTGTAATACTCATGATGTTTAATGGTTATACGGTCACACCTGTGAACAAAAGTCACACAATGAGGAATAGAAGTGTGGTCTTTCTCATGGTGGCCTTTCACGCATAGGTGATATTTGAAACCTTACTTTCTGATTTGATTCTAATGGTAAATTTTACCGGTATGTCTTAATGAAATAGGATGATTTTCATGCTGTATCATTCTTTTGTATAATTGCTCTTGCGCGTGTAACCACATACAATACGTTAATTCTAGCATTATATATATATAACAGATGCATTGTTGCACTGGTGTAAAGTGAAAATAGCCAACAGTGCATGTTCTATTTGCAGCCACATCCTGTGACAAAAATTAACAATACGTCGACACGAGACACAAATAAATAATTTATAACATATTCATACGATGTATAACACATGTTATGTATAACACATGTTATGTATGACACATGTTATGTATTACACATGTTATGTATGACACATGTATATGACACCGTATTATACTTGGTGCCTTTCATTTCATATGAATCGGATTCGTACAAGATTTAATATACATGAAATACATACAATCATTAAATAAATAGCATGTTAATCTAGTATCCATTCAGTTTTTTTTATGTATTAACACCTATATATGTTTGTCATAATTTGACATTTCGCACCTTTTTATATAATATACAGACGAGTAATGTCTATATATGATTACACATGTTATGTATTCAGGGTATAATATATGAATACATGCTCGTATTCCATAGTCATCGCATCCGATAATTTAATATCTATTTAAATCTTAACCTGGTGTCATTATGATTGCATTTTATATACAGTGGATTTAATTCAACCTCTTTTACATAATTACTTCACTATCAAGTCTACTTATCACATTACTTTTAAAATATTCTGACTACTATGCATTTAATCTTGATCAAGTTAACGCTATGCACTTTTTTCTTTACGCATTTAAAACCGTTTTTATACAAAACATAAAATATCTAGGCGTCCGTTTTAGATATAAATGTCAAAGTGAATGTTATAGCTACTTAACAACAGCAACTTTTTACGTAAGATTTACTGATTAAGTACCTTTAAACTGTCGATTTTAATTATTACAGTGATGTATTGTCAACATAATGATGATGCAGTGATAATAACATTGTATCCTATTATGTTCTTATCTGTTGTATCGGGATGACGGTTTATTTTATTAAATAAACGACTTAGGGTATACCAGAACCACGGACCCTGTTTACAAACATATCATAGCAAAAATAGCAGTTTTTAAACTTGGGGCAATTTTGCTCACGGTGAACATATCATATATTTTCCATGTAAAAGCTGACAACAGATCACCAAAATAATCAATACATGTATTATAGAAAACTTTTAAATTACAGACATGGAGTAGAAAGATTTTAATTTTAAAAAAAAAACTTATATCTGTGAAACGCACTTTCTGACGATTACATGACGTCAGAGACACAGTGATGTATACAAAATAATTACAAACCACGAGAACGGATTTATATTATTATGAATCCTCAGGCGATAAAATAGTGGCACCGATTGCATTATCGACGTCTACACTATAAGTGAGGATATGAGAAGTAATTCTGTCATTTTGTTATATTTTTTCATTCAAATCTAATTGAAATGACATAACAAAATAACTGTCTTGTGATTTATATTAGCCAATAATTTCTGGTGTAATCGTTAAGTATTATAATCCAGGGTTGATATTCTGGGCTCCGAAGTGTTTATACCCGACAGACGATGTGCAGCTTGTCCGGCCGGAACATCTTGTGTAGACTACCTATGCTCAGGTAAAGCTGTAAAATGCTTACATCGTTATAAACGTGCACAATGCAATGTGGAGTTTTTATTATTATCTCAGATACTATCAGCTACTGTTCCCATCAAGGGATTAGAGCTGTCACTTATCTGTGTTTTATCGCGGTGTACAATGACAATGCATTGCAAATAAACTGTAATAATACGTAATAATATATTAACATTTCTTGACTCGTTTATTTATGTAAGTGCTTCATAAAACAGGTTTACTAATGCTCAATGGATAAATGTCTGGATGAAGGGATAAAGTAACATAAAATAAATACGATCTATGTAATCCATCGTGTATCATTATTAATGTGTTTTTTTTTCTGCACAATAATGACTATGGCAATAATATCATGATAACATCTGATATTTATTCATTGAAATAGAAACACAATAAAACATGCACACTTATCCTAAACTATTACATTTACAGCAAGATTCTATCAGACAGGAGCTCGAACATTACCAGTGGGAAGTCAAAGCGTCCAAATCAAGTCGATATCAGGTACTTCAATATATATGCATAAATATATATAAATGTAACAAAATATACATATAACTGCATGAAGTTTGTTGAACATGGACCCAAGTGTTTCCTGTGAATTCCTCAGATGTCTTTCACACATTTGTCCAAGCTTGGGAAGATATTTAACCATTCTTTCAGCTTTGAAACAATGTAGCAAATGCACATTGTAACTGTACTGTACTGTACTGTACTGTATCCTTCCTTCAGCATAACTACCTAGCACTCTTGTTTTCCACATTTCGCATTATTTTAAAGTTAAACTTGCCAAGGTATTTTTGTGATAGGTTCCAGACAACAAGGTGAAAGCGGAAGTGAAAGCAGTTCGTCTGATCGACATTTGTCATCACGTGACAGCAAGAAATCCAGAGAGGAGAGGAGGCGAGAACGTAAACGTCTCCGAGAGGAAAGGAAAATGCGCAATAAAACAAACAGACATACCGGAAGTAGACACTCGTTCGGGTATGTGAGCCTACATCCAAACATTTTCTTATGGCCATTGTACTTTACTGCATGTATCGTGCATGTCAGGCACCGATTTGTGACGAACGAACGAAACAATGAACGAGTGGTCGAGTGAGGGAATGTGTGAAATCATTTTTCACCTCGGCATGAAATCTTTATAAATAAAATGTATGCCAATATAGTGCGTACATACCTTACATTTTTGATTAACTGAAACAAACGATAGAAGCAACGCATATTGATTATTTCAAAAGTTGTAAAAAGTACGTTTTTTTTGTAAATTTGATGTGTGGTAAACTTTTACGTTACAGAGATCAAATATCAGAGGGTGGTCGAGAATATCAGGAACACAGACGTAATCCAGACACGTACGCTATCCGGACAGATAATGATACTGTTGTAGTATACACCCCTAACAGAAGGGTTATTCCATTCCCAAGTATGTATTCCATCTTTACAAATATTAATCTTTTAAATAAACTGAATAATGTAGAACCTTTTTAATCCAAACTTGTTCGGACAGACAAAAATTTTCCGACCAGAGAGGTTTTCAGAATACAAAGGTTCCGAATTACAAAGTCATTTTAGTATTAAATACATAATAAAAATCGTGACCAGCTGACGTGTTCGATTTCGAGAGGATTACGGATTGGAAATGTTCGGATTAGAGAGGTTCGGCTGTATAGCGAAAACATGCGACACATTCTGATAGATTACTAGAGTGTCTTTCAATTATATTTTAGACTTGTACGTCACCCATGTTTGCCGATATTAGACATATTGAAATGATTATACGACCTGCTTTTTTCATCAGGTAAAGAAGACAATCGCGTTATTCGAAAAATCGAGAAGTATGAGAACAAACAGGAAAAGGACCTTGATGAAAAACACGAGAAGATAATTCATTCCTTAGAGTTGATAGCAAACAATATAACCGCGACCAACGCATCAAGTAACGGAGCACACAGCAGAAGTAAGTTGTGTGTAGATGTTGTTTGTTTATTCGCTGACCGTTTGTAATTGCTTTAACAACAATTAACGTTGACGAACTGTATGCATAGTTTCGATTGTAAACTAAGCAAATACGTTTGCAGTGTTTTTAACTGTGTTTTGTTCTTACCTATTAACTTGTAACATTATAAACACTTTTGATAAATTGGTACTCTGTAATATTTTGGTAGCATTCGTTTTGACGTGACTCAAATGTGTGTTTAATTAAAACCTGTCTTCAGAGAAGAGACAAACATCATACGCAGACGCCCTGTATCAAAGACGTATTGAATATCAACGTTATCTCCGTGAATACGACGAACTCCTACGGGAACGCAGACTCCGAAGGGAACGCTACAATCAAGAACTACGCAGGCGCGAACGTCACAACGCGGCACTAAAAGAATTTCACCGAAACGAAGCTCTTTCTAGATACAATGAAGAGATGGAGAGACGACGTCTTAGACGGCTGCAACTAGAGCGAGAAAGATACGAGGCTTTAGCCTTAACCCAGAATGAAGGTGCTCGGAGTTAATTCTTACTCTCACATTCATAACACAGCATGTCTTCTGGTTCACGAGTTTTAATAATATGCATTATACCTTTCTTGAATTTTCAGAACATGTAATACTGGCATGATCTTTGGAATTGAACAATTGCATGCAAGTATATAATATAAATGCATCTGACTGCATTATCATATCTCTTCCTATGATTCTAATCAGTTGATTAATGATTGGAATTTCTTGGTTTCGTCTCTAATGTTAAAAACATATCTATCCATGAAAAGTTCAAATTGTATCATACCTATATCTATATGAGACATAATTATTAATGCGTTCGAGGCTAAAACTAATTTTTAATAACAGTCTTTCTTATTAATACAGAAAACAATAAGACACGCGATTAACAAATGAATGATTTCTGTTAACGCTTGATTCCCGTGCTAATGTTCTTACACAATTCGATAAAAACGCACAATTTTCACTCAGTCGCTAGTTAAGCACATTTTATATTGTTGTTGCTTATTTTTTTTTAAAACACGTGACTCTGCTTTCCCTGTTGCACAGACGCATATACCAGATATATTTACGAACAAGAGAGAAGAATGCGTCGTCGATTACAAGAACAAAGGAGACAATACGAAGCTCTTGCATTGCTTCAAAACAGAGGTGCATTGTATAGACTGTAGGAATAGTTAAACGCTTGGAATGTATAATTAAAAAAAGGAACATAAAAGCTAGACTAATAATGTAGTCGTTTAGTGTATTTTTCATACTCGGAGAAAAGATGCAGTGTGTTGTCTCATTGTCAATAGTAATGTTGTCATTACTAATCTCATAACGTTAACAATAGTGTTTCTTTGTTCAGTTTAAGTTGCTTTTATGAAATAGAAATATTAGTTGTACGTTAAATAGTTTAATTATCGAAGTTTTGTCAAATCTTAAGGTTCCGAGAGCAAGGCAATTTAAACAAGCCAAATAATAATGATTTTAAACCTATCTTGGTATGCTTTGGGTAGCTCAGTATGTCTTATCAGATTTTACGATTTCACAGGCTTATACTGAATGTGCATGTAAAACATCATAAGCTTGTTGTTAGAGTTTCTTGTTTAGGTAGTCAATTTGTTTATACAGATATTTGTGATATTGATGTATACTAATATGGTATGATTTGACAAAAATGTCGATTTCCCTCCATATGTGGAGAAATAGCCGGCTCCTTGTGGTTAGTAGGTCAATGTACAGTCCAGGAAAACTGGTAAGGTGAACCGGCAACCGTAAACTGAAGAATTGTTGAGAAAGTTAAACTCCAGTGAAAAAACTAATATGGTATATAACACACAGATATAGCATAGTTTTCCAGATTTGATGACATGTGACAGCTATACATATACATGTTCTGTACATACATTTATTTGCTTGAAATATTAAAACATGTAAGTATTTATTTGCATTAAATCCTGTATTAACATTGTCTTATATAGTATTATTGTGTACTACAGTTAATATATATACATGTATATATATATATATATATATATATATATATAAATATGATAAATACTGCACAATATTTCATCTATGGGGAGATAAAATTATTTATAAGTGTCGTCTGCTTTTAGACAATACTATGCATTATCATCAAATAAATTAAGTTACATTCTTCGAAGGATGCAGTACAGATGTCTCGCTTGACAATTGTGGCTTGTACGTTTTTTTAACTAAAATATGACCCCTTGGTGAGAACATATCGATTCAAATTATTCAGCACTGTTTTAATGTCGGAAGTTACAGAGCGTCACAGTCTAAATTGTCGGTTTTGGGGATTATGTATCATTTAATCACCACAAATTTACGGGACGACGTAAAGTGTCGTCTGATTTTTATATCAGTATCGTCTGTATCACAATTTCTTGCAGACGATATGCACAAAGTGTTTGCGCAGAAACTGACAAATTGATAAATTATGTATAATAATTAACTGTATATTTCACTAAGAATGAAAAATGTACCACAGCTGGAATAGTACTTATATGCATTTAATCAAAGTTACCTAACAACAGACAAATCTCGTCCACCCAGTGACAATAAATGTGGGATAGGTGCATAGTGCTGATAAATCATGTCCATTTCTTAAAAAATACATTTCAGTGTCAGTGTGACATGTTTTTTATACATTGACCTCACAGAGCTTTTTCTTGTAGTAATATAAACGTACGTAATATTCGTTGTTTCACTAACCTTATGTCAACCAATATTCGGCTCATTTATATATTGTATATTTTAATGTTTCATTCAATATTCATGACATATCACAAATGGCTAAGCATTGACAATCACTTGTCAGTATACAAAGTCATAGGTTAAAGCATGGAAGATTTTTAATTTATTTGGTGTCAATCATAAGAATAAATATCCATATTCATGATTACTTCTTTATTTGTCAGTTTATTTTGAATTAAGCATTTTTAACTTAAAACGTGATATATATTTTCGTTTGGATACGTTTTTTAGTTTTGTAGGAATAAAATGGTATCAGAATATGTTTTATTTTTATCTAAATTAATTGGACCAGTATTGATATATTTTCGAAGTTCCTAACCTTCAAAAAAATGCACAGAGTTATTGAATTGAGAAGTTTTAAGATATTGGCCTTGAACGATACCTCCTACCTGATTCTGATTAAATATTTAACAAAATGAGTCGGTTCAAAGTAACAACACACATTCAATTGAACTTTCAGGTGAACTCACAGGAGAGGAACAGTTTTTCACGATTTCGGCACATAATTTGTTAAGACGAGAAGCAGGGGCCAAGGATCTGGTAGGTGTAGATAATTGTTGATATTTTGTCTCATACTTGAATACATGTGTTCAATAAGAGAATGGTTAACTGAGCTATATTTAAATTAGTTCTGTCAAGTAATTTGCAAAAATATGTCACCTAGAGATGATACATATGTCATCATGATGATTAATGCTTCATGTATTTGTAATAAAACTGAAAATGAAACTGTCGTCATTTTGTGCATGATGCGTAACATGCGTATTTTTACACTGCATATCATGCGTATTTTTACACTGCATATCATGCGTATCCCTTTTTACATTACTTAAGTCATTCAATCACGCACACTGCCCCAAACAAGGTGCATTATATACGTTAGTTCATTTTATTACACCTTAAGTCATAAAAAGAGTAAAACAACTAATGTATTAATTCTAGGCTTGGAGCAGTCATTTGGAACGCTGGGCTAAGTACGTTATTAGATGTGAGACGGAATATCCAGGACCGATCACTTGTTACACCAACTTCGGCAAGGCTAACAGAGTAAGTATACTGCTAAGAGGAAAATAAATCTTTATATGAGATTTCTAGGACTATAATGACACATTCTACCTTTGGAAAAGCATATGTCATCAGCCTTTTATAAACACTACCGCTTAAAGACTGGATTTTTTTCTCCGTTGTCGGGAGCGTGCTATCTAATTAAATAAACACAACATACTGGCTTCTATTATCTGAAACGGACGGGTGCATGAAAACACCGTATTTAACGATATTGGTCATGTATGCACCTTTTTGAAGTAATGGTTACGTCTGTAATTCGAATGCATGTACCATCAATTCTGTAACTAAATTTCAAATACATGTATTAGATACAGGCATCAATGTACAAAGATTGCCTACACTGCAATGTATAAATACGTGTAGCGATTTAAATAACCAATCAAAAGAATCAACATATAAAAGTATCTCATATTATTTTTTATTATTATCGTACATGATGAATATTCTATTATGGTAACTTGTTGGATATGTGTATTTTGTAAATGGTCTTTCGAGCTCGACCGGATGTATACTGCACAGTTATAATTATCATTCACTGACGGGACAATATATTAATAAATGCACCTAGGACTACATACACCATATATTTAACAATAAAGTAGTTCAAGCATTTACTCACTGTGGCGTTTGTTTGATTTTTTTGCTTACATTACGTCCATCAAACAGGATTATTATATAAGCTTGTCTCATTCTCCACGTCAGTACAGACTCTCAACATTAGTTTGTATCATACTGCAGTGTTAATGACAGACCGCTTGCAAGTGTCCAGACAATTTGTTATGGCAACCCATTTCTGTTATTTATCATCAAACATGTGCAACAAAAACTTTCATGCATCATGCGTCTTGTGTTAGATTGTTAACAGTTCTGTACACTCGAACCATGGACAGAATACACGACATTTTAAACATTTTTTGAAGGACTATTTTATCACAGATCTAAATCATTGATTATTTACTCAGTAAATCAAAGTTTTTATCTGCTGTCAGTGCACGCTTCTAAGTTGTCTCACATCGGGAAACCAGCGTAATAATAATAATAATAATAATAATCATAGCGACAATAAAAGTACGCCAATCTTCTGAGGCTGCGACAAATAGACGTAAAATGGAGTAAGTAATCATGCTGCAAAATAAAGCTAGTCATTTTGAATTCTAAGAATATTAATTGTGTTACTATGAAATAGAATAGATTATGTTTTTAAATGTTAACACTATTGCTCACTCATTTAATGTACAACCTTCAGGGACAGGAGATATATAATGTTGTATATCAATGGGGATCAGAAGGGGACGATCTGAACAGACCACTGAGATACGGATGTCGTACACCGTACGATAAAAGTCTGTGTAATCATAATACGGTAGTAAGTATACAAGCATTAATACATGTATAGTCATACAACATAGACATGTAATACAGACATACAATATAGACATACAATATAGACACACAATATAGACATGTAATATAGACATACAATATAGACATACAGTAAAGACATAATTAAAAAATGTTGGTTTGCAATTACGCAACGGAATTAAAATTACCCGAACTTAAATAAATTGGAGCGATTTTCACCGAATCATGTTTTCGTTCTTTATTCGAACTTTTCGTTTTCAATGCCAGCATATAATGTTAACAAAAATACCCGCTGTAAACTCATTACGTAAATGTTTTACCAATGCTAACAAGCAAGTCTACAAGTCACATAATTGTTTTAGTGTTGTTATCCATTTTAATTAGTCCTTTGATGCATACACTCATGTATATATACAACACACACATCTTCTCCATCAGCAGGAAATTTGAACTATTTGCGTGGTAAACATAATGTTTACTTAATTCTTCTATTAACGACGATATGAAAACTGTTTTGTAAAGATTTTTTAAGAACTTTCCATGTACTGATGTGTGTCCACCATATATCGTTGTCTTGTACTATTATTTAACGTAATTGACACATTATTATAACTATAAAAATACACCCCGTTTCTGTTTAAATTCGATCCACTGATCGATTTGAAAATGTGTCAAATACTCACAGTATTTCAAGTACATCATTCACAATTATGTTACCCGTAGTGTGATTGCTCCATTTATTTGATAACCTTTAGTGATTGATATGATATAAATTTGCCAAAAGTTTTCTATTTTAACACTATTCATAAAGCCTGGATTTTCAGTTTAATGATATGTAACATTGTCTTTTTGTCTATTTAAATAGATCTTAAACAAATCACTGAGGCAAATGGCGTGTGCTTCAAAACAGTGCGGATCCCAAAGGCAGCTTACGTGTGTATACAGTTCAGGTTAGAATGGCGGAAACTTCTTTTTCTTTAGTTTAGTGTATGTATGGAACATCAAACAAATATGTAATCCACAAATGAAAGATATTATTTCATGAGTGATCTTAATTGAGAGCCGATAACCTCGAAAGAGCACAAAATATTTATTTTGAGATGTAAAATGGTAACAATTGAATCAAACCAGAATTGATGTAAACTGGATAATTTGTGACATGCAATTTAAAGTTGTTATAAATGTTGTATAAAAATACTGTTTCGTAGAATTTTAGTTCTTATCCATGTACATGTATATGGGATGTTTTTTTAGTTCAGAATTGTTGGGGAATCCGGTAAGATTTTTAATGCTGCACAAACTGTTACCTCATTATTAAATATTATTACCATTGAGATATTTATTAAGAAAGACACACATGTAGTGGAGTTAAATGTTGGAACTGAAAGTCCAAACGTCCCTCTGAGGTTTTACAGTGCAGCCTATCCATAGCAACACCCTTTAGGAGAAGCAAATTATACTGTTGTTGAGAGGTTGTTGCTCCAGAGAGGTTAAATTGATAGTTAAATCTTACAGTGAGAAGTTCATACTGTTGGTGTAAGGGAAGTTGTTGCTCAAGAGAAGGCCGCTCTGGAGAGGCTGCACTGTATATTGAAAACACAGTATATACGCTTCTTCTGATTATCTACCCTGTGCCAAATTTCTAAACGGCCACCTTGTGTTTAATAACACTGGATGAAAATTATTGAACACCTTCGGTTGATTATCAGGGGAGTAATCTAACATTTACTTTGAGAACTTGCCTTCTGCATTTAGATCGATATTTTAAGTATTGTCAAAAATAAGAATCCATTCACTTATTTGGATTTTTTTTCCAAGAATCGTGTTTTATATGGTGGACGTTTAGAAATTCGACTCGTGTGAGCAAGCGCATATTTCTTTTCCTAGATTAATTTACTCTGATTAATGGGTTTAATTGGACGCATTGAACAAATTAATTACAAAAAACAAATTGCGTACAAATCTCGGAATATTTAAAACCATAATCCAGTTATTACATATTGTTTATGTGAGACGTTTGGAAGTTTTGTTCGAGCATGTATTATACAATGTTGGAGAAACGCGGACTGGAAAAAAACATGTGGACCGCAAAAAGCTAAGATTTTGTGTTGGACGTGAATGAAGATTTTGTGTTGGACGTGAATGATCTGTTGTTAAATAATGCCAGTAACACCGTGAGTCTTTCAGCAAATTTAGCAACAAAGGGACTGACAAATATGATTACTTTGTAAATAGAACTATTTTATGGCTGGTGTATTACTATTTTATCCTGATATCATTTTTATGTACATATATATATAAAATATACATATTTGTTCTAAATTGTTGTATAAAGTGTTTTGTTTACACAATATAGTAGTTCTTTGAATGGTATGTACATGTTGTAGTTTATTGTATGGCATTATATACATTGTTTATATAAAGGTTTTATGTCTCTGCAAAACATAATTATCCGGAGACACTAATTGTGTACATACCCTGAATTTCATATTTCTGGACTAGTTAATACAGTATGGGAGCTGTCCAAAAATTATGCATAAAGCTGACAGTCCGCGTAATTTTGAACAGCCCTCATATACATAGTAATATCTACAACATAAGTTACATAAGGGAATCTTTATTACTTCTTTGTACTAACTCTAACAATTCAAACACATGTAAAACTTGTAGTCCACACTTTTGTGTGATTAGTCTTTACTGAATGATATCCTTATAGTTTTATAGATATAATGTTCTTGCAATAAAATGTTATCTTAGCAAAAGAAAAATCCAATTATTTTCCAATACTTATCACGTATCAATACAAGTAGAGAATAAGGACACGTTAAACAAACGACTGTTTATAAATGTATTTTACAGATCATATTTATACTTATTTACTTGAAGAATGTTTCGTAAGCATTTGAATTAACTGTTTAATGAATTACAGTTATGAGAACAAGAGTATAAATGTTTTAGATACGACATGTTACATCATATGAGAACAGTCATTCTAATTTCTTTCCAAGTAAAAAATAAGCAAAAATATCTTGATACGATCATAAATATAATAACAACATTAGCATCGTACTAACGAACTGGATTTCATTTCAATCACTCTCTGTTGGAAATAGTTTGTTAAGAATATAGCAAGATATTTTTAGTTTATTTGTTTACACGATCACGTGACCATTGTACAGATTTGTTGAACGCCAAATTTTATGACTGACCCAAATTTTTAAACGTCCACCTAGTATTTTACAATCCGGGAGAAAAATAATTGAACACACTGGTTTAAGTTGGACGTTAAGGAATTCGACGAAGTGTATTTGTTCACATGATCGATCACGTGACCTATAAACAGTTTCTTTTGTATACGAACTATGATGTTAGTTTTATTGTGTTTATTTTATCTGAACCATGTATGTTCTATGTATTATGTAGTGTTATGTTGCTATCTGCTGTTCTATAACTGACAAAGTAAACAAGGTGTTTTATAAAGCTTATTTCTAATAAAACGTAATTGTCAGGTTGTTGTTTTGTCCATTTTAGCAATCAGGATTTCATAAAAAATAACGGAAACCCAATAGAAAAGCTAGTCGTATCAAGCATTATCATTTTCATAGAAAATACAATATTATAAGAAACACAGACAGAATAATGATTTTAGTGAAAATGTTTCCTTCTGAAGTTCAGTAGCAACAAAAACAAAAACATACGAACATGAAAATTTTGTTTTATTTCTAATGTATTATGTAATTCTATAAACAATACAGTAATATGTTACCATGCTTTCATCAAGTAACCCGGATGTTTCATAGCTGACTTTAAATATGAACGTGCATACTTGGTTTTATTGTTTTCAAAGTAGACTTATTCTCTTATTTTGTCATGTTGACATCGTATGGTGACAAGTTGACTGCATGACATTATCGTCCTCACAAAAGACTCTGTACCTACATGCATTATTTCACTTCTCTAGTGTTGGCTGCATGGAACATTGAACAGAGTGCTGCCCACGCTTACTATCAAAATGCACTTTATTACTTGTATAAGTAATGAAGCCAATCATACATGGGAAAATATACCAAGATGCATCGTGCCATTTAAAGTTTTGGTCATAATACGTCGTTACATAGTTGGTAATAATAATAATATTAATAATTTGCTCCTTCAAAAGGCTACATTCTGATTTTAAATATACTGAGCATAATTAAATGCGAATCTAGAACAAGGACACAGAGAGGTCCAGATGTCCGTCACCAACAAAGACACGGCCCCAACTACATGTATATAGTCAATAACGTTTTCCGAAATGCTACCTGTCATATCTAGTTCTAGACTAATGATTATCTAAGCTTTAAATTCATGCATATGTATATCAATTACCAAGCGTACATTTTTCTAAGTCTGTTTTGTAGATGATAATACAATACACAAACCATTTGACTAATCTAACTTGACTCTACTTTTCATCTTCTGTATCAGATTCTGGTGATCTACGTTGTGGTTTGGTTGTCCAGGGATTACTTGTAGGTTGTTTTCTCGGTGCTTCCGGTGTACTAGCCGGGGAGTAGTTCTGTTGTTGTCCAGGTGGAGTCCTCTCACGCCGAGGTACCGTCGTTTCACGTCTACGTGGCGACCTTTCACGCCTAGGTGGCGTTCTTTCATATCTTGCAGGTGTCGATTCACGTCGTCTGGGTGGGGTTCGTGGACGCCGTGGTGGTGTTCTATTACGTCTTTGGGGAGTTCTGTCTTTTCTGTAGTCGTCATCAAAATCAAGAGACGGAGATCGTCTGCGTTCTTGTCTTCTGTCACGTGGCCTCCTGTCTATGTCGTCACTGCAGTATATTCATACATAAATAAGCACAGTCACGTGGTATAATGGCTATTGAGTCTACTGATTGCACCATTGAACATTACCGAAGCATTAATGGTGAAGTAACAATATAAAAGTCAGAAAGAATGTTCGTTCCTTTCAAAGCTGGAATATATTCCATCTAACAGTTGTACATTATTTTAGCTCAGTTTCTTAAATACAAATGTATGTTTGGTTGTTTCGATATACAAAATTGCAAACAAAATAATTATTCAGCTAAGATACACAACAATCAGTGGCACACATCTAATACTGTTGAATAGAAAAACATAGACAGATTCCATGGATTCAATACCAGTACTAACTTTGTTTTCGGCAAGTGACAATCAACTTCTCAAAATGAATGTTCAGAGGCAGAGAACGAATAGGCCTTTAAAGGCAATGTTTTCAACCATCACATAGTAAAGGTGCTATACCAGGGATTTGAACTCACGAACCAAAGATACCTGTTTCTCTACTAATTGAAGGGACGAGTAAAATGAAGTTTTGAAGAAGAGGTACCTAATGTTAAAACGCAATTGTGGCAAACATTGCTGTTCACCCATCAATCACTGTTATGTTCATTACACATAGAAAATCTCTTGCTAAGACTTGTGACAAGATATCAGTATTATGATAGAACTGAAACAATTAGCACCAATTTAAGACTGGCATTTTATATTGATTTTTATTCAGAAATTTGGGATTCCCAGACTACAAGTGGCCTTTAAAAGTGAAAAATCAAAGGCAATTGCATTGTACATTGAAATCAATATTTTTTTATATCCCACAAGTCATATCTGTATGAACAATAATCTAACAAATATCATAAAGTAAGGTTTATTGGCAGATCATTAATATTGTGAGTTGATGAAAATATATGAGCCACATTTCAAATGACGTCTATTACAATTCTCTTTCAAAACAGGAGCCATTCTTTTGTCGTCAAATGTTACTGGTTTTAATTGTATTTATTTGAAGTTTGATGAAAACATTTAAATAATTGTTTTTTTTTCAAAATTTTATTATGTAGTTTGATATACCTTAACTATCAAACTATATTATGAGAAATTTTAATATCCCTGTGATGTGTAAGCTAAGGATGTATATATTGTTTGTACTATGTGTGTCATACAAACTTAAAACAATGGGGACAACATGCCGCAACCATCCAGTGCCCTTATAATCAATTTAAGTATATACATCAAATATGTCAAAGCTGTCTTGTTCCAATAATCCAAATATTTTATTTTTTTCGTTAGGTCATTATAGTTCATACACATGTATATCTATATATTGTAGACAACAGTTTAGCAACCTCATGATATTGCTGAAAATAGTGTAAATTTTGAAATTTATAATTCTTTAGTTCAGTCATGGGGTGACACATTGACACAGCAAATAAAGAACAAGATATATCATTCACATACTGATGTTGGTTAACTTGACAAGTTCTTATGTGACTCACTTAACTACTAATATCATATCAAATTCCCATCAGCATCTATGAAATATATGTAATTATATGTTGTCTCATTTTCTAAATAAAATCTATCTATCGATCCATCGATCAATCCATCCATAATTATATAGTATGCTAACTTTATTTGTATTAAATGTGTATATAGACCACGATATATATATTTGTACTAATTTTTATTAATGATAACCATGTTGTTTAATTCCAAAATAAATAGAATATTCAGGTCAATAAAAATTTGTTAGCAAGTGAAAGACAACATGTGGCTAATTGATGTAAAAGTGTCCATCCTATTAAACCAACTGTTATTTGGTCTGGAAAAGCCAGCTGAATACCAAATTTTATCCTCTTGTGTCTTAATACATTTTCACCAACATGGCCAATAAATACACACAAACAAAAGGCAAAACAAAAGACTACGAATCAAAAATAAACTGATTTTTCTGATTTTTATTACTGATAAATATATCCAAGAAAAAAAAGAAACATGCTATGAAAACATATAGCTTTGATCAAAATGTCACATTTTGTTTTGAATTTTCATACATGAAATTATGGAGATTCTATTCTTCCCTACATGATACCTAGAACTATAAGGTGATTCTGGGTAATTTAGTAATATACATTTTAATTGGATATAAATCAAGCTAGAATGATAATCAATAATATCTAATATCATCAGTCCTATCATTAAGGAATAACAACAAAATACATGTGTTCTATAACAACATACAAGAACAAAGGAATGTTAGGAATAAACTGTAATGATTTCTCTACTCAACAATTAGTATAAAATGAGAGATAAATAATCTTCCTCATTTTAAACTCTAGTTGTGGGTCCATTTTGTTTTATATAAAAATAGAGCACTTTTGGACGGAATGTATACAATAAAATGATAAAATCAGAAAAAAAGTGAAAAAGAATTAAACAAAAAAAAGAAAAATACAAAAATACACATATCACAGAAAACAGGCAAAGTTTGTTAAACTAAAAAAGTAATCAATTATCCCAAGAAAATCACAAGTTTGAAGAATACATTAATCAACTGCTTAATGTTACATTTATCAGAGACAATAGTCTATGATTTAATTCCTCTAAAGACAATAACTAACATGCAATGCATGGAAGAGCATCATTTTCCAACAATTAAGTCAATTCCATAATATTAGTGTAACGGATATTAACGTTAAGGACATATGTCTATTGAGACAGTAATTGTTTATTCAATTCAATAACAAATGTTCAAGTTAGAATTAATTAATACCCGTTCTTATAAAAACTGTATCAAATGCTGCTACGAACCACTTGATATATACAAGTAATTAAACAATGGTTAAATAAATATGATAGAAGTAGGACTTTTGATTAATTAAAGGGACAAAAAATACATGTATTTTATACAACTAGACAGCTGTACCGAGCATTGAACTGTTTTCACTATGAAGTAGCAGAGTGCTTTTTCAATTAAATGTAACTGTGTGAGTAATAACAACTATTTCATAGAAAAACAATCACCGCTTAATTTTGAGACTGAACTAACTTAAAAATGATAAAACAGTAACCAGCAATGTTAAAAAAACATCATAAGAATGGAATATGTTTACAACAAGGCTTCTAAGGAGAAACTTGAACACATTCATATATAAGTATTGATCAGCTGAAAAAAATAACCACAAAATGAATGCATAATCCAATCAGAAGCTACACAGTTTCTTAATATTCCATCTTACTGGTCATCCATTCAAAAGACAACCATTCATATAGAATACATGTAAAATATTCCAGTTTGAATCAATACCATTTCCAATTGATTGCTTACAATCAAAGTAAATTAATACCATCAGAATTGTGAATACATTGACCTCATACCATAGAATGGGGTGAAACGAAATTCTGAGGTCTTCATTCAACATTCCAAGAACATCTAGTACATACTTACAGATTTTCTATGAACAACATGCCACCAAACTATTATTGAAATATGATAAAGAAATATCAACCTCAAACATACACTATCATCTGCTAAGACAAGTATTTTGCATTCCTCTATTTTTTTATATGGAAACAGAAAATAACAATAAACAATAAATTCAACCATAAATACACTTCTGAGGAATTTTAAAGTTTGTTGGAAGTTTCACTAAAACCCTATGAATCCACTCTAAGTTAAAGCTGAGACAATTATTTTTAAGACAGACATTTTTTGGACAGAACTAAACACCTTCTTTCAAAGGGACAAAAGATCAAAGAAATTTACATTTTCAGTTCTGGAGATCTTGGCACAATGGTGCTAAAGAGGAATAGGGGACAGAGTAAGGTTCTCAAATCCACACTACAGGCTGTCAACCTAACTTTTTTCAAAATATAGGACAAAAATAGGGCATTTTTGAGGCCAAATGTAGGACAAATATAGGACATTTCCACAATTTTGACAATAAATATAGGACATTTCATGCTCTTTTATAAATAGAAAGAAACAAACTTATAGTCTAAGACTGCTAATAGTTCAAAGTATTTAAAAAAAACTTACTTTACTGAAAGCTATATTCATCCTAAGATTTTATACCACTATATACAGACTGATCCCACAAACGGTATCTTGAAAACCAAATCCAACTCAGTCTTGGATCTTTGTCACACACTGCCTGTTCTGGAGGCAGTATCAAAGGAGACACTTTTTAAAAATCTCCAAGAAATGGTGAAAATATAGGACACATGGCCTAAAACATAGGATTTCATAGGATTTATAGGGCACTTTCTGATATATGGGACACAAGGCCCAAAATATAGGATTTTATAGGATTATAGGACGCAGTTGACAACCTGACACTAAAACCTCCAAACAATATAAATCATCTATACTGGCAACTGTAACATGATAAAAATTATGTTTAAAAATATCAATATTAAATATCAACAAGTCATTTTACGCCACCAAAAAAATCACAATAACAATCAACAATGTTTTTCATCAAGCAGCAATAACATCTAGCACCAACACAACCTACTGAATGTAACCAAGGCAACCTTGGTTATTTTCGGGATAAAAACCTACAGTGTTATTTCTACCATATGAATAGTTCTGCCAGTCATCAGTGATACTAATAACAATATTTAAAAAAATGAGAGAATTACAGATTAAAATGAACAAAATCAATCCGGATCAGGTGCATGTGATTTCTTGGATGAATCTGGACGTTTTGGTCCATTTGATGGTGAAGCTTTAAAATCCCCCTGTGGAGTGGTCGGTATACCAGAATTTTCTGAGTTTTTAACATTAGGAGAAACAACAGTGTCTTGACCAGAAGCAGATTTAGATTTAGGAGAGTCACTGAATTGTTCATTTTTTTTAGATGATTGATCTGTAGGCTTTTTGGATGGCCTTGAACGTATCTCCCAAACTATATACATGAGTCTTGATTTCCACATCAGCCATCTGTGAATGAAAACATGACACTACATAAAACTAAAACATAAAATAATGTAATAAATGCACACATGATAGTAAGAAAGAAATCTAACTTTACTTTTAACTAAGGAAATATATTTTCATTTCATACCAGTACATAAATCATCAGTTTGTATGCATACAAATTTTAAAATATCAAATCTAGAAATTTTTATGTAATTAAATAAAACTGATTCAAATAAACACAGGGCATTTTTATCAAAAATTTACAATTTAATCATAAACATGGAATAAATGCAACTAACTGTATTTTCAATATACAATGAAACAGGTAAAACTTCATAAACAATTTAAAAGATGCAAAAATGCACATGGATAGAATTGTAAAATATTTACAGCCATGGTATACCTGAATCTCAATCTGATTCTAACTTGATGATTGATAAACAATCTATATAGAATGGATTTCATTGAAATCATTTATTTAATGAATATCAGTACTTAAAATCATATTGAGTAAAACAAATCAAAGTAAATCAATGGAAATTACTGACACAGCAATTTAGCAAACTGGATTTTTTCTTCTAAAAGACAAATACATCAAAACAGAATAACAGAAAATGAAATAATACAAATAATGAAACTAAAGATGTTGACTAATAGCTGTCAGTAGAATTCTGTCAATCATAAAATATTCTAAGCTAGAAATTATGTAAAGTAAAATAACAACAAGAGGGCCATGATGGCCCTGCATCGCTCACCAGAATAAACATTGATTAACTTGTTACTAAAAAGGTAATAAAGGTACACTTGTGGGCAAATAATGATTCAAGAAAAGAAGTCATTTTAATGTATTTCTATGTTTAGCTCTAGCGGCCCCTAATTGGGACCAACCATTTTAATTTGAGCAAATCTGATAGAACCCTATCTAAAGATGCTAAAAACCAAGTTTGGCAATAATCAATCCATAGAAACATGAGAAAAAGTCATTTTAAGGTATTTCTATGTTTAGCTCTAGCTCTAGCGGCCCCTAATTGGGACCAACCATTTTTATTTGAGCAAATCTGATAGAACACTATCTAAAGATGCTAAAAACCGAGTTTGGCAATAATCAATCCATAGAAACATGAGAAAAAGTCATTTTAAGGTATTTCTATTTTTAGCTCTAGCGGCCCCTAAAAGGGGCCAACCATTCTTATTTGAGCAAACTTGAGAAAGGACCATCTAAGGATGCTATGAACCAAGTTTGGTGATGATCCATCCATTGGTTCATGAGAAGAAGACGATTAAAGGTTTTCTATTTTTAGCTCTAGCAGCCCCTAAAAGGGGCAGACCAAATGTTTTTGAACACATCTGATAAAAGTCCATATAAGGATGCTACAGACCAAGTTTAGTGATAATTCATCCGTTGGTTCATGAGAAGAGGATGATTAAAGGTTTTTCTATTTTTAGCCCTAGTGACCCCTAAAAGGGGTCAACCTGTACAATATGAGCAAATTGCAGTTAGAACGTCAAAAGGCTTCAGCACAGCAAATTTGAAGTAAATCCGACTGGTAGTTTCTGAGTAGAAGACCATTGTTGACGCCAGACGACGGACGACGGAGCATCCACCTACCCATCCTAACAGCTCACCCAGAACCTTTGGTTCTGGTGAGCTAAAAACCTGGAATAAAATGCTAAAAATATATAAACAATAATAAACTATTCTGCATAATGAACTAATGAACAGAAAATGATTCTATTAACACACAAAAATCCACAGATGGATGCTGATATAGCGATGTGATGATGAAGCATTGAACATACAAACATGCAAAGCTGGAAAGCAAACATTTAGGAGGAAATATATAGGCACTCAAAATAATAACTGACACAATTCCTTGACATTACACAAAGCCAACAGTAACAAACATACATGAAACATGCAATACAATAACAACAAGCAACAGGAGTTTGGGACAGGAACTCTTCAATTAAGAGGTAAAAACTAACAAGACATCAAATGTCAAATAAGAAGTAAGCAAACAGTAAAATACAACACAACATGCAGCTAGACACAACAACAGAGTAACCATAACAACAAGACAACATTTTTTACATGTCTCTTATTTCCATTCACCATTCTGAACATGGATATACAACATCCAACATAAAAACTCACAAATATTTTCATTCATATCGCAAAGAAGTATTTTAGTAAACCATTGACAAAACAATATGAATCCCTGTAGAACAATCATTGTGATCATTACCAAACATAATCGGGCCAGTCATGTCAGAATTGTACTTGTTTCAATAAAATCTGTTCATGCATTTTAATGGTAAGGCATTGCATGCTGGGTGGGTGGGGTATAGTAGACTATCCATTCTTATGTGATATGAACACCAGCAGTTGATGTACATGTGCAATAAACCACCACCACACCAATATTGTGTTTTATTTTACCAGCAGTAACGACAAGATCTTCAGGTGGGGGATGCTTTTTCTCTGGATCACTAATGATTAAAACGATAACATTTACCACTTGTTGATTTATTTACTTTGTTTCATCAGCACAACTCAAAAATGTTTTTTTGAATATTCTATTTCATTAGTCCGGCAGTACAGTTCAACAAGATGCATTTTTACTATATGATGCAAAATTTTAATGCCCTTTATGAATACAACCACTGTCTTTTATTAAGTGTGTACATTTACAGTTTGATAGATCAAAGCATACATGACACACATTGAAGTTCACAATGAGGCAACAAACTAGACACAGCAACTTTTTAGTCCTTCAGTAACTCAGTTTGTAAACTTCCAAACAGACATTTAAACCATAATTATGTTAATGGTTAAATACAGTTTTCTAAGATTAAAAGTACAGAACAACCTAAAATAGCAGACCCATATTCCTGTCAATCTTGTTTAGTTTTAATAATATTTGATTTATTCTTATATATCTAGAATGAACATAGTTACAACAACATGACAACAAGTATAGAAACACCAAAACAAACCAGATTTTTCTCAAGTTATAACAAAATGTAAGACAAGTTGAGTGCATTCAAACAAAAATCCCTATATTTGATGTCCAGCAGTCTTCAATTAAGTCCTAGTTCTTGAATTTCATTATTGTTTACGTCCAAATATATTCAAATATTCATAGGGTATGTGTATATGTATGATAAATGGGTTTTTAGTCTGTGTGGCCATTTTACGTCTTAACTCATCATTACAAACCATACATTCATGTGCTAACCCTTTGAGGTTATCTAAACATACATATTGTGACGTTATTTCAATAAAACGTCTTCCTTTTTCTAAATATAATATACAATGATTTTCATACTCTTAGAAAAATCTGGTTCCAATACAACACTAAGCACAAAAAGATAAGACTCCATAATGCAACTGAGAATAAGGAAACATCATACAAATATGGTACAATAATGAAGCACTATCATAGACACACATATCGTATTCTAAATCAATCAATCACAAAATATGTAAACAAAATTTGCACATTTACCGAAGTAAAATAAAAAAAAATGTTTTTAGCAAAACTTGTTTGAATATAGAACATACCTTGACTGTCGTTATCTTTATTACCATCCTTATTACCATCACTATTGTGGAAAAATTATGAACTGAGTTATTTTTCTCTTTTCTAGAACTAAATCTACTTGATCATGCAGCACAATGGGCAATTATTCAAATCTTATTCAAATGGGCAAATCTTGAATTTCATTTTAAAGAATTAAATAATTTTGCACAAAGGCAACTATAATAGCACTACTTTTTTGAAACTTTATCCAATTCCAGAATGATTATATACTTGATTTGAGGGTTCATCAGTCAACAAACTTTAGCAATAAATGGAGGCATTAGTCTTACCATATGCTTTTTGTATTAGCTCTACCAGCGTGAAAGCATGTACACACATATAAAGTGATAACTGAGCAGTGAAAACTTCATGTTTTCTACCAACATGCGCCATTTTGTAACATCTACAAAGTCCAATGTTTCTTGCAATTATCAGTGACGTATATACTTGCAGAACCCATTACAGATATAGACAGTGATATAGGTATACTCTACTCTGTGTGTGCTTTGCCACTTACTTGTAAGCATTATAAACTCCCCAATTGTTAACTTCTGGAGAATTACCCCTACCGCGTCTATCGTCATCTTTAACAAACTCCGGCTTATTGCGGCCGGCCCCTATGGCCTTTTTAAGATCATCAATCTGTTGCTGAAGATGATCGACTTCCTCACCACGCTGCACACATAAAATCAAAGGAAAATTATGAACACGTGAGTGGGGATAAAACATGTGAGTTATAACCTTGGTGTATACCATCTCTAGTCTCTACGCTGAAATACTAAGCAGTTAGTAGCTCAATGATTGGAATCTAGCAAATATGTCTGAGTAAAGTAAAGTTAGTATGTATGCATATTATGTACATGCATATGAATAACTTGATGTAAATTTGAGGCTTATATTAATACCATGAAATCAAATCATATCATCATTTGAATGGCTGGTGTTTTATCAAAAGATATTAGTACATTCAAATTTTCAACCATTAGCGACAGCATTTTTTAAAGATTAGCTTTTAAGCTCTATTTAAACCAATTTGTCTGTTTTTATCATAGTACTAACAAGTCTCAAACTTACATACTAAATGAGATATTAGAAATCTGAGAAATATTGGACATCTGAGCAAGCACTGACAGTAATGTAGCTGAATACAGTGGATGCACATGCAAACAATATCTGGAGAAAAATGATATAATTATATGATGCTATCTGTGCTTATCACAGTATCAGAACAGAAAACAATTTACAAATTAGAGCAATACCTTTCAAGGGGAACTTTTATCCATATTTTCAGAGATCTTATGATACAGTAAATGATGAAAACAAAACAGTAGCATACATGGATGTAACATGTATAAGTAAAAAAGTACTCTGAAATTTTATCAGGTTAGATAAAACCAACACCATGCAACAGTATGGATTAAGGATTAAATAGCATTATAAGCCTCCCTCTAACACCTGTAAACAGAAAAAAACTGGCAAATATGTATATGAATACAAGGGTTATCATGGGAACGGAAGGTAAATGATGAAAAATATTAGCAACAGCACTAAGGGATTATATGGCTCTATTAGTTCAAGGCAATGAACACAACCCATGTCTTACCACATGTCACATGTTGGTTTATACATCATCCAATCCAGAGTCTTGCTGTCTCTGGCTCTGACCACCGATGTTTTGAGATTGATTATTTGGATTAGTTGGTGGTGAACCTGGGGTTCTGGGAGGGGTCTGATCGTGAGGGGTCTGATTCCGTGGGGTAGTTTTACCTGGGGTTTTTGCCCCGCCTTTATTTGACTGTGATGATTTTCGACCTCCTTCACCAGTTCTGCCTGTCTCTGGTGTTTTGTTACCTTCCCTAGGAGTCAACCTCCAATTATCGGGGGTTATATTTCCAGGGCTTCTCTTACCCTGAGTGGCATCATTTTTAAAGTCAGGTGACCTTGCTGTTTCACCACCTCTTGGAGTAGGGGATTGAATGTTCATACTTTTCAGACCACCCTTAGTCTCAAATGGACTTTCTTCCCTTTCCCTATCATCTTCCATGATTGGTTGATTTAATGTTTTTAAAGGGTCAGACATATGCTGTCTGGACCTTTCATTCGCCATTGAGGTACTAGGCGTTCCCGTGTTTGTCCCATAAGAACCCAAGTCATCCCAACCCAGACCAGTGTCAAAGTCATCCATTTGACTTCTATGGGTGTGCTGAATTTTAAGTTGAGATCCTGTTAGGATCTTAAGCTGATTAATTTGTGTTTGAAGATCTTCCAAACCTGTCAAACGCTGAAAACAAAACAGACAATGACAATGTTAGTGTATGGAATGTACCTGAAAAGTGTCATGATACTCTAACAGTAAGGTTAATTTTAACCTCAAATAATCCAATTTAATACTACCCTTATCAATTGGGAACTGTAAGATAATTAAAACTCATCATCTTTGTACAATAATTCACATAACTTTCCTCAACTCAAAGTACCTAGGATAGTACAGTACATCATCGTTACTGCATACAAATTATGATGAACTTTTCGTTTGTATGGTGTATTTGTCCTATCACTATAAAACCTACATTAATCAAAATATACAAACTCAACAAAAAGACCAAGAGATTTAATAGTAAAGCTGAAAGCTAACAATCAAGAAATGAACAAAAACTATTATAAAAACACAACATATCCATGAAGACTACACAACAGTATACAGCAGTCAAAGGTAAGAAATAAAGCTAGTTGGCATGAAAAAACAATCATTTCACCTGCAAAACTTTCAACTGTTACATTCCGTTTGTCATAATTACACATCAGTGTAAAAACCTACGGCATCAAAAAACGTCATTTTTTCATGTTCACAAAAAACAAACGTATGTATTTAACACAGCATATGACAGGAAACAAGAACATCAAATCATGTTATATAATCATATATTTCACAAAAATTTGGTGATATATGTTTGAGAATTTGTGCATAATTTATGTCAAAGACTGCATGATAAGACAAGCATTTAGTGAAAGTCGTGTGTTGTGGTACATCACACAGCATGTTTACCGTAATGATATGTATGTACTCCAACCACAAGGAGATAAAAACTCACCAATTTTTGTTCAGACTGAATCTTCATACCAAGAACAGTTTTAACTGTCTGTAAATTGTCAGCAAGTTTCCTTACTCCAACGTTCATCTGTAAAACAGAAGCAATATACATTGGAACATAGTAAACAATAATTGTTTGAGATTTTTCGTGAAAATAAGTATTAAAACATATTGATTGGAAACCATTGAAACTTCTAAAACAACTGAGAACAAGGTACATATATAAACTTATTCTAAAGTCATAATAAAAGTGAGTGTTCAGTTAATCAGAAAAAAATACATGTACTTACAATTATCAAGATATTTAAAACCATTAACAGCATAGAAAAACTCACATATTTGTCAATCATATATTGTTCTGATACTTAGCAAAGTACTGGAAATCTGGCCATGACTAACAAAATTCTGAAGCAACCTTGTTAGATCATATCAGCTTTTACTAAACAACAAATATAATCCCCTATTTTCAATCAATATGATATCATCAGATTTCCAGGATTACAAACCAGTACCAATTCAGAGTAGAAAGCAGACACCAAACTTAACGGACGTCGTTTCTTTTCAATGAAAATTTATTCCATTCTAAGAAATCATCTTCCTTAGGTTACAGTACTAAGACTAGAAAATAACAAGAATTTCAGGTGATCGTAAACAAAATTATTATACCTATATTCTAATACTAAAACTGAAGACATTGTTTAGTACAATACAATATGAGAGACAAGAAAACAATAAACCTGACAGAAATTATTTACAAAGGGAGACAACACATTTATTTCACTGTTCAACATGCTGGTAATTAAAAGATTATAAATTAATGTGTATAAAATAAAACAATAAATTATTGTAAGTAATTCTTTATCATTGCCTAACATCATTACAAAAGTAATGAATATATGATAGGAGTTTCTTTAACATTCACATTCTGTATAACATGTCTGTCAAATGATAAATAATAAAGGGGATAATCTCACAGGATGATAGATGCAGATTGAAGAGTGTTGTAAGATATACAATGGACATTTTGATTCATCAGTCAATTTATATATAGAGAAACAATTAAATGATGATGATTGGGACATGTCAAATGGAAATCAAAATAATGCAAGCATAAATGAAGCATCACTACTAAATAACATGATTCTATCAACCAAATATAATAAAGCATAAAATCAATATTTCTCAACCACATATCTGACATTACAGTAGTTTGAACTGAGATATCATCATAGTTAAAACTTCACTCAATTAAACACAACAGTCTGCATCATCACTATTTCAAGGTTTCTAACCAGATCTAGCATATACTCCAGCAAAATAATGATAGACCATTTTCAGGCATTTCAATCCATCAGATTTTTTTTTCGAATTATATAAAACTAATGCATCTTCAAGGCAATTTCGCCATGGAATTTCATTAAATTCAATTTACTGTCAAAAAAGGTAGTACCCGTATGTAGAAGCTGAATTCAAATATTGTACAAACATAAAAAACAACATCAGCATTATCAGCAATAACAACAACAACAGTTGAAGCAGAACACAACATCAATACACAGCATTCTTTCATTCATCTTAACAAAATAAAAGAATGTGAAATCATTCTTAGATATCATAAAGATATTTGTTGTGCATAATGAAAGCATGAATTATTTCTACATATCAATATAATAGGTGCCATGGTGATTACAATCTAACCTCATTTAATTCATCATCAGCCCCTAACTCAACCTGCTCATTACAAACACATACAAGTATACATGGGATAGTAACACAATATACAAATCACTGTCATAACTCTAGTGTCATAGAATCAACCATAATAGTACATGGAACTTGGCTAGACCCTTCTGGTCACACAAAACAATCATTGTTTAGAAATATCGCTGTAGTTCAAGTAACATAAAAATTGAAAACCTTTCACATGCAGCAGAAACACTGGAGGTCAGATGAACAAGTTGGAATCATTCCTCGTAAACATTTGTAATTCTCCTATTTATGGTTATCGGTAACTCATGAATATATTTTGCAAAAGAATTAAGCAATAGATTATAAATAAAAAAGACTAAAATTTGCAAGAAGAAAATCTGATCCTATGATTTACCAAGTTTATAAAAAATCAGTAATAAAAAGGGTAAGATAGGCATAACAAAGATGGATTTTAATCATAGAATACTGAAAAAATATTTCATATAAAATCATGAAACAAAACAAATGGAGAACAATTGGTAGACAAAAAATACACTGAAACATCTAGGAAATGATTCATGACTATCTAAAACAATATTGACAGGGCTCAAAATGTTGTAGAGATAAATTTTCTATATGTTTGCAAACCTTTGAATCATCCTGGAATCTATTTCTCTACCGTTAGCAAAAAGTGTAGCATATTATACAATTAGAAGTAAATCACATTACATGACTTGAAGTATGTTATGTTTAGCAACAAAAATAATTCAATTTCCATTACTCCACATCACAGAACATAAATTCTTACATTATACATGAAATTTAGTCTTAAAAAACTACAGGCAGTAGGATCTACAATGGACTGGTCTTACACACAGCGATAACTCCATGAAATGAATATTGTTTCTAGACAATTTGAGATGATATACAAACCATCACAATGATATGTATTAATGCTATTACAAATATTACGAATGCAGAAGGAACATTTACTCAGTCATAAGTGTCAGATAACTTGTTAATTTAGCATTAATGAATCCACCTGAGAGACAGGTAAATCAATTTCAAACATTTTGTGAATATTTCCGGATATTAATAACATCAAAATAAAAACAAACTGTTACAATACTTGAACAAATAAATACAGGGTAGAATATTGACAACATTCACAGTTTTGAGTATACAGGACAAAAGCTTACATGTTTAAGATATTTGTTGATATTGTTAAAAGTTGAAGAGGACAATACATACCAAACTGTTTCAAATATTGGATAGTTCTACTATCCAATAAGTAATAACAGACTAAGGGCACTACGTCAGGATATTATTCATATAATAAATAACTTCTGAAATGGATTTAAGAAGACAGAAATTACAACAAATACTTACAGCTTCTAAATCTTGTAACGAGGCAGGTTTAGGTTGTCGATCCATCCTACTTCTCAAGGTCTGTAACTCTTGTCTGAGTGCTTCGATCTCACGTGTTCTACATTATATAAAGTTACAATACAGTACAGAACCAAACTGTGGTAAAATGGAAGATTGTACAAAAGTAGCCTTGTATTGTCAGACTCTCTCAGAAACAGCCAACAAAGACTTCATTAATTTATCTTCACTTCATACTCAAATATAAAGAACATGGATGAAGCTAACATAATTACACACATATTAACCGACAGACTGAGTAGCAGTTAATATCACAGAAATAGTTGTTAATTTTTATGTTTTCTACCAGTATAAAACTCAATCATTTAAGATGTGATTTAGATTTAATGCAAAAGAAAAATACATGCACAATATGTGTATACTGACCGAGTGTCTGACTCGTGTCCAACTCGAGAATCCATCTCAGATTTGGTTAACTTGAACTTTTCCTCAAGTTGATATATCTGTGGAATAGAAGATGATAAATAACTTACATGGTACATCAAACATTTATTGTAATCATTATCGTATGAGATGAAACTCTTTTATGAATTCAACTGATTGAAAAACATATGTACATTTACAAGACAATTAGAACAGGGCATAAGCTCCTCCAGCAGTTAATGTATACATGTACAATACACGAAGCAGATTAATTTTCAAAACCATTAATGGCACATTTAATACAGTCAGATAAGTTAATATCAGATGTTACTTATAAGATCGAATTCAATAAAAAGTTAATATGTTCAGAAATTCACTGAGTCCCTGGTAGGATAATGGTCTAGGTGTAGACCAAAATTAATACACTTGAAACCCACCTTGCTATTGATATTGAGTATAATTTACAAAAGTCTGTAA
This sequence comes from Lutraria rhynchaena, assembly GCA_008271625.1. NCBI lineage: Eukaryota > Metazoa > Mollusca > Bivalvia > Venerida > Mactridae > Lutraria > Lutraria rhynchaena. The sequence goes on along the minus strand of VIBL01000290.1, from coordinate 383,502 downwards.
GTGAAGTTAGAAACCCAGGACAGAATACTAGTCTTAATGAGTGATCAATACAGGCTGCAACAACTACTTTCACAATGAAATACAAGAAATTTGAGTAACTTGGTGATAAGAGAATATCAAATTTCCAACTTACATCTTGTGGAATTGTCTGAACACTACGGCCAAGTTCACGTAAAGTATCCCCCGTAGAATCCTGCCATCTTGAAATGGCTTCTAGTTTTTCATTCATTCTCTCGCTCAGACCTGAGGATGCCTGGGTGTTGAAAAAAGAGTACAATGTTAGTATACAATTACTTTCAAAAATCTGACACAATTCTAAAATATTAGATATTACATGTAATCAATTTATAACCTACCCCATTTAAATACTTACTCACTTAAGTAGAGATTTTCTACACATGTAATTATCTAAATTTTCAGAGAGGTAATGAAACAAACTGAATGGTGACAGATTTGTCACGAAAGAAAAAATAATAAGTCAGGTAATCAGCTTGAAATTTTCATGTCTGCTAATATTGAAAAGTAGTAATGTATAGACATTTTACTAATCTTGCTTTAACAAAACCTACAGTGATATTTTTTAATTAAGCAGGTCAATAGTAAGGTATGATATAAAAATCTAACATGAAAAATACAAAAAAGTAATATTGTGTATTTATATTTGTGCAATTTTGTATCAAAATTAAGATAATTTCCTCATGACTGAGATGTAATTATTCTAATTCATTGAGTTGATCATCTCAAAACTAATCAAAATAATTAAATGCAAGAAGATTTAAAGAAAAATACCAGAAATGGTTGTAATGACACAGGTGCATGAATATACGTGTGATTTTGCACAAGAAGTAAAATAATAAAGGTGAGAGAAGAAAACTATGAAGTGTTGTGAGTAAAATTCATGAAAAATCAACTAAAAATACTACTGTCATAAAATATTCTCAAAACATTAAAATGTGTTTGGGAAAAGCTAATTTATATTTCATGAGCAAGTATAAAACTAAATGGATTCTAATGGATTGTAATTATACCTTAATGTCCAGATAATCAAAATACTGGATGCCACAGATCATCAATTTTTGTAAAAAACATTTTATGGAGTTGACAATTTTTACAAAAGGTGTTTATATGAGAATGTTAGAGGTCATATCCATCCAGATCAGTAAAGTGAACACAATATTTAAACATTTTGATGACGTTTTGATCCAAAAGACACATTTGGTGACCTGGTATGAGCACTATGTGTACTCTCAAGAAGATAATATTAATATAAATTTTTAGTGTTCATAATTTTTTTATACTTCTCAAATAATCTCCAAATAATGTTAGAAAACAAACAGACAAATATATAGTAAGATGATTTCAAAAGACATTTAACATTCAAACTGACCATCAGTCCACTGATGTTCTTAAAATTGTGTATATATTTTCTGGGTATAAATGTAGTATTTATACTAAGAAGACTTATAACAAACATAAAGTTCATTTGTATCCAACCAACAAAAAAAAATCCTTGATTTTGTTTGTAAACTAAGTATACCATTTCATAATAGAAAATGATAATTAAGAGGAGTTTATGATCAACCTATATATAACCTGTCTACAAACTAGACAGACAATATCTATATATTACTTGTAAGTATGAGTACAATCATGCAGAAAAAACCTGGGTCAACTTCAACAAAAACTATCAGATGTGTAATAAAATTCAGAAAAAAAAACGACATAAAATTATGTATATATGAGAATAAATTCCAGAAGTAATGTGGTCCATAGATATGATACTGGCACACATTATTACGTTGGCACTTGCAATTTCAAATAATATTATCAGACAAGTTGCACCTTAGCTATTAGATACAGAGGCAGACATCCTTCCCTTAAAACTTGATCATAAATTGTATTCAATCTCAAAAACTTCTGCCAGAAAATCAGTACAGAAGAGAATTACTATTTACACAGAGCATTAAACTATAACCTATTGCTGATAGATAAAATTATGACAGACAATTGTACAAATGGAGAACCATTCAGTATGCTGTATAATTAAGCAACTAGTCTGTAAATTTATTTAGTGCTGAACCTGTGAAGGTCCCCTGTAGAGACCTAATTAAACTAAACTAACTCCAAAAAAGCTCTAACAACCATGCAGTGATACACTATAAATCTATGACATACAATGAGGTGAAAAGCCCATTCATATATATATATATATATACACATATATAACAATATTTATACATGTAGAGATAACACAGAATGTGAAATCTATGAGTGTGGAAAATGTAGCAAAGAAAGCCATGCTCTAACGCAAACATTGACGTAAGATCCCTGGTGACATATTACAGTGTAAATTGTACCTCTCTAACACTGATATTCGTATCCTAAAATCAAACAATCATCAAATAAGCTAATTGCACATCTATAACATAAGTTATACATACATCAAAATTGTAAGGATCATATATGCGTATGTATGAAGTTAAAATATTTAAATATATCCAATATATTGCAAATATTCTCTGGAATCATTCTCCGAAAAAGTAACTAGTATCTTTAATATACAGAGTATATGTTTAATGCTTGAAAGATACAGCAGATTACAGACACCATACTATTAATAAATTGACAATGGGTTTCATGTTAGAACAAATCCACAGATATGTTTATATGTAAGTAGCTATCATTCATAAAGAGCTAATCTAAATTTCTTTTGTCCATAAAAAATATACCAAGAACTTGTAAGAAAAATGGATGAGAACCAATAAATATAAAATATAAGACGAATCTCCTAAATCAGATTTTCATACAAATTGTCGCATGTAGAGGTTGTTTTACAGAATGATAAAACATTGTAACTTCACACAATAAAAGAGAGAAATAAACAGAGCAAGGTGGAAGAACATGCAACCATTATAATACAAAATAAACCTGGTCCTAATGTTAGAGTAAAATGTCCACGAAAACCTTATCACTCACAATACAATCAATTTATACCTTTATAGATTAAACATTGAGAATTAAATGTAACAAGCACAGTCAAATATTTCAGCATAGAATAAAACTCATACATTTATAAATATGTATGTACAGTTTCTAATTGTATGAAGGTGTGACTTTATACATGAACCTGTGGACATTTTACATGAACCAGGTGATGACACATGTAATACATTAGATAAGTTGGCATGGGGGATAGACAAACAACAGTTTTATATGGGAGAAACAGAAAACAGACAAGTTTTACATAGACAAATACACCATGATTGTTTGATTTCTATTTTACCATTAAAATAACAACTAAACAGAATATGTGCAAGTTGAAGAACCATGTATGTCTATTTCTATGGACATTATTCAGCTAACACAAAAATAATGAGCATTTTTTGTAATATACCCAAATTCAGACATTTGTTTTCTTTAATTAATAGAGATTTCAATGTATAAATAAATGTCATACAGTGAAACTAGCATTCTGTTTACATCTAGTATGTGATAATATGTATTCAAACATGCAGATCAATGATAGGGATTTCAGTCTCAGATCTGCATGATAATGAACCAGCCTTAGCTCTAAATTGTACGACAATGTTAGAAGATGTATAGATTTAGTCGTAAGAAATGATTCAATCAATACTTATTGTATTTATATTTCAATTATAAAGTTACAACACATTCCAGCATTAGCTTCCCCAGACCACAAGGATAATCTAAATATAAAGTTGATATAAAGAAAAATCACGACATATAATATACAGAAGACATTGTCTGTACCACGTTGTTAGTATGGTCATCATGTCTGTTGGTTAAATGACCGCCAGTCATAACCTGTATCTTCTGAAAGTGGGTAATATTTTATGATACATATATTAATGACATGAAGTGCCACATGCATATTGTTCAACCCAGCACTAATCAAGCAATTTATTAATCAATCAAACAATTAGTCAATCAATAAATCAGTCAATCAATCAATCACAAAACTTCAATTCTTCTCATTCAACACTCATACATTCCTAGAACCAGTATTTCAATCATGTTTGGAATGACAGGTACGCATATATTTCCAATCAAATGTCTACAGACTCAGATAAGAAAGGTTTCAAACAAATCAATGTGTATGACTTCCTAACACTGTTAACATACTTCGACATCAATCACAAGAAAGAATATACAATTCTTTAGCAACTTATAAACAACAGTATGGCTGATTTTCATGTGAAGCTTAATTTCATCAAAACATTACAATATTTACAACATGTGACTGTTTAAATAATATATCACACTAAACAATCAGAAACTTCATATATTGACGATACTGATTTTATTCTGTTTATTTACATTATACTGACAATTACAATAAATGATTCTGACAATATTCATCCACAATACAACCTAACAATTACATACTTCACACACAGCATGCAATATGGTGGTCCATTTTCTGCTTTCAATAGAAACAACAAATGTAAACATGTGCTTAAAGTCCGACAACGTAACACCACTACATTAACTTCACATAAATCAGTATCTTTAAAATTCATGATCAAAAGCACTTAGTAGACTTTGATTCAAATGAAAATACAGCTGTTTATTGGTTAAGTAGGAAAAAATAAAGCATGAATACCAGTAGTATGAAAATTTTCATCTATATAGGCGGCAATTTCATTCTTTATCCAAATATCAGTGTTATGTCTATGTCTGAACACTGATTTTCAAATAATTCATCATGTATTTCATTTATAATATTCAATAACCTACAAGGGAGATAACTTTATACCACAACTTCTAGACAAGGTTGTCCTGTTCATCTTAAGTTTTCTTTTCTTCTTTATTTAAAAAGAATGAAGATTCCACAACTGAAACTATCTGTACAGTGATTTTAACACATTATATAACATGTTACTCTTACAATACTAAACACACACCAGTCACCCTGATTCCTAAAGGAATATTTTGTCAACCCTACGATAATGTCTTAATAAAAAATAGAATACTTACTGAGGCAACCTTAGAATCCAGCATATCTTCTAAGTTATTCAATCTTTGTTTAAGTGTATTCATCTTTACATCCATATCAGACAGAGCTCGCGTACTTCCTTGTTGCTGCTCAGTCATCATCTGTTTTAATTCTCGTTTGATCTATGTAATACAAACATACACAAAAATTAAAAACTATATAACAGAACAAAATACTTTGCACTATTTAATACCAAATGAATATGTCAGTATAATTTGCATGCCTTTAAACATTACCGCATACATAAAGTTTGCATGTGACATACATTTAACTAAAATATAATATTTCAGAAACAGTACACATAATAAAATGCAATGATATATTAGAACAACAACATGTTCTTGCTTGATATAAAACTTTAGAATTACATGCTGCAATCACAATTTCTGTGTTTCAATACGAAAAGAAATCGGCAATTAATATCTTAACATATTCCTTCATGATTAATTAATGATTAAAATATTTTTATGAGTGTCTACATTTTCTAAGATTAAAGCAATCTCAAAGACTTCAAAGCCAGTAATTGACAAGATATGCCTTGATTAAAATACAAATGAACAAGCAGATGAAGTGTAGGACACTTAAATACCTTTTCTGTACTTGAACTAAGATTCTGTGAGATACCACCAATAGCTTGTTGTAAAGTTGATGTAGCAATCTGCAGCTTCTGATTCACACTGGATATCTGATCACTTGTACCAGCTTCATGGATTTTTCTACAATGCAATACAGTGAATATTGATAAATAACCAACTTAAATATACTTTACAATCATTAGAAATACTACAGTCAACAAATTCTGAGAAAAAAAGAAGTGTTTAATGTGATTCATTTGAACTTATAAAGGTGATAGTTTGTGAACAAAATGATTATTTCTATATAAACAGTGATCAAATTATCTAATGATTTGAAGGTAATATTAATTTGAACATCAAATAGTGTTGTCTTCATATAAAAAATTAAGAACATAAAGTTTTGTCCATTCCAGAAGTATTTGAAATGAAAATAAGATATCAATAAACAAACAAACAAACAATTATCCAGGGTATTGTCAACAAAATTTTCTACCACCATATTATAACTAGACATGCTACAAACCTAGATTTGATTTCTGCTGTCATTACTTTGTCAACTTGTTTCTTATTTTCTGCCAGTTGTTTTTCCACAATAGTGATCGATTGATCTAACTTGTTTATAGTCTCACGATTACGACTCTTTTCACCCTGAAAACAATTTCAGAATAATCTTTGTACTAACCATACCAAAAGTAATATTCATCAAGAGGTTAAACCAGCATACCTTACAAAAAGCTTGTCAATTCATTTATAAATGTATTTTCATTGATTAAGTGCTAAAAGTAAATATGAGAAATGATACAAACTTAAAAATGTTTTACATTGAAATAAAACAAATTAAAAGCCAATTTTAAAAAAAAATATCTATTAGCTTAAAAGAGGAAGGATAAAATAGATTTTAAAACTCTTATATTTAGATACACATCAGAAAGAAACTAGACTTAATTCTAAGTCATGATGGTCAGCTGTGTCTCACTTACAGACAGGTTTTCTTTGAGTATGTGCAGTTCTTCCTCAAGTACTTTCTTCAATGTTTGCCATTTTCTGTCAGCTTCTTCACGAGATGATTTCTCATAATCTTGTCTCGACTGCTGTTCTCTTTGTACTAACTGTAGAAATAAATATATAAATATTACATATGCAATTTTTTTAATTATATCTCTGCATCATTACTAAAATTCATGTCTGCCAAATGATTCACTGAGGACTGCAGTTTGACATACACACTTCCTATATCTGAAGATTGATTAAAGAAATCCACAGTGTACACTGTGACAGAGATTGAGTTTGACAAAGTGGGAACATTAATTTTCTAAAAATTGCAAAATTATCAAAATGAGATTTTTAAAGAACAAATATCAGAATGATAATATAAAATCAGGCAATATCTCAATAATAATTCTTTCAGCAACATTAAAGGTACTTTTGAAATGTGCAAACAAAACCTATGGCTTCAAAAGTAAGCATATGTCTGTATTTGTAAAGCTAGAACCATAATAACAGAACTTACTTTTTCCAGTTGTAAATATTTAGCTTGTATTTCCTCCCTTATCTTCATTTCTTTAGTCAGTAAACGTTTGTTGACATCTTCAGCAGTATCTGTTACTTTAGCAGTAATTTGCAGTCTTTCTGCTTGTGCAGCATGATCTTTTTCTCTTAGAACCATATCTACAGTATGCATGTTCTCCTCTCTCTTCCTGATTTGTTCACTAATTGCTGTATTGAGATCATTCACCCTGAAATGCATTCAATAAAATTACATACTATATACTATACATTATATACTACATACTATACGTTATACACATACAGTACAGTACGACATAAATAAATATAGTATATATTTAGTATAGTTAAATAGTTTTCATTTGAATTGTGTTAAGACTAATAATTAAAGACATGCTGAGATTAAAATAAGTTTGGCCATCATATAAACAATAAATGAAGCAGTTGAATAATAGAACTATCTGACTAATTTGTGCAGATTACTTTTTGTTTTTTCATCATGAAAAAATGTGGGAAAGCTTAAAATAAAAGTTGCTGTGAATATTAAAATTAGTCCAATATGGTAAAACCAAAATAAGAATTAAGTAAAGTATTCTTGAAATATACTACTGGACATTAGTTTCAAAAAGAACATTTGAAAAAAAATGTGACTTAAATTCTAGACAGACATACTTGGTTTGCATCATTTTCTCCAGATTTCTTCTCTCAGACTGTTCTGTTTCCTGCTTACCTCGTAGATCCATCAGTACATCCCTCAATTCTGACAATCTGCAAGAACAAGAATAGGTTACAGTTACATAAGAGCTGTTACTACTGAATTATGTTTTATGGATGACGTTTAATGAAAAGTTGGACTTTTGATACCTTTTCTTCCAATAAATACCCAGAACCGAACAAGAAAGTCATAACAAAAACACACCTGATGAGAGATGGACACTTGGTATAGAAATTAAGCACTTCTTCAAAAGTTTGAAACAAAAATACAATACCTCTTGTTGTTTTCTAGAACAGTTTTCTATATTGTTACCATATACAATAACTTTTACATACAAACTCTAGGTAATGAGCATTATGCTTTTGCTATAGTAAGTTTGAATCAGATTCACAATTCTTAAGATCAGGATACCTATTTTCCACCTGGCCACGTAGTTGAGAAGTTGTCACATCTGTCATGTTGTGTAACTCTGACTGTTTTCTCATGGATTCCAACTGTAATATGTGAAGTCCAAGATCAATAAATCTACACAATTTGTTCAATAAGAATTATAGCAATTATTTAAAGCAGTAAGTTTGAATATCTAGTTAACTACATTAAAGAGTAAAAACTGCACTACACATAATTACCAGACCATACAGACCTACACAAGTATTATTACCAATAAACAAAATATGCTAAAAGTTTCAAAAATTGAGAACATTTTCTGAAGGTATTATTATAATTCCTGTCATGATAGTCGTAAAACAAGCAGTTACATATGATTAGTGCACTGCAAGTAATCAGCCAATATATCACATCCAAAGAATGTTTAATACAGTAAAACCTCAATATCGATATCATCTTTGGGATAATAGTCTCACTATTCGGAGGTGATTTCATCAATAATTTATAAGAAAGAGGAACTATTGAAAAACTGGTCTGACAAAAATGAGATTCTTATAATGAAGTGATATTGAGGTGGTCGCTAAGTGAGGTTTAACTGTTTATAAAGAATTTGATGTCTTGGTTAGAGTTTGACTTAATCAAGCAATAAATGCAAACATAATCCTTATACCTAATGCAATAAACTTTATAAACCAGATATTTGTGGGAGGATACAGTTATAGTCAATGGCATTAACAGATTGTGCTACCAAGCATACATGTAGTGGACATGAAATCAAATGTCTCCAGTTCCTGTCTGTATTTCCTCATATTGTGATTTCCACTCTGTATTTAAGACTATCACCATATTAATGTATAATATACAGTCATACCTGTAAACAAAGGCCATCAAACAGAGAGAGACAGGACATATGACCTTAGTGATAGTTTGCCTGTATCAAGAGTTACTGATTTTTATACATCTTTATCAATACATCTTTGTCAATAAATGTTTGATGAAGAATGGATACCATTCATATTATGGTTTAATTCACAGGTGGCCATTTAGATAGGTGTGACTGTATATCATAATATTGCACATCACTCTTGACAGTATGATAACAGGACTATAGCCTAAACACATTAATAATGCACAAAGCTGTTAGAACATTGACCTAATCACATCACTAACTTCATTGGTCAAAATGACATCACATTCCCTACGGATCAATTTGGTATTTTTCTTCAATGGTGAAAAAATGACCAAGTAAGACCTTTCTTAAATATTTATATCTTATTAACTTAGATTTATAAACTGAAACAATACATGCTGTGTAAGCAACCACTGTAAACAGTAACAATATTTCATGGGGATGGGGAGAAACAACTTACACTATTGATTATCAGTGGCTGAATAAACAATTTGATTACCAGTAAAACAATTTGATTGAAAATTAATAACTTGTGTTTTAATCATTCAACATCTGGCAACAGTCCAATGCACAAAATGTAAATTTGCCATCTCATACATTAGTAAAGCCAATAATTATAGAGTTCATGATTTTTCAATTACAAAATATTCCTTTGTTCATGTTGGTTTAAAGGTAGTACAACACCTCCTTCTGTATGTTAATTATACTTCTTTAATGACATTAAGTATACGACCACATTTTGTATACATCTGCAATACATTTTAAAGGCAATTGCAAAACATTGCAACAAAAATATGCATGACTCGGACAGGACAATACTTGAAAACATCAACAATAAGCTTACGTTACCTGCTGTAAATTACATAGAAAAATAAAAATAATTGGGTAGAATACAGATAGGAAAAAACATGATAACAAAATTATCTAAGCTTTAGAAACTTTCCTAAACTTAATGAAGTAAATAAAGTATAATTCAACACCACCATTAAAACACAGCTCAAAAATTGTATATATCTTAAAGAAATAAGAGAAAAAGATCATCTATAATTCATTCATTCATTGGAATTTATGGTATGAGTTTGATTATTGATGAGTTGCATATTAATAAACATAGGCTGACATGACAATAACCTTGGTATTAATAAGTTGCAAAAGTTGATATTTTTCATATTCGAACAGATTCAAAAGTGATAATCAATGATACATATTCTATTGTTAACAATGTATTCAGACCTGAGGAAGGCATAAAACAGCATGAAATGAAAATGTATGGTAACAATTATATATGAATTATGCATGAATTTTAGTCACTTGTGCATAGATTTCTATGAATTCATAATTGTGTGCTGTGAGTTGAACTGGTGCGATTTATTAAATTCTTTCAATAATGCATCATTATTTCACCTATATAACTAAAATGCCACAATAAAACACTGCTGACTATTATGATATACATGTACAAATATTGTCTATCAGTTTATAGGGTACACTGATATTTAATTGATATAAAAATGTAAGCAAATATGTATAAAGTTAAATCAATATTTAATCATGACTATAATTATTTAATAATTAATATAAGGCCTAGGAATTATAGCAGTACATTAAGTTAATTCTTGTTGCATTTGATGAATTGTGCGTATTAATACTTACACCACGGAACTACACGTCAACATAATATAATATAAAATAATGCCAATTTTATTTTTACGATACAACAATACCACGCAAATATATTTCAATATTTTTCATTTAAACCAAATATAGGTATATTTCAATCTTTTAAATCATATGGCTCAATTTTAATGAAAAGGCCAAAAGAACATGTTTGGGTATTTATACAAGATTTGAGAAATGGGAACATAATTACAAACACATTATAATCTTTTATCAGATAAATTTTCCAACTCATAACAAAATATATACCTAAACAAAAGAGCTTTCAACTTCAATTGATTTCACAGAGCTAGGAAACAAATGGATTATTCAACAGGGACCAATTAACAGAAAATGATTTGTATATATATAAACGTATGTAGATAAATAGGTAAAAACATACATAATACATCATGCTAGTACTTGTAAAAAAAACAATCAACAATATCATGCATGTTTAAATCAGCTGTACTGATACCAGCTATCATTCAGGAAAATCATACATTAACACAGGGAGGGAGAATTTGTACAAATCTAATAAAATATAATTGTATTTAAAGCTATATTTTGAGCAAAATAATTTCCAGACAAAAGGTCAATTGTAATGCTAAAATATCGTTAAATAGAAGGATATATGGGCATAGATTGAATGAGTTACCTTCTTTGACAGATATATTTTTTAAAAAAAAAGTTTATTTCATTAAATGCAAATATTTCACTGTGAAAAGATATTATACATACAGTGGTATTATATTTATTTACAGGAGTTCAAATAGAGTTGTAGTGGACACATTTCTAAGCAAAATAATAAAAGCTATTAACAGAGGAAACAATAATACAAAAATTATCAAAAAAAATTAATCCACTGAATTTTACCATAAAGAGAATATGTTGATAATAAATTATCAAAGTGAATTTATAAGTCAGGGTTGTTTTGTTACTTAAATTTACAGAAAAGTTCAGCCATTGATGTCACTAATCAAATATTGAATGTGAAACAGAAACAATGAACAATGATGGTCATTGTTGATATCAATCAACATAAGTTGGTATAAAATTTTATTTTATAAAAGTTGTTCTTAAAAAGAGCAAGGTCAGTATGTTGGGCCAAAATAGAAGAATTTTTACGATGGTTACTTTTCTTATGACAGCCAGTATACTATACAGTGAGTTTAAAATGAGAGCATGATTGCAATCTTGTCATTGGTCATTTTAGGGCCGAGCATGAAAATAATGAATCAGATAGTTGTATATGGAGTTCTAAATGCTCAGTTAAATGATAGCAAACATTAGACTTCTTTATCAAATTCATTACTGTACGTTCACCTTTAATGGAAAAAAGTCTCTTTTTTATTAGAATTATGGAAGCTTGTATACATACATGTATTCTGTTTTCCTCTTCCAGTTTACGTGCTCGGTTACGGACTTCATTAATCATATTGCCGAACTCAGTCTGCTGTGACTCCACCCGATTCTTCACAGTTCTTAATTCCTCAGATAGTGCATATGTGACTTGTTCTAGTTGATTTCTCGATGACTTTGTTTCATTCAGTTCAGACCTTAACTCCTGAAGTCTAGTTAGGTGAATATTTAGATTAGTAAAACATAAATTGCTATTATAAATCTCCAACAAGGTTCAATAATCATAGACTGTATAGAAGCTGTGAGCCACAATCTCAAACTGAGAAAGTCTGGCAAGTTCCGACTAAAGTTCATATTTGAAGTCAGACAATTAAACATAGGCTTTTGACCTCAACCAAATACCTTGTTCATCATGACTTCAGCAAAAATTTGTTCAATTCCTTAAACTTAAAATATTATGTTACTGTCAACTTTTTGATGGGTTATCATAATATGAAGAACATTCATAACAATCTGTTTCATGGGAAAACAGACAGCCATAACAAACAAAGAATACTAGTTACATAGATTTTTGGCACGTGGTACAGAGGTACATGCATGTGCAATCACATTAAACATGTACAGCAAATCACTGGGTTGAATATAAGATACATACTTCAATTGTTGAGCATCTCGTCTTTGCTGAATTTCTTGCTGACTGTGGACGACAGATTTCTCAACATTTTTTGTATGACTGAATAAAGTATTTAATGATTCTTTCTCATCCTCAATTTTATCTTCAGTCTCTTTTATTCTGGCACTTAATTGTGAGATAAGTTCATTACTGATACGTATTGCCTCTGATAATTGTTGACGTGATTCTCGTTCTTCACGCATAACATCTTCACTACGTTTTGAAGTGTTCCGTAAGTCACTCTGCAGCCTAAGCACTTCCTCTAACAAGGCACGATTTGATTTCTCAGACACCGCCAGCCTCATTTCCAGTTGACGGACTCTTTCCTCTGTGTCCATGTCCATGGTATCTTTACGCCCAAAATCAGGAGTATTTTTTCTCGGATTTCTCGCTGGTACCAACTGGCTATCGGACGGACCTCGTGGTGAGGCTGCACCTATACCAGGTAGCTGGTCATACTTTGACGGAAATTGGTTCTGCATTGGTTGCCTGAAATGTAAACAAATCATACATGGACGAAAAAAAGACAAATATTTGTAAGCACACAGATATAATGGAATCTATGATAAAAAATTATCTTCTTATACACAAATAACTGTTACATCAAAAGAAATATGGCAAATATATCATAATCAAGAGTAACAATTTAGAACAAGAAAGAAGTACAGTAAATACAGGTATGTTTTGAACTACAAGTACCCACAAAGAGTACCACAAACTGTCCCAAATCATATACACAAGAATGACAAGTTTTCAGGACTTTTAGACAGACTTTTAGTTATAAACTGGACCATATTATCATATCTGTGAATTTTATTTCATCAATGATTAGATGATAATTAAATACATCAGATGTGTTCTAAAGAATTGGTAATAGTTGTAGTTTGTTCTGCACAAAAAATCACTATATTATTCAGAGACAGAAAAAATCATAGTAACCAATACACACTGATTTAATATTCTTAGAAATCCAATATAGTTTAAATGGGCAAATAAGAAACATTAATGAAAATCATTAATTAAAAAAATATAAAATTCAAACACTGAAACTTTACTGGCGTTTCCTCTGGGATTATAAACAAGTCAGGGACCAGGTCGTGTTTTAACACAAATTTATATAAACTTAAGATCATAAACCCAAACAAATAAACCTTAGTCTAATCATTTATAACATAAAAAAATAAACATTTAAAGTTTGTATAAAATATATATAATACTTTATTCATTCAAGGCAACATTTGTCATGGATTTTCACTTCTTGCAGTCTAGACCACTCCACTTTGTACACTAACAAGACTCGTAAACTTTTCAGGTACTACTTCATTACTTCATCTTATTTTCTTACATAAGAACATTACATAAAGGAAGTTACTCACAAGTCAATATTATTGAATGTCTCTCTATCTTCAATAAGCTTAACATTCTCTCTTTCAGGGCAAAATGTATAAAAAGGGGATAAAATGTTTTTACAATCAGGGTTCAGAATATTTGCACAATCATAGTTTATCAACATTGACAAACAAATATTTCATGATAAGTGATTATCAATACCACAAAGATTTTCCGCCTTAAATGAAGCAAGATAAAACATAACATTTTGCATAACAAACAAAATTTTGCTAAGATTTAATAATGAGGTTTCACTAATTTTTATAAGGAATTTCATGGATTTTGTAAAATCAAATCCCCACAATTGTAAATGCCGAGATATATTGGTCAAACATCTGAAAATTCATGATATCTGAAAATTGTGTTACTTACAAAACGACTGTTTTTAATATTACAATCATTTCATTCATTAAATATGGGTGAATATAGACAAAATTACATTCAGTTTCGTGCCTTGACATTTAGGAGACTAGAAACAAGAATACAGAACAGAGAAAATATGGACAAGTATAAACAAATCATTATGACTATTGACAAATTAACATTAGAATGTTTTCAATTTCTACTTAAAGTATAACGAAAATATTCTTCGAACAGTATTCTCGTTTTTCTGTTTGCTCAGTACTAAATAAACATACAATTATCGTATCTACGGAGGGAGATGGTCAATATTCAATATTCACTTGGCTTATTGATTCATCTTAACTTTCAGTATTCCAATGGACATCAAATAAATAGAGTTGGCTACTAAAGTAGAAAGTTGTTCGAAGCTGAATGGATATTGCCATGCTTTATTCAAAACCATATTGATTCCATACTTGTCAAAGACGGGAGATCTTCGAATCAATACAGCATAAGTCTCAGATAAATGATTTCGATCATATAATAAAGATACTGAAGCACCGTCATTATAAAGTAAAGTCAAACCAGTGTTAAAAACTAGGAGTAATTAGAAAACACCCAGCTCTATTGAAAATGCAGAATAGTTTTCTTTTTAAGTATTTCCAAAGGTGTGCTGCGCTCACAGAAACTGTATAATTATGCATATCATACATGTTCAGTGAACCAAGCACCTGTGAGTACTTTACTGTTTATTTATAATCTCTAATTATTCAGAACATTCCAATAAATGAGGACAATATTTGTATTTTCCAAATATGGTCAGAGATGGGTTGGACAGTATGTAACAATTTAAGCACTACAGCTGTTGGGTGTATGAATTATAAATCAACATAACAGAGTAAACATAACAGGGCAAACTTCGGGGCAAATAAATAATCCAGAATAATTCCATTGTATAAATACAAAATTATTTAAGTGCCACTAATGTATCATAATAACCATATAGAATTAACATTTAAATATCCTTAAGTATTTTAAAATCCATTTTAGTCATAAAATTTAATGTGACCCTTAACTACAATGATAAATATGAAGCACAACATTACTGCAAAATAATTTATTGAATAGGTCCAGCAACTGGATTTCTTTCAGAAGAAAAAAACTATATAGTACATGTACAATGTAGGGGTAATTTTTTTAAACTACAGTGGTGTTTCAGTAGTTTTATGATTAAAAATAGCAAACATTTTTACAAAAGTTTGAAGGCAACAAATTCAATGTACCTGTAACAAAATTGTTCTTAAATCTTTGAATTAGTAACATATGATGAAATAAGTGTATATTTATCAACAAAATTGTTTCACAATAAATGATCAAGGATGAAAGAGTGAAGTGTAAATTTGTTGACATTGGATTTTTGCCAAAGAGATAATGTACAATTCTGTCATATAGGCAACTTTAATACAAATGAATCTCATTAAGTTTCAAATAGATAAAAAAGTTTATCCGAGATAAAACCTTTCAGACTATAAAGATGATACAACTTACGTAAGGTGACAGATAGATAAGTTAGTACAACATATAGATGTACTGACTAGGTATCACAAGTAATATTCTAAAATATCTTCTTTCTACATTTTATCACTATCTTTTTTACAAGCATGAAGTGAGTTAGGTATAAATTAGACATTGATTGTATTAGTAATAATTTGGCAAAAAAAAAGTGTATCATGATGTTACAGTAAATGCCACTGGTCTCAAAACTGAACACTTGACTAACTTGACATAGTGGTAACTCCTGATCCATGCTAATCATGAATTGTCATTCCTTCACAATGATAATTACACAAGCAAATTCAAAATATATTTGATTGTAATAGAATTGTAATAATGAAGAAACTAGATTTAATTTTCTTGGGCTTCATGGGTAATACATAAGTGGTTTATTGCGAGTTAAATGGCTGAACAAGTGTATCAATTAAACATTCTCAAGGAGAGCAGGAGGTTCAGTGTTCCCTCCAATCACATCAGCTACAATGACCGATTCCCTCCAGGAAACAATAGTAAAAGAAACACCTGCCGCGAATGTATCAATTCCCTCCAAACAACAACTCCCTCCAAAAAACAATACTTTTTTGTGACTGCGACAAATGTTGCTCTTCAGAGAGAGCACGGTATTGTGTTTAATTACTGACTGAGACTTAAACCTTAGCAATGAAACATGGTACTGGTAGCATCCTCACATAGTATTTAATAACCAAACAGGTACTAATGAAAAATATATACATGTACAATGTATATACAAATAGACCCAGCAATCTACATATAATTATATGTTAACAGATACCTTTTTAGCTATATAATACAAGAGTTTGTACCCTTTCTCAATAATAGGTCACTAACCATATACAGTAAGGCATAAAATGCAATATCTTTATGACATTCTTTGAAAATATTTCATTACACAAAACACCAATTTCACAATATTTGTCTGCTTTGATGCTGGCATAATTATCATTTATTCATTATGAACTGATAGAACAATAACATTTAAACTATTCACACAACTGGCATTCAACAGAAGACCATCCTAAATTATCATGCATAGATCTTAATAAAACTAGACTAAATATTCATTGAGTTATATTTCTGAGTACAAATGGAAGACAAGTTTGGTTACTTAATGAGCTAGTCACATGCAACAAATCAATCGATCTTGAGCTGAATGACAACTTCAGTGGTATCATATTTCATGATGTCAGGACTTGCAACCCTTACCCTCGTATGTAAAGGTAGCACACTTCAAAGCCATGAATATGTTTTGTATAATATTTACCAATGTTTCAAGTTCAACCTCACAAGCATACAATATTTACAGCAGGTAGTGACAAAGCACACCAGAACAAAACAGCCACCTGTACACCAGTAAGATACACAACAGTAAACAACATAAATAAAACACTGTTTAAAACAACAAAAATAAACTGTGTTTACAACATGAAAACAAGATAATATCAGAATGTGTTTGAACTAGTACACTCTGCACTGACAGAAATTGTCTCACATAATGGAACTACGTGAACTAACTAGATGTTAACAAGACTGAAACATTATGAATGTATTTGTGCATTAAGAATTACCTTTTTTTCAAACAAAATAACAGTTAACTTTCCAACAACTTGTTACTCTACTCTTTCCTTCCAGTAAGCAAAGTTTAGACAAAGTCTATGCCTTCTGTCTCTATCTGGCTCTCACAGAGTTGTTAATTAATATTGACTTTAAATACTTAAAGAATCATGTTATTTACAATAAGACGTTAATCAAAACCAACAAAGTAAGTTGACTTGCCAAGACTATATGTATATATATAATAATAAGTTATGGATTATTAGTTCGAAAAGCTGCCATGCATAAACAATGACATTTTAATTGCTTTGATGTTTGATAGCAAAATATCAAGCATGGCAGTTAAAAGTCCTCTACAGCAGACATATATGGTATCTGTTTGCCAGTATCAGATATCACATCATTTGTTACACAGCAACAAAACATTATCAACTCTCAAGAGAATTGTAGACAGAATAAATTACAAGATCCATCACCTGAGTGCAATGTACTGTATCATAGACAAAGTGTCAATTAATCTGAGAGCAATATATGTCACTATAACATGATATGGTTATCAATGAGAGGTGGAAACAGGCAAGAATTTTGCACACAGGTGGTGGCTTGAGGTTTCAAAGAAAATTTCCACTTAGAAAGGGAAAAGTTCGATGTTAAGTTTCCTATAATGGAATATCATAATGTCTCCCAGGCTCTCATGGAATAACAAACTCCTTGCATAAATGTAAAATATTTTAGAAAATGCTTATTCTAGAAATGTATTTCTTCAAAAAAATCTTTACACTTAGTGCAAAGTTTACAATACACATTATGTGTGCAACAACCTATCAATTACATTCTCCATCGTCCATTTGTTATAATAAAACAAAACATGAACGATAACAGCAATGTAAGAGCATTAACAATCAGCATTCATAAATATAAATCACAACAGTTACAACTATAGGCACACATTCTCTCTCTTACAACATTGAAAATAATGTATCAAGTTACAACTATAGGCACACATTCTTTCTCTTACAACATTGAAAATAATGTATCAAGTTACAACTATAGGCACACATTCTCTCTCTTACAACATTGAAAATAATGTATCAAGTAGCATTCTTCAGAAGATCACAACATCAGTCAGCATGAAAAGCTCTTTTCAGTATTAGCCTTTTGGGCTATACATATTTTAATAAGGTGTAGCCCAAATCAAAATCTTGTAGCACAAGAAACATTTATGGTAAGAAAAAAAATCAAAAGATTCCCAAGTTTTATGTTTATAATCAAATACTGAATAGCATATTGTTCAAATTTTATTTCTGTCTTAAATTTCCTTCCTCTTCTTGGTGGCTGATTTCTTCATCACCTAAGAAGTAATCTGAATCATTATCTTAACCTAAATCCTAAGCTTGGACCACTCATTGGTGAACTTTTATAACCTGAATAAATTTAGTTTTCAGCACACTGTATTTAATGATAATTCAATACAGACACAAATGGATCAATACTAGAAAAAAAGAAAGTGATGCGCAATCCTACATTGTATGAAAAACAGAGATCTATTGGAGTGGGCCTCAAGTGACTAAATGTGACCAAGTGATAATGTAGCGTAACTGAAGGTGATAATGTAAGTGTACAATATTGTTAGACAGTGAAAAGGTTGAAAAAGTGATTGAAGACAACGTGAGAGTATCCAGCAAAAATGTAGGACATAAACAATCAGAGCATGAACAAAACATAGGTCATCTTAGAATTTTTTACCAGTGAATAACATTCTCAAAGAACTACTGGTATATCTTACTTACAGGGAGAAATGAATTTAAATTGTAATAATCAGCAGTACTAATACATTTATTACAAAAGATTAAGAACATATTGTTACAGTCGTGAAAAATGACAGAAATACCGTTATTTCTATACTGTTTTGATTCTTTATTATTTTCATACAGCCAAGTAAAAACATGATCTGTCACAAAAATAAACCTTTACTACAAATATACGACAGATAGTTACAGTAACTCATGCTTTTAACTACTATTCACAAATTTTAGGTAACTGTACGGCTAACATAGAAATCGTACAAAATACTAGAATAGCTTCCATTCTACAGCTATATGCTATTGAACAAAGATAAAGTTCAGATAATTACATGTATATTAAATTATCTTTATAATATAAGCAGATATAGCTATAATCATCTTTATGTTAACCAGCAAAAAGGGGCATACTTTTGAGTAATAGTTTATTTAAAATATTTTCTGTTGTTGTTTTTTAAAGAATTTATAAAATGTGATAATTCATAAAATCTAATCTTTTAAAATAAAAAATAGTGTCATATTTTATCAAGTTCATATGGTAAATAATTGCATCCAGTCATGTGAAAACACAGAAAGTAGTAACAGATCTGGGTAAAATTGTAATATAGTTTATTGAAAACATCCAGATTTAACCCAAAATTACCTTAAATAAAAAAATTGTTACAGAATACGACCCTGTCCAACTGATATACTTCCTTTAAGTCTGGGTGTTTTGCATAGAATAAATTACAATTCTACCATCACAGGTCCGTAACTACTGACGGTGTATGATACCATATGTATTTTTTATTAAATTATATCAACAATAAAACAAGCCAGAATAAACTGCAGGAAAGATCTAGCATACTTAAATGTATACTAAATACAGAGAACAATTCAAAACAGCAACAAACTACAGCATTAGTACCATGCAAGAGAATACATCTATCTGAATGGAGTAGTATCAAGAAATGTTTAATACAGACAAAAACATCAAACAAAACTACAACGTGACAGGCTGAGAAACTCCGTGAATGTGACTCAATACTCACCATGGTTTATTTCTCGGTGTAAATGACTGTGGATCATGTAATTTTTTCCATAGCATAGAGTTGCCTGCACTATCCATCATTGAGTGACTTGATAACCGGAGCACACAATGTTAGAACTAGAGTCAAAACACACAACTCTTCATTAAATACAAGAACCAGCTTCAAAGTTTAATCAGATCACATTTTTAGATGTTTCAAGTTATACTCCTAGTAGTATTCTACATCATTTGAATAATGCTAAATCAGATTTATGTTAAAATTAATTTTAATTCAGCATACATGAATTTGTAGTATAAATACTAACATAAGCAAATCCTGTCAGCATACTGAAAGTTCCATTCCTATTAGTACATTTAAAATTCAGTTCATTTCAGATACAGCAGTTACAACATTAGCAATATAATCCTCTAAATTATTAAAAACATTGGCATCAAACAGTTACGTGTTTTGTGTAAGGTTACATGAGATATTATCAGCACAAATATAACACACATCACTTAATCACATATTGACACAAGAAAACTTCAATATTCCAATTCATAGATAGTAAATCCATTGCGTACAATGTATAATATCCAATACTTGCAAGCAAGTTATAGACAAATACTATTTGAGCAGACTTCTGTTAGCAAAATTAACACATCAAGCTCTTGTATGTTAAACATGATCTGTTTTTATGCCTGAACCACACTAATCAAGTGACCATTCCTCAACACAGCCGTGATTTTATTTTCAATTTGCAGCTCTGAGAGAATTTATTTATTTACAAAGCAAATACTCTGGACTGCTCCGTGGACAGATAACATTCAAATAGATAATTTCTTAACGTCAGAAAATCAATCCATTCAGCATTGTCACAAATATCCAGTGCAAAATTTAAAGTAGGACACAATATTGAGTTACTAATGATGTTTCACTAGATTACAAAAATAGAATCAAGTTTCCCTTGGGATAGTTTTTGAGATTGATTTCATCATAAAAAATAATTCACAATTACTGAATATTCCCAGATAAACTACCAATTTACATCCTGCATCCATTGTAAGGAAAATGAAAAAAATATTACTCGGTATAATTATGATCTCATAGATAATACATGTATTTCAAATCATACCAATGTAACCAAATAGTTTAAACAATAGCTTGATACAATGAAAAAAAGTCAATTGTAACATCCACTGAGACATTAATTTTAATAGATAATATTTGTAAAGTGAATTTAAACATGTATCAATATTTAATTGGTTTGTACAAACATAAATCATAATTGGCATGCTGACTGACACTGATGGGTTTTGTGTATTATTTCCATTACATTTGATATTGCTGGATAGCGTTAATAACAATTTGACCTAAGAATCATGGATACGAATATTGTGGAGCCATTTTGTAAACTGTTTGTACAGTCGCCAGGTTATGACAGCAGAAGTACAAAAATTGTATTTGTAACGACTCATGCATAAGAACTGATAAAGTTTGTTAAACTGAGTTAACACAATATTAAGTAATCATTTTATCATATTATTACAATGACACAAAAGGAGAAACATTTTATTATTGCAATTTTGGTACATAATTACCTCACATTTTCTATTAAACAATATGAATTTAAATCAACTAAAGCATCATGGCAGCAATGCAACTTCAGCAACAGATAATTTTACCAGTAGTTCCTTCGTTCAAGTCATTGAATAGTGACTTTACCATACAAATTAGAATTTAACATTTCTAAATCAATTATGCCTGTCTTTTGATATCTATATCAAAAGAAGTTTGATAAAAAATCTGAACCCAGAAGAAATTTTCATGGGTCAGAATGTTCAGTAGTACACAAAATTACTCAAACATAATATTAGCACCTGTTGGCAGGAATACCATCAGTTAGTGAATATTATGGCTGTTTGAATGGCTGTGATGTAGCAATATTTCTTATGGAGAACAGTGCATTTTTGTTCAAAATAGATTGATGAATTTCAAAATGTCATTTAAAAAAGGTACACATCAGTAAAAAATAGCTATAAAATAAAATCTTTCTAGCTGTCATAGACAACAAACAAAACTGAAACTAATACCCAGACATACAATAATATATATGTATGTGTACCTTATCAGTTTATTGTTTATACCATGTGATATACCCCTGCTCCTTTTTACACCATTTTCATGCATGTCAGATATAAAGATACAGATACAAAGTCAATAATTGATAAAATTAGGCAGCTCAAAACATGGTAATAACACCAGAAAACTGATTTGTACTAATGAAAAGCTACCGTTTCTTCAGTTTTATGTGAGTGAAAATACTAACATGATATGTTACATGTTATACAAAAATAACAAAGCAGAATGTGCTACAGTACATATTATCAATTAATATCATACAGGTGGATCGATAATCCTAACCATGAAACTTCACTGCTGACATGATCATCTTGCACAACATATAGTAGAAATAACTGCCTATCAGAATGACACTGATTATTTATATATTCAATAATAATTTAATGCAGCACCAATGACCATCAAAATGCAGCCCTCCTTATTTGGCTTTCCAAACTAGTGGGAAGTGGCTGGGGGTTTGTTCCTATCCTACCCAAAAATACTGATCCTTACATAGTGGAGAGTTTGAAGTTGATGGATCCAGTAATATTCCCTGGAACATCTTATATTAGTATTTTGTTTTGACATTGGGTCAGATTTGAGAATTTCAATGATTTGATATTGCATGTGTTCAACGGAATGGCTCTTATTATTGAAGTATTTAGCGAAAGGTGAGTCTTTCTGGAGGCCTATATCTCTCAAGTGTTCTTCAATCTGAATTTGGAATTCATGCTCGGTTTCTCCAGCATAATGTTTAAGGCACTTAGTACATGTGAGGAGATATACTATGTTTTTGTGGTAGAGTGACCTTGAAGCATACGTCTGTATGATAGACATATGTAGGTGCTTCAGAATCTTTTTGATTTGATCATATTTGTGCAAAATCCACAATTTCAATTTGGGTAGTCCTCCACATAGTTAAAATACACCTGACCAGTGGTGGATATGATCTGTTTGTGCATATAAGCGGCTTTCCAATTGTCTGATTTCATAAATGAATTCTGAAGGGACAGGCCAAATAAAACAATGTCTCGCCTCCAAAAACAGTCTAATTAGTTGGATTTCTAAAAAAGTACATAACACTTATATTCATTATGAATGTATACATGTAGCTTTACTCATTCAATAGGACAGATAACTACTTTGCATTCCCAAGTTTTAGAGCAATCTTTTAAAAGTTGATGGACAGTAATGAAACTAATTGGTTCAATTTGTACACCTGGGATAACAGTCAATACAGTCTACTAAACATTTATATGCAGAGAAGTAAATAAGCTTTAAGGGCTTTACAAATAACGATTTATCACAATGCAATAGATCAGTTAGATAAATTACAGAACAGTAGATCACACAACGACAGATTACAAACAGGACCTTTTTTCTAATATCCGAAAGGGGCCTTAGCCTTTCATCTTGGGAAATGCAAGTGCGCCTTTCAGTCAAATTGGGAAAGGTAGACTGACTCACGGTACATCAATAAACAACAACTGACACGACACTTCTCTGAATAGGGAAAAGGCTTCTTGCAACTGGGAATACACTGAATATCGGCCTCTATTTTAGAAGGAATAAAGGTCCTGTCAAATTACATTAATTAATGGGAGACCCCGACGGGAAGAGAAGTTCCGTGATCTGTCAAAATTCCAAATATGTATGGCCTCTATTTTAGAAGGAATAAAGGTCCTGTCAAATTACATTAATTAATGGGAGACCCCGACGGGAAGAGAAGTCCCGTGATCTGTCAAAATTCCAAATATGTATGGTATAACATTTTCCATACCACTGGACACTTAAGAGTAATGGCAACACCACAGAAGTGTGGCTTAGATATTTGGACGGTGGAAAATTTTCGCCGTAAATGTGTGACAGAAGGATAAACGACCAATATTGCTTTATTTACCTTTCATTCCACACTTGATCCGCCATATTGTTTATGTGTATCGAAGGCCGATTTCACTTTTGATTGGTTTACCGCTAATGAATGTCAAGGCCGCCAAAAACCGGAAACAGCATGTCGAACATGGATGAAAATATATCTGTCGAAGAAGAAATGGGTGCTGAGGAGGATTCTGGCTCTGATATGGAAGAAGATAATGAGCCAACTGGTCCATCAAAAGCATATCTTCCCGGACAACCGTTGAAGGAAGACGAGGAGCTCGTATGTGACGAATCAGCGTACGTTATGTATCATCAAGCCCAAACAGGTGCTCTTTAGCATATGATGTTATTGAGTTTATTATTGTACAATTTTCAGTTTTAGCGATTATTCAAGCCTATTTATGATTTTTATGTTATGTATCATGATACATTAAGTAGATCAGGAATGAGATGATTCTTCTTTTAAAATCACAAATTTTGAGTGTAATGTAGCGGTACTGTATATTACTCCTTAATATTGAATCACAGTCAAATCGGCCCCAAGTTAAATCTTCCCCAAGTCAAATCGGCCCCAAAAAATTATTGTATGATATTTGAAAAAGAAAAGGCGACAACATTGTCTATACAAAATATGTTATTATTTAGTTAAAACTTCATGGAAATTCATATTTAGATAACATTGGTTAACAACAGAGCAGAATAAAGAGTATTTATCAGTACAGTACAAAAATGAGTCACTGAAACAAGTAAAATTTGTCATTGTAATTTATCCGAAATTTATTTGAAGATTGAATGTTAAGTTATCAAAAACATTACTCACAGAGCGTCTTGGTGTTTTAATTCACTATTTCGAGTCCTAAATTTCATTTTCTGTTCGCGAACCACATGGTTTGTAAAAAGTAGAGATTTTCTTCAGAAGACTGCTCGCTGATATGTCACTTGCGCGGTAGCTGAAAGTAAACAATGGATAAATTAAGTTTGTAAATTTGACAATGACATGAATCTGTCAGTATTTGTTTTTCATTTAGTTATGTAAGGTGCGAAAAATAAACTGATATCGTTTACACTGTTTACATTATATGTGTGTCAATTAAGACCCTGAGAGCTGTACACATAATGTTAACTGTAGCTGAATAATTGTCAGAACTTATTCTGTATTTAATACGCTACAAGTGCATAATTTTGTTAGACATACGTGTTTGTGATGCAATAATTGACAATGGAAAGATCAAAATTTAATTTCTGCAAATCACTATTACCTATCCATGCTTGAAAAATTCGGGCTTGTATCATTCGATAGGCTGATCGCTGGATCCTCCGAGTAGGAAATGATACTCAGATTCGATTGAATTATGTGAACAAATTTTGCATTTTCTCTTTGATCGCTGAATATTGTTAAATCTAACATTTACTAATTCCAAATGCTGGGATCCTAATCTAAATCTGGTCAATTCAGTTCTAATTTTTTCATTCGAAATCAAATCAACAATGCATTAGTTACAACATAGTGATTAAGTAATTAAATATTTTGAAGTTGTGCCTTTGTAAGATTCATAGATTCATTAATAAATTTAACAATTTTAAAGAGATTTTTTATTGATGGATGACATTAAAGAAATAAATTTGTTTTTGAGTGCTTGGTAAGATAATGTAAAATAAATTAAAGTACACGCTATATCAATTATCGAAGAACACATTAATTGTCATTAAAATCAATGGATAACACAAACAAATAGAAAGCAATTGAGAAATAATATGATGAAGTTAGAGTCTGTGAGCAATAAATAATTATTGAAAAGTATAACCTGTATGTCAAACATATTTAAAATACATTTGAAAAAAGCAGCTGGCAACGACAAAAATGCGACTTACCTGTGTTGCACTTGCGGTGCTGCCAACGATCACACATGTCACACATAAACCACAAGATTAAATCCAACACTTAACACAAAACAGAATTAGTCAAATAAACACAAATTTATACAAACACTATTAACACAATTAACACAATGCAACAAATAAAACGAATAAATTCCAAAATTAAATTTTGAAGTAATACTCTAGAATTGAAATTTATGCAAATATGTAAATTCCTCAAAATAATAAGCAGTTGTATTTGAAAGTTAGATTATGACAAAAAATATATACTTTTTTTACCGACCTGATTTATTCAGTTTGGCATCATTTCAGTTTGTCATATTTACAAAGAATATGCAATATGTTTGTTTAATCATTAACATTTAAAATTTAAAAAAAAATAAACATTCAAACAAAGTTTTTTATTTTCCAAATATTGCAAAATGGGGCCAGTTTGACTTTTATGTGGCCAATTTGACTGTATAAATACAACAACAATGGGGGCGATTTGACTTTTTGGGGGGCCAATTTGGCTTGGGGCCGACTTGACTTTTTTTGGGCCGATTTGACTGTATAAATACAACAATGGGGGCAATTTGACTTTTTTGGGGGCTGATTTGGCTTTGGGCCGATTTGACTTGGGGCCAATTTGACTTGCTTCCCTTAGTATTTATGTAAATAAATTGTTCGTGATAGTACCAGCCAGATTAGCTCAGTTTGTAGAACATCTGACTTGCAAACAGCAGGTTGCAGGCTCGAGCCCCGCATCAGGTTCTTGGTTTTTCATCTTTCTTTTACAGTTAGTATAGACTCCTAAAGCCTATATTATTTTCTAATTTTCTGGTATGATGTATTATACAATCTAACCCTCTCAGATTGCAGGCACTTGGAGAAAAATAGAAAACAATACCCATATATATGTACAGAGAGAAAAAAGTACTGTTTTGTTTTTGAAAATACACTTATCTTAAGTTAAATATGTGATCAACACGTTAATCCTGTGTAAAGACCACAATATGGTTCTGTTAAGTATAGAAATAATTATTCTCTGCATTGCAAAACATTACTGTCTAAAGTGAATTCTGAAATCTGCTTAAGTCAATAAAATCAACACTACATTTACTAGTACTTAATATGTGAGTAGATGTACATTTTGCATCTGACATGAAAGTACTGTATTAGAGGCACTTAGAAATCACTGTTCAAATTTGATTGTGTTTTTCATAAATAACTAATATCCACCAAATTTATAGCCACTTAATTTTCAGATTTATACAGACGTTTTATTACTTCAGCTTCAAAATTGAAAAGCTATCAAAAGAGTTGTTAGTATGACAACAAAGTAGATAACAGGGTCAGATGTGTGGGAGGGAGTTCCAGTGCATTCAAACAATTAGTGTCTCTTTAAAAGCGGTTTATTCACCTATTGATGCCAAACTTGGTCTGTAGAAAGGTTATATAAAGCTCTAGCTTAAGATAGCGTTTTGGGGTTCTGGGATCAAAGTCACTATTTCTAAAATTAAGAAAACAGTTTAAGCTCTATGAATTGTTAAAAATCTGGTTTGGTGGTTAGAAATCATTGAGTGGACAAATCCTTATAAAATCCTTGTTTTCTGTTTTCAATTTATATATCACTTAAGTAGATCTGAATTTATTAATTCATTAGGGGTTCATTAGAATTTAAATAATCCAAAGACTTGAGTATATACAGACTTAATTACATTGATTTTTTCTTCAGGGGCACCATGTCTAAGCTTTGATACAATTAAAGACAACCTTGGAGATAACAGAGAAGATTTTCCATTGACATGTTATGTTGTTGCTGGGACACAGGCTGAGAGAGGCAAGTCAAATCATGTACTAGTGATGAAAATGAGCAACCTTCATCGCACTAGTAAACAGAAATCAGAGATGGACGATGATGAATCTGATGGTGAAAGTAGTGATAGTGATAATGAGGATGAAAAACCAGAACTTGAGACAGCTGTAGTCAAACCATTAGCTGGTTGTGTTAATAGAATAAGGGTATGTGTTTGTATTGTTACAAGTAATGGAAACAGCTATAAAATGCCTAGGGAATTGAAATGGGTAAATAAAAATAGTTGGATCTATTTATTATTGTATATATTATGTAAAAACTGACAGCTGGTCCAATTCATTCTGATGTCTTAGAAGTCAGTGATAAGTGTGTTACAGGCAAGTTGCAATTTTGAAGGTTAAAGTGAACATGATTTCCATTACCCCTTGTTATATATTGTTGCATTTAATTGTTTTAGGGAAAAATGCAGTTCTATTTAATTATTTTTTTGTTGTTCATTTTTTTTGACAAAGTGCATTTTGGAAATGCAAAGTACTGAAGTGCAACAAAGAGTGTGTCTTCTTAAATTTTTAAAAGTAATGAAACATTAGCCTACTGAAATAAATTTATTTTTAATTTGATTCTGGATTGTATGAATAATTTGTTGAGCATGTATTTGCAGGCTACACAATATAATGGTAAACCATTAGCAGCATGTTGGACTGATAAAGGAAAAGTTCTTATCTTTGATCTATCACGTTCATTACAAGCAGTAGATGACCCTAGTGTGATGAGTATATATGTAAGGAATGGAGAATCGGCTCCTCCTTTGTACACATTTGCTGGACATCAAACAGAAGGATATGCTTTAGATTGGGCTGAGACCACACCAGGTAAAAATATCTAACTCTTAATCTTAGGCATGTAGTGATGCTAATGAATTTCTATGTCAATTCATTGACTTGGTAAAAAACTCAATTATTTAATTCATTGAGTTTAAATGATTCTGCCTTAACATTTGTGTTTTTTAGATTAAGTTTTTTTTTATTTTTATGAAGGTGTTAAAAGATTTTTGTCTTGTATGAAAATGAAAATATTTCAGAATAGATTATAATCATTCTATAGATCATGGATATAAATGCTGTTATATTGTAGTTCTGTAACTAAGAGCGCCTTCTATTTTTTCTGTTTTAAAGGTCGTTTACTTAGTGGAGATTGTAATAAGAACATACATCTGTGGACACCAACTGAAGGAGGAAGTTGGATTGTAGATCAGAGACCATTCAGTGCACATGCTTCATCTGTGGAAGATATCCAATGGTCTCCAAATGAAGCTAATGTAATCATTCAACAGTTTGTTTTGAATCTATCATCAACACCAAATCATGTGTCATCCATCCTTCACTATTTCCTTATGACTTATCTTTCTGAGTTACTGGATGAAAACTATCAAAACTTTTAGCTTTTTCTGCTAAAAATTCAGGTTGTATACTACATGTAGTGAATTTGACTTTGCTCTTGTTACAAGCTTAGTATTAGGCCAGACAGTTAGAATCGTCTTTTTGTAATAGTGTCTGAACTACTAGATGGATATAACCAAGTTTTGATGCATTTCATGTTCAGGGAGTATGGATAATGTTTAATAACCCTTTGTTGGTAAGTCTAATTGGTCAAAATGGTCTGTTATTCATTATTAGTTTAATGTTTTGGGTCTTGTTCTCCTTAACTATAAAATGTAAATTTAAAAAAAAATCTTTTTCGTCATTATCCATGTGTGGTAGGGATTTAAAATTTTAGGAACTACAACCATGATTTCCCCTCACCTTGCTATGTTCTTGTTAACAAGTTTTCAGTCTTCGTTGGTTGAAGGTACTTAGAATGACTGATTTAATATTCGGATAGTAGGAATTCAATTTTTAACTTTGATTGCATCATTTCCTCTATGGAACCCTTGGTAACAACAAAAACAGTCATAATGTTCACTTGTTTCTCCTCAACAATGTTAGGGTTATATGTAACCAAATTGACTGGCGACATTTGTTGGTTGTATAGGTTAAAATTACACTACTGATTGCCATTTAACTGAAATTCCAATAATATAAAGGTGAGAAATGCTTAGATTATTATTGGTATGTTTCTTGTATTTATAAGTTTAAGTTTAAAATTAGAGTTCAATATTTACATGATATTTGATCAAAATGTGTGTATAAAAGATGTATTCAGTCTTTGATATTATACAGTTTTCATTTACATTTAAGGTGTTTGCGTCATGCTCTGTGGACAGAAGTATACGAGTATGGGATTGTAGGGCTGCTCCTCACAAGGCTTGTATGTTAACAACCGCTGATGCACATGACAGAGATATCAATGTTATAAACTGGAATAGAAATGAACCATTCATAGCATCTGGTGGAGATGATGGTGTCCTGAAAATTTGGGATCTCAGACAATTTGAGGTACTTGTATATACTATTTCTTATTTTTTGACGAAGTTCATGCTTGGTGATGTAGAATTCTTTGATTAGATCATTTTCTTTAACAATTGTTAATAGTTCTAGAAAACAGCATAATATATGTGTTAGTTTTTAAACTAATTTTGAAGTTGACAACTTTATCTGAATTACACCAAAAAACTAACATGGCCATATTCTTAAAGTCCCTTCACTCCCTTCAGTGTTTTGGTCTGCTTGATTTGTTCATCAGTTTGAATCATGGTAGAGAGAAACAATTGTTATCAGTATTTATGATACTGGATTTAAATTAAGGAACTGAAAGAATTGTTTGTGTACAGATTTTGAATTTTATTTGTACTATCAGTAAATTGCAACATTTCCAAAGAACTTTTCATGGCCCTTACTCAGTAGCTACCCCTGCATTATGTACTACATGTATATTTTATTTTATAGTTTAATTGAAATAGAAAAGTTTCATTCTGTTTTTATATGGTTTATTGAAATTATTTCAGTACCTAGTTCAGTAAAACCTCATAAAACAACCACCTCAATATTACGACCACTCATTTTCTGACCAGCTTTCAAAACTCCCGTATAAGTCAACTTGATAATGAGGCCATCGTATTATTACAACCAAATTTTTGGGTCCCAAAGATGGTCTTAATATCTGGGTTTTACTACAAATACATATTTTGATTAGTTGACTTTTCAAGTGTTCCTGGGTTACCTCCCAGTCCTTACCTCTCTATATCCACCAGAAATGGACATCCTCCTTACATGATATTTGAAGTTTTCTTTTAAACTAAAATATAATTCTTATATTGACTTTTGCTATTCTGTTCCAGAAAAATAAACCAGCCGCTTTATTCAAGCATCATACAGCACCAATCACAACTGTTGAGTGGCATCCTACAGATAGTTCTGTGTTTGCTGCAGGTGGTTCAGATGACCAGGTGTCACTGTGGGATCTCGGTGTAGAGAAAGATTCGGATGTTGCTGGTTCATCTGAAGGAGAACCTGAAGTACCAACACAGTTGTTGTTTATACATCAAGGACAGACAGACATTAAAGAATTGCATTGGCATAAACAATTACCTGGTGTTATTTTGAGTACAGCTCACAGTGGATTCAATGTGTTTAGAACAATAAGTGTATGAGTCAGTAAAATTTTAAAGGAGTTGTTGTTGTTGTTGTTGTTTTAAATGAATTTACATTAGGCCAGTTTTAAATAGTCAGTGGTTTGCAGTTGTGCAACCTACTCGTTCAACTCCCCCAAACTTTATTAGTGCTTTTGACTTGGTCAGAATGTTCGTCTCAATAATATCTTGGACAAGTTTGAACATGGGTCATCTAGGGTCAAAAACTAGGTCATCAGGTCAAATCGTAGAAAAACCTTGTTAATGCTCTAGGGGTCACAGTTTTTATTGGGTCATCACCAAACTCAGTCAGAATGTTTGTATTAATAATATCATGAACAGGCTTGAACATGGGTCAACTCAGGTTAAAAATAGGTCACCGAGTCAAATTACAGGAAAACCCTAGAAGTTGAAATCTTCACTCAGGTTAGTGAAAATGGGCCATCTTGGCCCTCTTGTTCTATATTAGCATACTAATACTGTTAACAAGAAAATAAATGCCTACCTATATACCCACTGTTAAAAGCTTGAGTCATGTATTTCTTAATGATGGCCTCAATCTTTTAAGAGGTCGATGTATTTTATAAAGATCGAATTTTTTTTAAAAAAAGTATTTAAAACAGCACATAGATTTGTGCTGCTTTGAAAAGCTTATTAATCTATTGTTTGTCTTTAATTCATATCTGCAATTAAATTTCTTGCAGCAACTGTCCAAAATGGTACCTAGACCCAATTTCTTCAGTGTCTTAAGCAAGTTGATAGTGCTGCTTGAAAAATATGATAATGAATGTGACAGTGGCATTAATGTACCTGTCAGTCCATCTCAGTATTTCATGAATTCATCAGTTCCACAAATTTGATTCTGTTTTTATATTCACTTTAAAGGCTCAAAAATCATTGGGTAATCTTAATCTATGCTACACTCTATTTGGTGTATCAAAATTTTACCCAATCGAAGCTTGGCCTATCAAATTTACATCACATGTAAGTAAGGTGCTAAATGGTATACAAGCCATTCATTCGGTCTTTTCTGATTAACCCTCTCACAATAAGCCAAGTTATATGATAATGTCTGGGACTAATATACATGACACATGAAATATCAGTGAAAGATCAACTGGTCATTGCTTTTTTCCTTCTGCAGCACACGATACTTCTCAATTGAAGAAAGAACAAAAAATTGATTAATGACTAATAGAATTCTTGAAAGTGTTATGTTCTCAGTCAATTATCATCATTAAATTGAGCCAAATAAAACAGTTATTTTTCCACAGTCAGAAAGAATAACTGACAAGTAGCTTCACTCAAATGTACAACATAATGAGCTGAAAGTTATAATACACATCAATAACATCAATATTTTAGCTTATTTATTCTGATAGTTCTGTCTGAGTTCTGTCTGACGGACCAGTGCTGTTACATTTTATGAACATTCAATGGTGAAACATTATTACTGACCAACTAGGAATGCATTTTATTTTAAAACTTGTACTATTTATCATAAATTCCCCAACAGTGAATTAGTTGAACTATATGCTTGCGTGTAAAATGCCCTTCGGTACATCTTCATATTGGAACACACTACAGTGTAATATACAAGAATGCAGGGCAAAACTTCTGTTTACTGTTCATGTTTTCAGACAATTTTAATTTAACGTAACAGCATCAGCCAGGTCATTTGGCAACCTTTTAGCTTTTATAGTTGAGGAAGACCCTGGTTTACACTTTGGTGGAACCACCAACATTCCATAAGCTAGCTAGGCAGCTCCCTTACATGTGAAATTTAGTAACAGATGGTATTTGAACGAGCAGCAGTGAGGGCTAGTAATTACAAGTCAAAGACCATAACCACTCCACCACGGAGACCGCTCTCAGGCAACTCATGTGCAAAGATTAATAAAATTGCATACCATAAATAATTAGCAGTATTACATTTTTTACATCTCACCCAAAACAAGAAGGACAAAATTGAAAACATAAAAAAATAAATGATGCATAAGTTATGTTTTTTATTTAAATCTTGTATCATAATATTTCATATAAATATGTATACAATGAATGTATACATTTGTATGTACATGTAGTTTAAGTTCCTTTTCTCTATTGTTCCTTCATATGTCAACCCATCGATACTGATAGGTATAGAGCATATTTACAAAAGCATGCCAACATATTTGAAATTGGCCAGTCTGAGCATTGGTATAGACATATAAGCAGAGTTTGGTGCAATTAAGCTGTTTTAACCCATTTCTCTAAATCTGCTTCGGTGTCATTACATGTAGTGTATGATACATAATTTTGTAGGTCTTGTTAATGCCTGTCTGTTGAAAGCAACATCAATAGCCTGTAATGTTACCAGGGTCCTTAGAATCTGCTTGGAGCAATCTGATGCGGTAATTTATTCAACCCTATTAAAGGGATCTCAATCTCTTAGATTTCCCCAGAGTCAATAGTATACACGTACTTATAAATGTATAAGTTGGTAAAGATAATTACACTAAATGAGACCCAGACGAACTATAACAAAGCCTATTTACAGCCATGAGAACTGTTTGTAGTTGTTTTATACTTCGAAAAGATTGCCAATTATTTTTTTTTTAGTTTTCAATGATATTTTCCAACCTCATATACCGACAGGGTGTACAAATACCCAACCATAAGAGTTACTACCGAAGCGATCACTTCAATAATAGACCACATCACTATAACGGTCAATACAGTAGCCTAACTATCACTCAGTAATGGACCACCTCACTGTAATAATCACTTATATTAAGACTGGTTTTCAATAGTTCTACATCACAACACATAATTGAGACTCCCTGAATACAGATGCTAATTTATTTTTTGTCAGAAAAGTTGTCTTAATATCGTAATTTTACTGTAGTAATGTACATGTATTATATATAGTACTGCATTTCCACATGTTGTACCACACACACAGAAAACACTAACTGGTATTAATTAACAAGCAATGTCCTCAATGAAGGCATATAAATTCCAGTTACTTTATGTAAAAGATAGTTATGGCTACATGCATTGCAATGAATTAGTATTGTAAAATTATACCCAAAAATGAAACAACTAATTTATCATCAATACTGACATACTTATATGTAGTTGAACTGTATTGTCTAAGAAAAGTATCATATATGATATACACTCTAAGAAACCTCCATTGCCCATACTGTTCATTGTTGAATATTTCTTATTAAGAAAAAGCAGAGCATTAGAATCTTATAGGCATACACGGAGTCGAATTCATCTCCGATCATGTTCTATTAGTCCTCTCCGATCAGCCTTATGATTACACTGAGTTAACATTATCCACAAAATGCTTAAAAATAGTTTTCCACCAAAAATCGACAATATTCATTCCTTTGCTGTGCTCAATGTTATCTGGGACCAATATACACACTTTGGTCCCAGATGTTATGATATGAAAATATTTTGAAAAAATGCCTTGAAGAATTAACGTTTATAAGCCCTTACCGCGGAAAGGGGCCCTTTCTGATATGAAATCATACCGTCCAAAATTGCATACATGTAGTTTATTTTGTTTAGATAATCATTATAATGTTCAATAATTTTTTTATTTCCATTTGAACAATCAATAGATAAAAAGTTATTACTATTTAATGGAGAGGAACAGAACAACTTTTAGATAAATAGCCATGGAATGAAATAACTATGGTCAATTACTACGGCCAGAGGCGTAGATTATTATGTACGTCCCTGCTACGGCGCACTATCAAATACCCTAATGGTTCTCGTTCACGCCTCTGTTTCTAGTGGTTCCCGCAGAAATGATATTAGACCGGGAACCTTCAATCCAGTTCGTGAGTAAACTCAATCGGCAATCCTCGGTTAACTCAGCTTCGCTCCATACTAACCTCGGATATGATTGGTGGAGGAATATGCATCAAATCGATGCATTTCTCCGCCGGAACTGCCTTCTCACTCAATTGTTCTACGCGTAAAGATGGCCGATGACAGTGACTTCTTTGAAGCTTTTCAGTTTGCTAAAGATTGTGTTCATGTTGACTTCGATTTAAAAGTTAAACAGATCCAGACATTGAAATCTTTGTACGACGGGTTTGTACGACAACCATTTTTAGCGCTATTTGGAAACGAGGTTGAAAGTAGTCCCAATGGATGCCATCGTATTACGTCCGAGGTCAATGTCTAGAGACATCCGAGTAGTTCCGAGTGCTCATATGTACAAAAGTGTAAACTGGTCCCCGTTCCATTTTGGATTACGACCAGAGTCAAATCAGTTTATTTCCATCGACGAGAAGCCGTTAAAAGTTAAACACCGCTAAATTATATCGTTGTTTACACGTGATTGTGTGATACCCAGACTATAAATCAGCGGTGTTTAGCCCGTTATCGATGCTCTTCGTCAATGGAAATAAGTAAAAATCAAAAAGCGTGCATTTGAATCTGAGCGAAGTTCACTTAGCCATAGGCCGATCCGGTGGGGGAGGGCGGCGTACGCCCCCCTAAAATTGCCCAAGTAAAGTTTTTTTTCTATCATGAAATATGATATTTACTTGAAAATATATATAAATGTCAAACATTGTTCGAACGCTACGCGCGCAATAAGTAGCAAATACAGTAACACAATGACATAATGTACAATTCGCCCTGGAACAGCCTACTTATTCAGCTCCCCCCACTAGAAATCCTGGAACTGCCTATGATATATATTATTATGTAATTTATTTGGAGTATCACTGTATGTGTATATATTTATACCCCATATAAATTACATAATATATGAAACAAAATTTTTACGATTTGTCTCCCTTACATCGAGAGACACTTTCTACTAAAAATTCATTCCTATATATATAGGACATTAAAATAGCACTGTCAGGTACGGGGCAAAATGTATACCCCGTGACCATATAGAACCCCTGAGAAAAGGTCGTAGATGGGGATGTGCCCCGTAAGTTACTGCATCTCCTACTATAGACAGTTTTCTTACTAGTAGAAATTCGTACTTGTATAGGTATAACTGGGATTGTTTTGGCAAATTTATTCATGAAAAATAATGCGAATGTTGCGCAAAGAAACTCGCGGGAACCTCGAGTTTAGAGAGTTCACAGGAATACCCGAAACAACCTTTCAAATACTGTAAATTTCGACAATAAAACCAAGTGGGAAAAATACTTTTTTACTGTTGTACGACTGATTTCGACCGACATAATATCGATGATATAAAATTATGCAGGCTGTTCACCTAACTAGTGTTCCTGGATTCTGTACCAGTTCTGACCTTATTCTCTGGTTGAACGACGTTCTACATAATGCCTTTGGGTTCGAACAAAACTAGCTCAATGTCCATAAACCTAATTAGCTGAGCGGACGGTCCACATTTAGTTGGGACGCCGAATGACGAATGATTTAAATGTCTTTATCTGCACATTTACTACGATAGAAGAGTGATAGAAGTAGGCTGGGAATTGTTATATACACAAATCAGAATGTCCATACACAGTTCATTTGCGCATGTTCTGCTGTACAACGGTTTCGATACGAAGTGCAATGTTTTTCCATGCAGCTTTATCACATTCAGTGCTTTTAATATGATATCTGTTCTTGATAGATCTAAGTTTTGGTGGTAATGCCTTGCTCTTGACTTGTTCTACAAACAATAACAGAATAGGTTTATTTAGGACGATGGCAATATCTATTTCGTATAAGCAACTCCTGCTCTCACAAAATTGCTTGGAAACTGTACAGACTACAACAGCTGATCGAGCAATACAATAACATTGCTCATCGGTTATAAAATTACCGAGCCGAAAATTATCCTTTGTACAAATAAATTTTCCTCTATCCGCTCCGAGTTGTTCCACAAGACTGTCTTCTAAAGCTTCATAAACATCAGGGTGTACAATGTCGTAGTCTGTAGTACTAAATGATAGATATACCGCATAGTTCATGTCATTTCCGAGCAAGTCATAGTCCAATAATGCATTTCTGATAATACGGTGCTTATAGAACATTTTTTTGCACTTCATAGAAATGTATTGTAGCCAGCTACATTTAACTCTCCGGAAACTTCCCTTGACATGGAAATACTTAATTGACGAACAAATTCGCTCCCATGAACCAATTAACTTCCATTTATTATTGTACTGTTTCCATCGTACACTGGTTAACAAACTGAATGTAATTTCCATGCTTGTTGACATGTTATCATTTGTCACAGCCTCCTTAAACATCAATATGATCGGCTTACACATTCTGAGTGCTATGTCAAATTCATATCTTTTGTCAGGACTTGTACAAAAGTTCTCCGTAACAACGACTAGAACAACGCTAGATGCTTGTATACACCGATCGATTTCGGTAACACTATAATGTCCTAATCTAAAACATGTATCGGGGGTACACACAAGATTAGGTTTTGATCCATATAACCGTGATAGATGTTTCTGAAGGTTTGGAAGAACCTGATGGTTGCAAAATTCTTCGTCACACGATGAAAGGTAAACGACAAACCCATCTGATTCTGTGCTGTGTAACCGAGAACTGCGAACTGTGTAACACATGTATCGCACATGCCATCTGTATCGATATACGAGACAAATCACTGAAGACGTTAACACGAGAGCAATAAAACTTAATAATAAAAGAAGTCCGCTTTGTTTAGATGTTGTATGAGAACTCTCTACTTCTGTGACATCCAGCATTTCGTTCGTTGAAGAATCATCTGGAAAAAGATAATGCAATCTAAAAGATAGCTTATCTTTCGATGTTAATCTGCCGGAATTATTTTTAGAAAAATGAGAACATTCTACTTCTTTGACAAACAGCATTCCGTTCATTGCAGAATCATTTGGAAGAAGATAATTCGCACTAAAAGAAAACTTATCTATCGTAAATCTGCCGAGATCAATTTTAGAATGAGAACCTTTTACTTCTGTGACATTCAGCATTTCGTTCATTGCAGAATCATTTGGAAAAGGATAATTCACGCAAATAGATAGCTCATTTTTCGCTGTTAATCTGCCGGAATGATTTTTTAAAAGGGAATAGCTTCCAAAGCAATAATAAGCACGATCTACAACAGCCTTTATTTCCTGACTCTGATCTATCTTGTTTAATATATCCACACTGTGAACGTTTCTGACGCTGTCTACAGTATTTGACAGAGAGTCACAAACATTTTTCAGATATTTATTATTTTCACACATTTGAGAGGAATTGTACTCAGCAAAATAATCGTTTGTTATCCTTGATGTCATTTTAGTCCAGTGATGTTGGTTATGTCCAAAACTAAATCCAAACTGTAACATAAGGAAACAAAAAAGCACCACAAAACATAATGAAATCACAGAATTCGACATTTTAAGTATTGTGGTTATCTAAACACACATATGTACATACAACAGTTTCAAATCTTGTTAAGTGAATATCACGGTTATTTTACTAGATATCGAGTTTTAACAAACCCGTTTAGTTTACGTGTAGTAAATATTTGAAAACTTCCTGATTCAAATAGAAAAAAATGTATGTTAAACCTAGGATCAATCTACTCGTATAGTTGACTTAGAGTTATAGAGTAAGTATTTATTTAACATCTGATACAAAACATTTACTTTTATATATAGTAAGGCATACTAAGTTTCGGGTGAATTAGCAAATAAAACCTGGTCATCCGCAAAAAGTATCAAAAATAACTTTAATTCGTTTACAGAAAATATATCATCTGATTCTGTGTTTATGAAACTCAGTATGTCGTTTACAAAAAAACACAAAGAGAAGAGGTGAGCTTGGATCCCCTTGTCTCAAGCCTATATTTGTTTCGAAGAAATCTGAAACAGAAGATTTGTATTTGACACGCGATTTTACTGTTTTGTACATACAATTTAAAGCTTTGACAAATTCTGTGCTTACATTTTCTTTAAGGATTTTCTGCCATAAGTATGACCTATCAATTTTATCAAAACATTTCTCTAAGTCTATGAAGATACAGTAAAGTTTATTTCATGCATTTAGTACTTTGGGAATTACTGAGTGTAAGATAAAAATGCAATCAACAATAGATTTACCCTTCTGGAAACCAAATTGATTTTTAATGTTTTTTTTTTTTTCATTTTTTCTGACCATTTTGTGAGTCTATTTAGCAATATCTGTGAGTAGACTTTTGCTATGACATTTATTAATGTTACTCCGCGATAATTTTGTGGATCATCCGAATCGCCCTTTTTAAAAATTGGTGTGATTATTCCTTCACCTCAAGATAACAGATACTCATTACTATTAAATACTCTGTTGTAGAGTCGAGTAAAGAGCGGCGAAATAATATCATACGTCGATTTGAAAATCTTTGTCGTTTCCGGGCGATTTATTGTTATTTTGTGAAAAAATGGCAGACCGTATTTGTGTTCCCGTATTTCTGAATCTAATTCGTCATTATAGAGTGGGTTGTCGTCGAAATTAAGATCCTGATTTTCATCCGTGCGCACTTCATCAAACAATGACTTGAAATGATCGTGTAATTGTTCAACGTTTAAGTTTTCAGCGTTAGCTGTATTCTTTTTAAACGTTTTTATATTTTTTTTCTCCAGTTTAAACGTTTTTATAATTTTTTTCTCCAGAATTTCTCCGGTTGAGTTTTGGCCAAATTATTGCTTTAGTTACCTTCCGATAATTTAAATTTGAGCATTGCTTTACGTTTAGTCCGGTTAAAACGCGTCCGAGCTCTCGCAAAAGCTGTACGATTTTCTTCCGTGCGCTGCCTATTAAAAATATTTCGTGCCCTTTTAAATTTTCGTTTTGTTTCTGTGCAATCTAAATCGAACCACGTTTGGCTGACACGCTGATTCCTATCATGTGCTTTACTCGAACATTTCTTTCCGAATACCTCGTAGGCATGTTGTGATAATAATTGTGTAAAATTCCGCATCACGTGGTCTATCGGTTCGTCGCTCACGGCGTTTGTAAGTTGTTGAATAGCCGCATTACTATTCAAAAGATTTGTCCTGAACAGGGGTATTTTATTTTCGTCCCATACCAATTTATTTATACATGATATGATATGAGTTTTATTTACAAATTCAGTAGGCCGTATGCCCATGTGAACATATGTACAAAATACAATTTCATGAACATAGATGCAACAGTCGGTTGCTGGTAGTTACAATAATTAACAAGTAATAGTTATGACAACTATTAACAAAGCTTGGAAAAAGAAGATATATACATGAAAAAAAAACACAGAAGACAAACACTTTCAGCGGAGAAGGTGAACATTTTTTACAAGAGTTTAGACTGCAGATATATAAATATAGCATTGCAATGTATATAAATGCACATATAAATATGTGTAGAATATTCATAAAGAATCATAATTATGCAAATGTCGTGTTGATTAAGACATTCGTTTATAGTTGTAATACATGTATACAAATGTGCATGCAAAATACATTAAAACAAATATAAACAACTTTCATTTGATATGCATATAATGAAATTTGATGACGAGTATAGTAAATATCATTTACACCAATAACACAAAACACTTATACATTTACATTTGAAAACATAAAATTTGCAATATTTAAGTGATAAACGTTTGTATAAGTTTACCTATACTGTAGTGCAATTTAAACTACATCCGTAAAATCAGGTGACAGAATCTCGACATTGAAAAGCTTTGAATATAAATATGCTCAGGTTATTTATTACGGTTTCATTTTTACTTTCAAATAATTGTATCAACTTCATCATACTGGGTCGTGACCAATAATATTTTTTGATATATTTATTGCGCAGATTTGTGTACAAAGAACATTCCAAAATAAAATGGTATTCATCTTCAATTGTATTACAAATTAAACATTTCCGATCTGCTAGTGGTATACTCCTTGGTTTATGCCATCTACCTGATTCTATTTTTAGATTATTCGAAGAAACTATCAGTCTTGTCATTGCCACTTGATGTTTACTTATGTTAATGCATTTGAGATAAAATTGATGTTCAAAATTAATAACAGATCTGAAGAATATTGCCTTGCTTGAATCTATTAAACGACTAGGCCAGTTTTGAATGTGAGTGTCAATAAGCCGTTGTTTGAAAACAATAAAAAAATATTTTAGAATCACCTACGTTATGTGCTAACCAAACATCATAAAATCCTAACTCTGACAATAGATTTCGGACTAATGTAACCCAAGAAATTTTATTCGGGTATAGATCAGCATCTTCTTTTAGTAAGTTGTATATAATTTTACAGTATTTAAGATCATTGCACGAGTTTATTTTTAACCAGTATTTTATAATACTTAGATAACGATAATGTATCAAGTTGAACCTACCTAAAATACCGTGCACAAAATCGTTTTGAGTACACCTTTTAACATTTAAAACACGTTTACAATATTGGCTATACACTCGTTCTAAATTCATTGCCTTATGAAAACCCCATACTTCACAGGAATAGTTTATTATTGGTAATATTGATTTGTCAAATAGTTCTAATCTATGACTAACTGTAACGAAAGGGAAGTTTAGAAGATATCTATTTAACGTAAATATTGCTTTTTGTGCTTTACCAGCTAAAGAACACTGCGTTACACTGAAAGAACCACCCGAAGTAAAAACAATACCTAGATAATTAATAGAATTTACAATTTCTACAATTTGGTCCCCGAAAGTAAATTGGATGTTGCGCGGTAATAATCCCGATTTTCTAAATATAAGTACTTTAGTTTTTGTAACATTAACTTTTAATTTCCATCTATTACAGTAATCAAATAGCAAATTAAGACCTCTTTGAAGACCTTCAGCTGACTCCGAAAAGATATAAGTACTTTAGTTTTTGTAACATTAACTTTTAATTTCCATCTATTACAGTAATCAAATAGCAAATTAAGACCTCTTTGAAGACCTTCAGCTGACTCCGAAAAGATATAAGTACTTTAGTTTTTGTAACATTAACTTTTAATTTCCATCTATTACAGTAACCAAATAGCAAATTAAGACCTCTTTGAAGACCTTCAGCTGACTCCGAAAAGATCACGATGTCATCAGCGTAAAGTAGGATAAATAACTTTGTCATGTGAACATCTATTCCTTCAAAATTGTTCAATCTTAAAAAAACTTCTAAGTCATTTAAAAACATAGAAAACAAAAAAGGGGATAAACATTCCCCTTGGCGTACACCTAAAATGCAAGAAAAATCGTTACTGAGTTTATTATTATATTTGACACAACTTTTGATATTCGAATAAATACTTTTTATAATGGTCAACATTTTACCTCTAATTCCAATCTTAATTAATTTATACCATAAACAATTTCTTTCAAAGTGATCAAAAGCTTTGCTAAAATCTACGAAACTGCAATACAACTTTTTTCCAGAATTAATCATATGTGATATAAGACCATGTAAAACAAATATATTGTCTGTGGTTCCCATTCCACTTCTAAACCCAGCCTGAGCTTCTACATAAACATTGTAATTTTGTGCCCATTTGTCTAAACGATTATTTAAAATTCATGTAAAGAGTTTGCCTAAAACACTCAAGAGTGTTATTCCTCTATAATTTTCTGGGTTATTAACAACGGAATTATGTAGCCTTCACTCCATTTTTTTGGGAAACATCCTGTATCAAATACAATATTGAACAAATTAATAAGATATGGTAATAACTGGTTTTTGCCATGTTTGAAATATCCGTTTAAAAGGTTATCTGGGCCAGAGCTTTTTCCATTCTTTATTTCACTGATTGCTTTTAAATTTCACTTTCAGTTATACTTGAGTCAAGCTCACTAAACATGACGTGAATACATGTATTATCATTATCGTCGTGGGTTGCACAATCACTTTTTCGTGTAAAGGCGGATGACAGCGGCGCGTGATCCGAGTATTTATTAAAATCCAATATATCAAAATTGGAAATCGTGTCAAAATCTTCAAATAGAACGTTCCTTGATTACAATTTTGCGCTGAATCAGTGTATTTTAGTAATATTTATAGTAAGCATGCGTTGTCATTACTGTACCTGTTGCTTTAATGTGTATTTAGTATGGTAATTCTGATCATTTTGGTGTTGCGAGGTCGCGTTCGACTAAGCGAAATTGACGATTTTTCGGAGGAAAAGGTTGAAATAGCTGCTTCATCGTTTTGAATTGGACAAAATGTTTATTGGTTATGCGTAGTATAATGTATTAGCTATCTGTAGACACCAATTATCAGAAAGTTGAGCGATTTCTTGAAAAGTTACGTAGTGTTAAACAAACTTGGTACATAAGCTGTCATTTCGGAAGTTGTAACCCTTGTATATGTATATATGTAATATAAGTGTTTTGGTCCGTGTGGCCATTTTAAGCCTAA
Source organism: Lutraria rhynchaena (assembly GCA_008271625.1). Lineage (NCBI taxonomy): Eukaryota > Metazoa > Mollusca > Bivalvia > Venerida > Mactridae > Lutraria > Lutraria rhynchaena. The sequence goes on along the minus strand of VIBL01000290.1, from coordinate 339,433 downwards.
CACACCATTATACACCATCCCTTCAACGTGCTAGCTCCATGTGCTAGTGAGTAGTGACAATGTAGATACAAGTCTAACTCTTCTACCAATAAGGAAAACTGTGTACACAACATTATCTCCCCTCGTTTCATTCTCATCCATTATTCGAAAATGATCAGAATAATCACGTATTTAAATATTTATTCGTTTTTATACAATCTTTATTTGTACGTAAATACACAACTGCAACTTATAAAAAATCAGTGTTAATACTGATGCATTGATACATGTGGAAGAATGCGTACTATGAAAAGATCAGAATGTAATCATTAAACTGTCACCATCCTATTAAATGCTGCTTACATCATTAAAAACACAAAAAAATGAAAGCCAATCAATCATCGATCGAATACTCAAAACAATCGAAAACCAGTCTATCCCAGCTGTCATAGATAGAATCATGACTCAAAACAATTGAAAACCAGTCAGTCGTCGATCGTTATAACACTCAAACAATTCTCAGGGGGGAAGTGAAGTATTATGGAATATGTTAATATAAGCCTAATACAACCAGTTAAATCAATTTTCAACAAAAATAGTGATAAAATTTATGACATCAAACAAATACATTATTTTGCATGTATCTAGAAGTCTATGGCTATCTGGTATAATTTAATAATGTATTTTTGCTGTAGTAAGATCCTGTTGATACTTAAAATATATTTGTATCTCCAGTCATATTACATATACATAAATTATCACAGCAATCATAGACCATTTTATATCTGATCAAGAGGGTTAAGAAATAAATTATCTTAAAATTCTATACAAGCTTGATACCAGTGATTCGTTATTTTGATCAAGCAATGTTTAACATAACACGAGTTTTTAAGTTTTCAAGGTTTTATTGTCAACAGTATTTTTAGTTTAACAACAATTAAAATTCTAAAATTTAACGATCGTATAGTGGATTTTTAATTCAAACGCAAAGTCATAAGATACTAACATTCATATTACGACGGAATAACCAGACTCTATTTCAAATCTCTTACACAGCAGTTTTGCTAACTTTAATGAAACGTTATGACAGATGGAATGTGGCCATAATTAGCCAATGAAAATCATAATTTTATATTACTTCAGCCAATCCAAACAGGCTGATGTAATCTTGTGAAATAGTGAATTCCACAAAGTCACTCACCAACACATATATGGCCATTGTTTCCAGTTGCTGGCCAAAATTAGCTGGAAAGTTTACCTTACATGTCAATTCTGAGGAGATGTACTTAAATATTAGATCATTTAAGCACTCTCTCTTGTTAAACAACATTCTGAAATTCAATGATTTGCTTGTGGGCCAAAATGTATATGTTGTTGAATCTCGGTTTACTTAATATTTTATACTGTATAACCTTCCAATAAGTTATACTGCACTTACTCACCACATTAATAAATCTAATAATCAACTTTAATTATTTTTTAACACAGTAATTAAACATCTACGAATGTGGTCACTATGTTACAAATGAAAAATAATTTAAACAAAATGTCATTCTAATTGTCACGTAGCAAAAACTTTCAACGATGTATGTATATTGGTATGTTTATTTTTTTTACCGTATGTTTTATGTTATTATTTCCGAATGATAATCTGAGAACATATACTTAGTTCAGTTGTATTTTTGCCATGATGTATAGATAAATAATGGTTAAATGTTGCCTTATATTTGTACGTAAACAATACAAACCTGATCATGTAGATGACTCATAAAAACACAATGGAAAATGTCATTACCGAAACAGAAATTTACAAAACAGGAAATTGTGGCGGTAATAACATTTTGTAACTGTAAAAATGTTTGTATAAATATTTTCTTCGGATTTATTTTGTTCATGCATTTCCCCTACCATTTTTGTCAATGCCAAATGCAAATGTCACTTCCACAACGTCAGTTTTTTATGAATTTCTTCCATTTGTCATGATTTTTAAAATGAAATCTCCGCTACTTGTACACCAAACTGAATTGAAAACTAATGGATGTGTTTTAATCTGGAAATTGGCAAGTCACTGAAAGAAAATCTTTATTTCTTTTTTTTGGTTGTGGTAATGACACCAAAGAATATTGTCCACTTAATTACATAGTATCTCTGTGTCTCTAACACAACAGTCATGAACAAATATGTATTTAATTTGATAAGTGGTGCTATGTTTTGGGATAAAAATATTTGGCTTCTAAAATATTGCATTTAAAAAAATGTTGCGGTAATGACGCTGTTTCCAGACTAACAAAATTTATGGCTGTTAAATTCGAAACTAGTTGTGCGTATGCGCGGACGTATGCCTAAAATAGCCACACGAGTTGCATAATAAAACCATTGGCTCCAATAATATAACATTTGCAAATTGTCCCAATGTCCTTGCAGGTTAGCAAAAGTTATAGAATATTATGTGTATCTCCAGCCATGTTCCCACTGCATACAAACGTGTTGAAAATCCATTCTACATATGTAATCGTGTGTCCTGATAAGATTATACATGTATAATATTATTATATGATAACGGAATATCTTATCCGACTGTCTTACTGAGGATCAAAAATACCGACTTTTGGATCAAGATTACATCACAAATCGTCTTGAAATTAGTATCAATATATGTGAAGCTTGCTGTTTGGATTCCGTCTGAGACACACGTTTAAACAGATCCCCTTCGTACGCTCAGAGCCCATTTTATGGTCATTAAGTTCTCAAGAATGAACCATTGACCTGCGAGAGCAGAACTTCCAGTAGGTTTAGTACTTAAATCTCTAGTCACGTCATTTGATAAGTACTGTTTATATACACTAGATAGTTGTTCTTACAAGATCCCAGATTCTTTCCACAAGTACATGCTTTTATTTAGCAATTGATTCTTGTGCAAGCTAAAATTGTATGTATGTATTTCGACATCTAACATCCTATCTCACGAAATTATGTTCCATTTGGCAAACAAATTGATTAATGTACAACTTAAGATTTGAAAAGCCTCACTAATTCAGTGATCAGTTTTTGCAAAATGTACATTAATGAAGTACAGCGACGTCTAAACAATATGAACAGACTATGTCACGGCATATTTGTACATGGATTATATTCATTGTTTACGCTATCATGATCCTTACGATGTGCACACAGGTTTATCTCATGATTATAGATAGATAGATGTAGTTTATTCACTCAGCACATATACATGTGATATGAGGGTTACATATAAATACAGAAAAATAATACGGTAGGTGATTATGATGTAAAGATGGTAACTTTCTCACTAATATCTCTGCTAGGCTACACACGCATCTTCTAAATCATGTCACGTGACAAGCTGTTCTGACAGCTGGCTTTATATTCACATCATTTTTATCACTTTTATTAATTTTTAATCACTATCTAAATTTGTTTTTAAATCAAGTTATTCTAGAAGTTTCATTCGTCTACTGTAACAAGAAATTGAAGGATTTATTCGCTAAGTTCTAGTACCAAATAAGAATTTAAGAACTATTTATAGCTACAACTATTACGTTGAAAACTTAATAAAATAATTACATCGATATTTTATACAAGTAACTTGATTATTGATCTGGTTTGGACATCGGTAAATATTATGTTCGTGCCATTAAAGTATTTATCTTTAGAGATCTTAGTTACTAATGTTCGGTCATAAATTACAAGAACGTGCTTATCTAGATATATAATATGTATTGTAAATATTTATCTACGGTGGTAACTCATAAATAGACTTACATGTACAAAGAAGTCGACTGAATAGTTGATAACAAATTGTAAACAAGGTCGTAAAACACTAACACTCGAAATGATCAAACAAGATTGCTGTCTTTATCGGCAAGTTATTTGTTTATCATTGTCACTTGTGTAAAATCATATTGCGCTCTTTATAACATTAAGTATATACAACATACAATGCACACAACCCACTGTACCCTCATCCCTTGTATATCCGATAATTCAATATTAAATAAAAATATGAATGTGTAAATGAGGGGTAGGTATTCACTAATGTGGCCTCACTGGTTACATAGGTATCTGTGCTATTTCTGGTTTGGGTCAGTGTGAAACTTTTCAGACAAAGAAATTCTCACATTACCCTATACTTTTATAAAAAAGCTATGTAGGAATTTCCTCGTACGATTTTTGTATACATACCTGAGAGAATAGACCTTATTGTATTGTAATAATGATATACCATTCCACAATTAGGTATTATTATATAAGTAGTGCAGAAGTTAATGCAGTAATGGTCGCAATAATTAACATCGTTACAACAATATGTAGAATGTGTCAAAATTCTTTTGAACATTTTTCCTAACATAACTGCGATCGTAAATCTGTCAATATCTGTCAAATGACTCAATCAGAGCAACAATTGACCAATCTATATAAATTATCACCTAATTGAGACCACACTGTTACCTGGCGTGGCACGTGTGAAAAAGTCATAATCATGTTGATGCACGCAATTAATTGATATTATCGAAACGATTGAATTATGTCTGTACACGTTCACAGCTTTGTGTGCCATAATTATTTCATGTACATGAGATATTAATTGATTATATGACTGCTATGCGTAGGCCTATATAACAACCTTAACATCGTGTAACTGGCCATTTCATTTCTGCTCACATGACCACACACACGACAACTGCTTGTATTAAAAAGATAACGAAAGGAATCATGGGAATGGAGAAGTTCGAAATGTATGCACAGCTCAACGAAGCACAGAGCAGATTTAGCCGAGCATGCGATCAAATCAACCATTTAAATGGAAAATTGGATGCCATGCAGCGACGCTACTCGAAGGCCCGCTTGGAAGATGACAGGTGCTTCCGGTATAATATACGTATGCGGATATTAATAGTCGAAGGTTTGGTAAAAAGATACTGTTATTACGCCTGCATGAAAAAGAACGAAGTTTTGGACCTCAGGTTCAAACTCTACGGTGAAAATCCTGACGACGGAGAGATTTTTTACAGTGGAAGGGAGTATGACAGTGAAGATCAACTAGAGGAAGATGACCAGGAGTAAAACTGTTCATAGAGCTGGAAAGATAACAACATATATCAACATCCGGCGGCATTGTTGACACTTTGTTAGAGAATTCTTGAAATGAATCCGATATGGTAACCTGCGACCTAAGTATACGATACGTTGGTATCAGGAACTGAAGTATACAAGACGTGGGTACAGCGACCGAGGATTTAAGCGAGAAGGTGAACTAACGACGTGGAACTACGACGAATGCACACAAGAGAGGGTTCCAGCGACAGGGACCTGCGACATAGCCTGCGAAAGAGAGTACGGGTCAGTGACGTGGTGCAGTGTGTTTCCGAGAGAGGGTACCAGTGACTTGGCACATTGACAGATGTATGTGATACGGGATACCAGCGACGTGATGCAGAGGCAGCTTGAGATAAAAACATCCACGATTTGATAAGGATTCTAACTGGAGTCTAACATACATTTCGAATCGTTTTACTTCCCTCTTATTGTCAATTACGTATATAATTATACAGCGTCCATTTTTTTCTTTGTTAAAATATTTCTTCAACTCGACCTTGAAATTGAAGAAATTTGAATTTGATGATTATTTTCTGCTAACATGGTAAATAATGGTCTGACAATGATATCTCAGTTGCTAAATCATCATTCGTGAGTACACATTTTTAAATGTAACAACATTTAAGTTTATTGCAGTGTTTGGTATGTATGCCACATGTCTTACTGTGGAGAATATTTAATATAGATTACATACCGTATTTGCTATTAAATATAGCTAGTTGGGATATAACTTGGCAAATTTCTAACTGCAAGAAGTACTGTTATCGACAGAACAGACCATCATTCATTTTATAACAGAAGTAACTCAATACATGCTGGTAAAATATATCATTCATTTTATAAGAGAAATAACTCAATACATGCTGGTAAAATATATCATTGTCTAACTTTAGCAGAGTGATGTAAGGACGAGATACTTATCTCTACTAGCAAGAACACACAAAACATGTTATGCAAAATTATCATTTGAAAAACAAACACTACACATGTACGTATAGTGAGATTCGTATTCTGTCCAGCATATTGGGCGAATAATTCCCGTATTTTCTCCGAAAAGAACATGTAAGGGTATGAAAAATTGAAAAAATATAAATTGCACGAACAAATAGACATTACATAGAGAGAGTTGTGTTTATCACACTGTATACAGCATGGATGTGCCAAAATTACGACATCATACAATGTTTTCCTGTGTTTTGACAAGTAAGGATGCCATGATAATAAACTGATCTCTCAATATTTTATGAAGTGTGTATATAACTGATAAAGTTCGATACAAGCACTCCACAATGAGAACAAACAAACATGTTTACAGTTAAGACATGGTTAACCACAAGGCAGTACTTGTCTGCTTAACATAGATCGAAGGTCAACGAAAACAAGTCAAGATTTTGTCATTTCTATCCGGATTTTTCCATCGACAACATCACAAAATGTGGCGACTTTCGGTATTTCTTGCGTGCATATTTGTTGAGTTTAGCGTACAACTCCGAGAATGTGAAATAAGCTCTGGGTAAGTTAAATTTTACAGAATGACTTATTACATCCTTGGTTCCTTGCTCCATTATGTTTTCGTTAGAAGGCAATCTTATCAACATGTTATATGCGACTCGAGGTTTCTGATGGGCAGATATTTTTGTACAGCAAGATTGTCGCGCAAGATCGAGGTCCGACTTTTACAGCAACTAATGCGATGCCTAGCATATTGTTCTTCAAAGACGCGAAATTGCATTGTGTCACACAAAGTTGCGTCATTCTAACTTGTCTTACAAAATAGCGATATTGTAATGTTTTTACAAAGTTACGACATTGCGTGTTTTTTTTTGGGGGGGGGGGCGCGGTATTGAAGGTGTTTTACAAAGTCGCATCATTGTTGCGTGCTGTACAAAGTCGCGATTTTGCAATGTTTAACAAAGTTATGATATTGGAATGTGTTTTACTTTGCGATATCGTTTCATTTGTTCCAGAAATTAAAGCATTATGATGTATCACATGATATTTGATATCACACGCATTAGCTCAAAGCCTCGTAATGCGAAATAAATTAAAGTCGTCCGATATTACGCACTGTCAAAAAACATATGTTTTTATTAAGTGCGAATATATTAAACAAGAAACGGCGTAAAAATGAAAAAAGAATTTTTGTTCTTTGATGCTATTTACACTATTGAAACTAAACGTACGATCAATGTTGTTCTATTTTCTTATCTTTACGAAATTCCTGACGATATGCATAACTTGGCCGTTGTTGATGTTTGCAGTCGACCGCAGTACAATGAATGAAGCATCTTTAAAAATACATGTACTACGCAAAAAATAGTTGCATCATTTCTTTCTTGCATATCCTGACCGTATGCCGTACGTATTATTTTGGAAAATAACACATAGATATACAATTTGAGTGGTTAATGTACAAAATATTCTCAAAAATCGAAAATTACAAATGTATTGTCATGTAATTTAATACAACTATTTAATGTATACGGAACTATAATTCTTAAAGAAAATGTGTAACACTCGAAACTCAGGCATACACATTTACGACGTTGAGGCTTCCAGTTTGTACTAAATTATTTTGTTTACGAACATTAAATGCTGTTCACGGCACATACATTTCAAGCAATGGAAGGAAGGATTTCCTCTGAATCATAAACACGTCATTTTCCGCGCTAATGAAATTATCCAATAGAATGAGGAATTTCTTCTTAATCATTAGTAAAATTATGTCATGCCAAGAAATGTAGGTAAAAACTGATGCATGTATTTAAACAGCTATGCTGAAAAAAAGAATATGAAAAAAAGATTTTCTTCTAGTTGTACGTTACTGTGTACATATCGTTACAGTATACGAGCACGTTATAGTATATATGTACGTCATTGTATGCATGTAGGTAACCGTATACACGTTCGCCATTCTATATAATGTGCGTCACGGTTAACACGTGCGTCCATGCATATATGCACGTCCAAGTATACAAGTAAGTCACTGAATTCCTGTAGATTACTGTTTCTTTTTCTTTGTTTTAGGTTGAGTCGAACCCTCGATTCATCAGGAGAAATGCCAGTGCTAACAGCACAGGATGGTTGCAAAGAAGGCTTTATCAGTTGGCACTATCCAAAAGGTAAACTTGCTGTTCAGTTTCCACGATTACTCGCAGGAAGGGACATAGATAGAAAAGCTATCAAAGTCTGTCTTCGGGGAGACATAGGAGAAGGTTTAACAGGTATACGAGAAACACGCATAGACCGACGAGGGACAGAATGCTCATATAAAATGGAAATGCGTGAGTATTAAATCAAATCAGATTATTAAATTGTCGCACTAAGCCCACTTCTTTGTAGAGACTGTAAATTGTGAGATAACGCAGGATATTGTTGTTATTGTTGTTGTTGTTGTTGTTGTGCTGCTGCTGCTGCTGCTGCTGCTGCTGCTGCTGCTGCTGCTGCTGCTGCTGCTGCTGCTGCTGCTGCTGTCCAAGAAGTATTTGTGGAATTGTTTTGAATTGTGGTTGTTTCATGTGATGTAAACTATAAGAAGATGTGGGTTTTGTTGGAAGAGATAAGTACTCTATAATTATATGACAGAGGTCGATAAAGTTTAGAGAGGTAGACCTAGATTATGTTTAGAGTGGGAGATAATATTGACATAGTTGGATACTGCTGAAAGTTATATTAAATTTGAATAATGCTAATAGTTAACGCCATTGAAAGTTCGTCACAATTTCTTCATTTTAATAATACTCTTTAACCCTTTGCCTCATAAGCATAGTTTGGACTTTTTCAAATTCAACGCTGATATACAACATATCAAATTATTTAAGAAAGTTGGGTTAATTCTCTCTGACAGTGTAGAAAACATTGCGGCAAAAGAAGCCATTACTCGTTACAAGCAGTGGCTTCTTTTGCCACAATGCTTTCAAAAGTCGTCTGCTTCAGATGCGGGGAAATGCGGTATTATGAAGCAGGGGGTTAAAATCTATTTTTGTTGTTGAAATTTACTGATACTTATTATTGGATTGGATTTGAAATTGCCAATTGCTTCATGTCAGTGAGAATTTTTAATATTTGAAAACAGAGTTGAACATTTTGAAGTTATCGATATCATGATGTTCTTATTTACATTAACAGCCGCTGAAGATGTATACACATGTAGTCGCCCATCTAGAAGTGCTGATGGTGTAACTCTGACTCTCCTGTCTGAAGATTCCCCCTCGTATTATCTCAAGGTAATGTAGAACTTAAACTCCAATCCTGCTAGATGTTATTTTCTGATAATGGGACGAATCATCAATCCATTCAATTCAAATATAACTTATAAGGCTTTCTTTAGTGGTCAAATGGTGTATAGCTTGAATTACCGTGGGCCGCGACCGTGGTCCAGTGGTTAGTGTGCTGGTCATACCCTTCTATGAAAATTTGACAAAAATGTCGATTTTCCTCCATATGTGGTGAAGTTGCCGGCTCCTTGTGGAAGGGTAAGTTAGTACTGGTTAGTACACAGTCTAGGAAAACTGGTTAGGTGAACCGACCGCCATATATAACAGAAAAATTGTTGAAAACGGCGTTAAACCCGGTGAAAAATGAATTATCGACTTTATTTTTAAAATGAAATACATTTACTTAAAGCAAATAACCTAACTTTTTGAAGATAACCAATACATGGAGTTACGCAGTGAATTTCTATACAAATTACCTGCGACTAGACCTTTACTGTATTGCTTGCTAATTGTAGCAGAATGACAAGCTACAAGTTATTTGCACCCAGGTTCTTTATTTATATACTGAATAAAATCTAACTCAAAACTCAAGAAAAACTTAAAAACTGAAAATGCAAAAAAATCTTAGAAAACTAAAAAAAAATGAAAAAAAAAAAACTCAGAAAACTTTAGAAAACCAAAAAAATAAGGAAACTGCAGAAAACTGAAACTACCTCCAGAATGCAGCGATTTAAATACCGAATTATGGTCAGGTGATCAATTAAAACATGTATATTTAACTTTTTATTCCAAATGGCAAAAACTGACCAATAACTCCAAGATTTAAAAAGGGCTAAGGTCAAAAGAATATTTTAATTAGAATAAAGCTCTATGCCCGGGAATTCGGGAAATTCGCTAGTTTTTCAGTCGTCTATGAAACTTATCCTAATTGAAACAACATGTAATATGTAAGGAAACAAATTAAGATTAAACTAATTTAAATACATAGTCATTAAATTGAAATCGCCTTTCATTACTCTGGAGTGAATAATATGTTAAATAAAAGATACTAAGAAAATTCTAACATCACAACCTACGAAATGATATCAATACAGAATATAAAATCACATGAAATATATATCATTATGTAATATTATATCAGTATGTAATACCAACTATGTTACATAATAAACCAGTATATAAGTTGCACAACTTTCTTGGTATATTTTTTTTAAAAAATCTATTTCAATCTAGATTGTCGTTTTTTTTAATTGCGCAGTGACTCAAGAAATGTTAGCAGAATAAATACATTTAAAATTGTCTTACAGGTCGTTCACTACAAGGTGGAAGTTGTGGACCGGAAAAGGGGACGAAATAAAAGCCGGAAAGAAAAACGGACTCGAGACACTGCCTGATTAGCTGTGGAATTAGCCGGAAAACCAATAATCAACAATTGATCGTTTACTAATAAACCACTACATTGTATATAATTCATAGGTTATATATTTATATAGCTAGATTTTAGTCGCTTATATACTAACGTAAAAGAACGACGCACCTGCATTTATAGTCTAGACCTCCATATTTCATGAACTTAATATCGAATGCATGGTATTTTGGTTTGTAAACAAGCTTTTGAATTATTTTAAACGTTTTTATATGCAATTTGAATTTCGTTCAACGATTAAAAACTCACCTACACAAATTAGTCAGTACCGTGCACGGCCACCCTCGCTAGCTATCACCCCTGCAGTTGTGAGCGCACTTGTACTGGAGAGCATTTGTCAATTCTAAGACCTTTTGCGGCTGTGGGTTGCGTAGATGTAAACGATGCCCAAGGATGTCCCACATGTGCTCAAACAGGTTGTAGTCTGAGGAGTTAGTCGGCCACGGCAAAACATCAATGTTGTTCTGCATGAGAAAGTTTCTGGTGAATCTGGTCGTGTGAAAACGAGCATTATCACGTTGGCCTTGACATATGAAGATGCCCTGACGCCAAGACTTCACACGGGGTGCACTGGGCATGGGCCTATCTGAGATGTTTCCTGTTACGTTTACCCGTCGAACAAGACGCACTATTGTCAATTTCGCTTCATTGAAGCGTCCAGTCACGTGACTTTAAAAAATTCCGCTTTTTAACCTGTCCAAAATCATAGCATTTTCTTTGTTATTTAACTCGGCATTTTAAAAATTGAAAATGTTCAAATGTTGCAATGGCTACTTGCTTGTGTATTGACAAAGGAATGTACATGCGTAACATTGACCGACATAACCACGTGGTGTGAGCGCACGGGATGCATGGGCAAAATGTGAGAGTGGCCATGGCTTTGAGCAACACAATCGAGTGAAGAGAAATGTTATGTTTCTGCAGATTATGGAAGTTAAAATAGTACAGATGATTAAAGGTGACATAAATAACATGGGTATATAGAAAAATGTTCTACTTTGTCAATGAGGTGTTTTTTGTGTACGTCAGTAAACTTTCATGTTTATAATACAATAGTTTAATTATACAGCTGTGTTGTATTTAATAACTTTAGTATTAATATAATATTATTAAGGCGAGGTTTAATCTCCTTACAGAGAGAATTTAAGATCACGACTTCCACACACGAGTTTGAGTCAAGATTCTGTCTCTATATTATTATTATTACTAGCTGAAGGTTTCCTCTACAACATTTTGTATGCTGGATGCGTGTTTTTATACTGTATAACTGCGAAAGTTATACGGTTATTTCACGGATTCGCCGAACAATCCTCGTACTTCCTTGTTTAATTTTGGACAAGGGCGTAGCTAGCCCTATATTCATGTGGATTCATAATTGTTTTAGGGTGGCAAGGGGATCCGGAAGCATGCTCCACGGAAAAGAATGAAACAATGTGCAATCTGTTGTATTCTGTGCGTCTGAAGGTGCTTGATTGAGTATCGAAAATTGACGTACTGCAGTTTGTGTAACTTTTGCTGAATTTATTTTGTAATAATTGGATCCAGCTGATTAATCACGTATAAGCAGTTGTGCGCCGCGTTAATATTTTTAAATGTTAAAATATTCAATACTAAATGAATGATTTGCATTTTTCATTCTAGTTAGTTTTAAACGTTTCAGTTCAAGATAAACATTGCTGAATTTCTACACAAAATTACTAATATCTAACATGCAATATTTTCAGAGAGGGAACAAACTTGCCGTTTTTGCTGACTTACATTTCGAATGCTTAAATTTGATACAAATATATAATGCATTATTTAAACAGAAAGAGAACGAAATAAAATGAAGTTTTGGTAAGTTTATTTTTCAATACATTGTATTCGATCTGCCTCGTGAAACACCCAAATACCACAGACATTACATAACTAACAACAAAAAACATGAATATACAAAGACAAAATGTAGACGTGATTGACAGGTGTATTGACAGGTGGTCTTTATTCTGAGGTCAGTTCTAAATAGTCAATGTTGATTTTCAAAGAATGGCTTTTATTCACAGGGTGGTCTTTATTCGGAAGTGGCCGCGAACGCACGTTGGACTGAACACACGCGTTCATGTTTATATATTCAGTCAGGACTCGATGTTGATCAACATAGCAGGGACAAATTATCAGTACGTTTAAATGTCAACATTCAAGCATATAATAACAAGCCAAGTTCACTGCTTGTATGCTCATTTTAAGTGCGCAAAGTATGGCAAACACATTTTATACAAAGTAGATTGTAATAAAAAATACATGTAAATATCTTCTTTTGTAAAATCCTAACATTTTGATAATTAAATACGTTTGTGTACTAACATCCATGTATAATTCAAATGATACCAAATGAATAAAATGGAGAAAATAAGGCCACTTGTCATTAACATTGACTGCTAGAAAGACATTCACCTGACTATGAATTTGTCCAACCGTCGTCATAGGATGAAAACACTTCACTACTTACACAGCACAGGAAGAGACACATGAAAAAAAAACAATTCCACTACACACTTTGTACTTTGACATAAACCTTGTGGTTTCGTGCATCGACACTAGCAACGGGCACGTGAACGTAAAATTGTAATCAGAATTAATCAAATATTCAAATATAACCCATCAAACACTTTAACAAGTACATTAGATTTTTTAAAAAATGACAAAGAATTGAGGGAAGAGGAGGAAAATTCCAGAAGCGATTGTAATTGTTTCACGTATACATTTTGTCACAAAATGCGACCATTTTTCTTAAATTGCTTTGATAAACTGCTGTAGAGTTCTGCGCACTGGCATTGAACGCAGCACGTTAAAATTGAGATAGGCATCATCACAATCACGCATGCGCACTCATTTGCATGACGTGCGGAAGCCAGGTTTTTAATTTTCTATGTTTACGCTATCAAAAATCACAGGGAGCTAGCACGATGATGGGATGGTGTATAATGGTGTATAAGGCTTAAAATGGCCACACGGACCAAAAACACCTATATTACATAGTAATCATGCGTTGTCATTGCTCTACGTGTTGTTTTAAAGTGTATTTAGTATAGTAATTTTGAACAATTTGGTGTTGCGAAGTCGCGTTCGACTAAACGAAATTGACGATTTTTCGGAGGAAAAAGATTAAATATCTGCTTCATTGTTTTGAATTGGACAAAGTGCTTACTGGTTATGTGTAGTATAATGTATTAGCTATCTGTAGACACCAGTTATTAGAAATTTGAGCGATTCCTTAAAAAGTTACGCAGTTTTTAACAAACTTGGTGCAGAAACTGTCATTTTGCAAGTTGTAACCCTTGTATATGTATACATATGATATACGTGTTTTTGGTCCATGTGGCCATTTTAGGCCTAATACGCCATTATACTCCATCTCTTCAACGTGCTAGCCCCCTGTGCCAAAAATAGCATCATTTTGATGTTGTACTGTCACTGTTTGAGGCATACTTACATTGACACAACCCCTCGTTTTAGGAAAGCTTAAGAGGTAGTATGCAATATACGGCTAAATTATTTGTTGGTATTCGTTAAGCATACTTACATTAATTTATGTTTCCGGCACACTAGTGAGAAAATAACGTACAGCAGTACTCGTACTCGCTTGACAAAATTGAGAAATAGTCGGGACTGGAAGGGATGGGGTGACACCCCATGGCCTCGATGTCAATACAGCATACAGACTCGAACAAATGATACTTAGGGCAACGAACTGTATAAGCTGTGTTAAACAGTGCTTCACGAAAGCTAAACGCCCCTGCGGTATTTATTCTATTATTCATAAATCGAGTTATATATTGACCATATACACGTTGAAATTCGATCCAAACATGTTATATACAATATAAACATTTGGCGATCATAAACTATCATACGTAAAACATAGAACACAAAAATACTTCAAACATAATGTGCATGTCATAAAAAGATTATTCGGCTCGAGAATAGTTTCGATGTGAATAATTCCTTACAATAACTAAATGTTTAAATACCTCAAACAAGCTGGAGGTCTGTAATCAATCTTGATCCATTATGATAAAAATTGATCTACAATTCATTGTACTGATTGTGTGTGTCATGGTGAATTTGTTCCAAAACAACCACACACTTTGGTTCATATTCATCGGCTGGAAAGTGGTCATATTTCATGTTGATTTCTTTCATTTTTTGCTGAAATATCTCTCTTATTACTAATCCTATCAATTTCTTTAAACCGGCTTCCTGTCTTCAGCAATACTTCTTTCTCACTAGGGAGGACAGAGAGGGCTGCTATGTCAGTGCCTATTGCATTGTAGATAATGAGAATCTTGCAACTTTTGCCTTTGAAGTGTCTTGTAACGTCAGGATCTATAGTAGTGCTTATGAACATTTTTGTGAAATCTGACTCGTCCGCACAATCACACTTATCGTCTTCGCCTCGGAATAATATCTCAAACTTTTGTTGTCCTAATATATCTAATGCATTATTCAGCAAGTGTTCTGCTCGCTGCCATATTTCAGCCGGGTCGTCCAAAAACTGACTATTGAGGCGATAATGGAACGTGTCTTTTGGTGTGTCCTGTATACCGTATGATGACGTGTACATGTTCACAATTAAACCAGCATGGCGTTTATCCTCATTCCAGACTTTGAAGTCTTTTTCGGACAATTTTTCCTTTGCTGCTTTTATGGCATTTGACATATTGTATTCATTTTCCAAATCTTTAAGCAGTTCTCGCATATGATCATTGAAGTCTGCTTCGTCAGTATGACCTGGAAGTAATGTTCCTTTATAATATATGGCGAATAGTACAATATACATGCATTTGTAAGTTAGTACATTAGTCAGTGCGTGATAATTTGTACCTTATTTTGGCACATTTAAAACACAGGTCTGTTTGTCTGATGTAGTATTATAAACATATATTTGTTTAAATATGAGATATATCTCCTCAGAGGATCTTCAATTGCATTGTCTTTTGTTACTGAACACGTTTAAGGTATTACAATCCGAAATTATTAGGTCAAAATGAAGCGCACAGATTATGGAAACGTTTATAATTTGTATAGATTTCCACGATAGCAAATGATTTACAAAAACAATGGCAATCCTTTGAGTTATTGTCCCTTTAAATTTGCATTGAAGACGATGGGGGTAAAAAAAATGCGTAATACTATGATAAATGATTAAATATAAATTTGGAAAAAGAGTATTTTCAGAAAGTTATACTTACGACACCAAAAACACGCTAATATATAATAAATCCAAAGTATATTCATTCTGTAAGTGAACGACTTCTTTATACAACGTTATAATATGGGCTAAAGTTTTATATCTACCTAAACCATTTCTGAGGGCTTTTAAAAAAGTTCAATAGAAAATTAACGAAATTTCCATTCGTATCAAATTATGGGGAACGATAAAAGAAATCGTATACATAACATGAGTTTAATATTTCTTATGGTTTTATTAAATGATTTTATGTTGCAAAACTTTTGTTTTTGGAAATTTGATCTTCTATTTGGCTGAAAGATTTACCATTTTTTGATTTTTATAGCCATTATTGTTCGTTTAGGTCACAGTTTTCGTGCATTTAGAAAAAAAAATGAATTGTTTTTGCTTTTACTGACTGTATTCTTTACCAGTAATGTTTGTTTGGTTATCGAAACATCCATTATGACTGTTAATTTCAGTTTCGTGACGGTTCTTCTTCCATTTTCTTACAACCACATCGTGCAACACTATTTTTCATGACAGAGTAGGCCGCGGCCTTAGTCCAGTGGTTAGTGCGCTGGACTTGTAACCCGGAGATCCGGGTTCGAATCCCAGTCGCGGCAGGTCTTTCCCTTCTATGAAAATTTGACAAAAATGTCGATTTTCCTCCATATATGGAGAAGTTGCCGGCTCCTGGTGAAGGGTGAGTACTGCTTAGTATACAGTCCATGAAAACTGGTTAGGTGAACCGGTCGCTTGTATAACTGAAAAATTTTTGAAAAACAGCGTTAAACCTCAATAACAATAAGTTTCATAAAAACAAACAAATCATGGTATAACAATAAGTCTCATAAAAACAAACAAATCATGGTATAACAATAAGTCTCATAAAAACAAACAAATTATGGTATAACAATAAGTCTCATAAAAACAAACAAATCATGATACAGTGGAAACCCTCTAAACCGGTTCCTCTATAAACCGGTTTCCCCATTTAAATCGGCCAAATGTTCTAGTCCCGATTCATTACTATATAATTAAAAATCCCCTCTAAACTGACATCCCCTCTAAACCGGCCAAATGACCTAGTCCCAGTCTCGTCCGGTTTAGAGGGGTTCCACTGTAGCTAATTCAAATAAAGGTTTTATTTTACGACTACAATTAAAAACACTATCTTCAACTAAACCGTTATAAAGAACACGTAATGCTATTATAGTTCGAACTTACGACCAGAAGACCGTAGACCGAACACTTAGCGTACACGTATTAAGATAAGTGGGTTAGTCCTTATTGCTGTTAATGTTATAAATTACTGTTAATATCACGTTTCTTCTTCCATTTTCTTACAGCCCATGGCGTACAACACTATTTTTTCATAATAGCTAATTCAAATAAAAAAGGGTAAAACAAGTTCACCATCGGGGAATCATACATGGGAACGTAATGAATTCATCATTTTTGAATGGAGAACTTGATGATCAACCCAATTACTGTGTCTGTCTTTAAATACGCGAACAAACGAAAATACTAGATAAATATTTAACCAATAACGTCTATTATACACAATCTATCGTTACAAGTTTATGTTTATATATATTTTGTATCAAATTACATAACTCGAGAATAAATATTATCGTAATACAGTAAAACTTTGTTATTACAAGCATCGATACCACGAGCACCGGACTTATCTCAAGGAGTTTTTAAAGTCCCTTCAATTTTTGTTCTTAGTTGCGTATAATTTTCAATCAACAAACCGTTTTAAGAACACGTAATGCGATCATAGTTCGAACTTTCGACCCGAACACCGCAGACCAAATGTATAAATTCTACCAGTTAACAAACCAAACAAAGATACTAAATCGACTGCCGTGCACATAAAGTCTTCCACGACCTGAAGACAGTGATGTTTACATGTGTCACTGCTGTTTAGAGTCTGACAGATCGAAGTTTGATTATGGAAGTTCACTCCTTGTTTGGGCTGGTAGTAATAACGTAATACATAAGTATACATGCATAAACCAAAAATGCTAAACCCGCAAAATTCACCCACGTATCATTTAGATGTACAAGGTATTGGATTATTTCAATACATGTATTTATATGATATACAGTATAACCCCAGAAAACCAGACTCCCTGAAAACCGGAATTCACTGAAAATCGGATGATTTTTTCAAGTCCGATTTATTCCTCTTCTACAATGAAAAGTTTGCTGAAAACCGGAATTCTCAGAAAACCAAAATATTGGCCCAGTCAGGAAGAGGTCCGGTTTTAGGGATTATACTGTATAAGTATTCTATTCTTTATGGTTTACTGCATGGTGTACTTTCAGAATTATCCACGGAAATGAGTGAACATCATGTAAAGTCATGCATTTCAAACGATACATAAAGGAATAGTATTGCAACGTTGACAATAACAGTACAATAGGAATGTTTTCGTGGTCTATTCAATCCAGACTGGTGTACCTATTTTTCGATGCGCATTTCGTATCAGGTAGATATCTACACCTTTTTACTATTACATGTATTAATGGACTACTAAGTTCCTGTATCTTCATGTTCTACATGTCGTTCATTGATAACTGAATGAGGTAACATGAACTTTCGCTTGTTTTTGGAAGGGGATTGATTCAATCAATCCGCTTCCTATGTAATTGGTTTCAGAAAATGCATTGTGCCGTATAACGCTAAAGAAAAGCAACTAATTCAATTAGAATTGAATGTGTATAATTATGTTTCTCCGGATAAACATTTGGAGTCAAAGAAATACAGAAACGTGTAGTATAAGTGCTTTTTGAAAACTATTCAATAATTAAATAGATAAGATACGATATTATTGCGCTAATTTTAGTCTAGTGTTTATATCTTAAATTAACACGCACGTCATACGTGGCGAAAGTACCTCAGTGGTAGAGCGCTCGCATCGTAATCGAGAGGACCCCGGTTCGCTTCATCGCGCTACCACAATTTTTTTAAACAGTTAACTTTACTGTCCCTGTCGTAGGCATGAGGGTTGGGGAAGTTTCCATACGTTACAATAGAGTACAAATAAGAAATAGTGACTTTTGCATTTAGTACCTTTCGACCTTTCGAGTATATATATATATACTCGAAAGGTACTAAATGCAAAAATCACTATTATATATATATAGTATCATATTTAGTCTTTATATATATATATACATACATACTCAAATGAATAAGACATTGCGCAGTTTCAATGCTGTGTTTTAGCGTTATTTTGTGTTTTATTCCTTGACTAAATAGTTCATGCATTGTCAACTTAAGAAGTAGACGGTTGCATACTATTCTTGAAGTTTTTGTGGCTAAATGAATTTAATACAATCATATTTCAGAATGAATTTTAAGAAAATGATTTTCATTACTTGTGCAGATTTAAGGTCTTGTGAGTTACTGGGTAAATTGATTTACGAACACATATTGACCCTGAACATAATTAGCTACAAGCCACATATTGTACTTCTTGAAGGTTGCTCAAATGTTCTATTTGTTACTGTTAAAATTGTAATAGCAAGCATAAAAACCATAAAAAGATAAATTATGAACTTCATGGATGGATATTCACAATACAAAGTTCTTAGTATTTTTTCCATTCATCATAATTAGGCCATACCAAATCGTATCTATGTCTAGCGTAACATTGAGGTTCAAAATCGTATCCAGCTGTCCGGAAAAACAAACAACTGCCTCAAGAAAAAACACAAAATTCCCTGTTAATTGTCCCAAAATATTAGCTTCTATCAAAAGTTCAAACAGTCACTCCGCAAGAATAAATATTTCATTTCTTAAATCAAAAAAAGCATAACATTGACAAATTATAACGAATGGAAGTCATATTGATACAAAACAAGTCGTTCCAGCTTGTAATGCTTTAATAAAGACATTTCAAATGGTCAAAATTTAATATTCAATATTTGATACGATATGGTTTTTTTATTTGACTCAGGTGATCAAAACCTTTCCGTCCGTAGTCGCTAAACATAAATACGATTTTGTATGGCCTTATTATCTGGTGTCAATGACATAAATCCCCTTACATCAGTACTTTCAGCCATTTGGTTATGGATAGCTGAATGAGGCTACATGAACTTCCGCGTCTATTTATGGATATTTGAATGAGGCAGCATGAACTTCCGCGTGTTTTTATGGATAACGGAATGAGGCAGCATGAACTTCCGCGTGTTTTCATGGATAATGGAATGAGGCAACATGAACTCCCGCGTGTATTTATGGATAGCTGAATGGGCAGCATGAACTTCCGCGTGTTTTTTATGGATAGCTGAATGAGGCAACATGAAGTTCCTCGTGTATTTATTGATAGCGGAATGAGGTAGCATGAACTTCCGCTTGTATTTATTTATAGCGGAATGAGGCAACATGAACTTCCGTGTGTATTTATGGATTGCTGAATGAGGCAACATGAACTTCCGCGTATTTTAATGGATAGCTGAATGAGGTAACATGAACTTCCGCTTGTATTTATTGATAGCGGAATGAGGCAACATGAAGTTCCGCGTGTTTTTATAGGTAGCTGAATGAGGCAACATGAAGTTCCGCGTGTTTTTATGAATAGCGGAATGAGGCATCACGAAGTTACGCGTGTTTTTATGAATAGCTGAATAGTCGTTTATGGACAGCTAGATATGTATGTAAAACAACGTAGCTGTGCGCCTCTTTATATATTATCCTTGTTGACTGTTTTCTGGCAACAAAACTACAGTTATATCAGCCGTAGGTGTTAATGATAATGAACATATTCTGTTATCTCTGAAAACCTGTAAACTTTAGGACATTTTATTAATGTCGGACATTTCGTATGCACGTACAACTTATTGGTATGTGCCTCAGTCTGTAAATCTTTGAAAAATACTGAAACGACACTCGCTTCTACGAAAAATGTTATGCTACTTAGAAATGATAATTTTTGCTCGTAGCAATTCGCATTTGTATAAGCATATGTATTTAAGTTAATACCTGATATATTGTGTACTTATGATTCTGATATCTTATGTAAACATTTTGCTTGTCTTAATTGGCTCGTACAATAACAGAAATAAATGTTGATAAATGTACTAAATGTACGAAAGCTATAAAACAACACCAACAATAAAAAATATTAATTCATATAACATCAATAGTCATGCCAAACAAATGTATAAATAGATGTTTTCAATATATACTATCATATTGATAAAAGACGAAAATACGTCATTATACATAAAGTCATGGATTTGACTCTGGTGTAAGGTTTTAGCATGATTTGTCAATTTCCCCGAAATCAGAAACTCAATATTCATGCAAAAGAATTGGGATAATTAAGCGTAAGAAATGGATCGGGGACGTCTTATTCTTGGCATCTAGGTTCCTTTAATTAAAAACAGAAAACGGATGGTTTACTGGAACTTCATCGACATAAAAACTTGTTCATAGAATTCCTGTTTCTTCTCAAAATACATGTATACATAATATTAAAGTCCGTCTTTTCAAGCAGTAAATATGAAGCCAAGGCTTTATCAAGAAATTATTCCTGCGTGCAGGTGAACTATTGATACGACATTTTCGCAAATACATAATGGAAAGCAGACACAGAAGATACGCTATCATCGTTCAACTTCTAAAATGTATATCAAACTATGTATGTTTCTTGTATTCTTATACGGTCATCCACACTTCAGTCTGAGCTCTACAAAGATCTGAAAATCTGGCAAAACCATTTTAAGTTTGCATAAGTTTTTTGAAAAAACACCTACATTTTCATAGTTCTGATATAAAGTCAGTTATCATCACATATGAACCTGCGTCAAATATTGACTAGTTGTGTATCTGCTGTAAAACAACAAACAGATCAGGCAGAAACAAATGATCCAGAAAGTCTTTATATTTGACTTTAATGCTCGCTATTTCACTTTTAATGTCCTGCATTCCACATATACATCTAACTAACTTAAAGTGAGCTCCTGGTTGTATAAGCACTTCGTGTTCATCAGGTACAACTGACACCTCATGAATATCTGTACCCACCACGTTTAGAATGCGATAAAATATGCCATTCATGCCTCCAAAATTTCGGGTTTCCGATGGATCAAGTGTTGCGCTGTAAAATCTTCTTGTCAGTCGTCCAAATTGCACTAACTTGTTTGAATAATCAATTTTCTCGCCCCTAAAAGCTTCGCTAAATGGCTGCTTTCCCAATAATTCTAATGCTGAATTCATGACGTCTTTAAAGCGTGTCCACATTTCTGATCGCTGTGACTTACTTAACTCGCGATTCAGAATATTGTGAATGGTTCCGTTGGATATACCAGTGACTGTAATTGGCGATGTATAAATATTCGCCATTACCCCTGCCCACTTCTTATCGATGTCCCAATCAATGAACATTTCATCATCCATTTTCTTTATAGCATCATTTGCGACGCTTTTAAATTTATTGTATTCTTTTTGTACTTCAGCCAGAAGAGTTTGTACGTCAACACTAAATGTCTCGTTTGCGTTAATTTGTGGTATCACAGCTGAAACGACAGTGTATCACTTATTTTGAAAGTAAACCGTAATGTATAATAGCATGGTTAGTCAACTAAATATCTTGAAATAATCCGCAAATGGTTTGAAATAAATTCAAAAATCAAATCGTATCATTAATCTCGTCAAAAGGACATAGATGTAAAAACTCATCAGTGAGTAATAATACGTTAGTACGTTGTATTTAATCATCGAAATTTGACACCACAACACTGACTTGAATGTAACACAAAATGTAAACATGTGGTTAACATACGATGCGACAATTACACTGGATTTATTGTATCCTATCATTGTTTGTATTAGGTATGTAATAGGAATACGTATAACACGACGTTTACATTCACGCATATTGATACAAGCACGGTATAATTATACAATGCAACCTTTTTAAAGTTTATATCAAATTTACGAAAATAACTTCTGAAACACCAGTGAGATTAAAACTACATTCGTTTGCTCTTGTGTGTTTAAATCACAGAATGAAGGCTGATTATAACAAAATCCTTACATTTTATGTGATTGTTGTACAAGAATTTATACAACTATTAAAATGCCGGAACTATTAAGTATACTCTGACATGTATAAAGAAAATCACACTTACCAATAAAACTCAAAAATAAAAACACCTGCTCGTGTGTCTCCTTCATTCTCTTCTTGTGAAATACACGTAAGTTAGAAATTTTAATAGACATACCAATAGAAAAACACTAGGATCTAGTATTTCCCAAATTCCTAATTAGTTTATGTTAGGTTTAAGAAAATCCTTTCATAAATGTAAATCCATTTTCGATATTACAAGGATGTCATGATTTCGCTAGGATCCCAGTTTGAAAGTTCAGTTAAATAAATGTTAATTCAGTATATAAGTAATAAATTAAAGCATTTAAATTTTGGCTAATTTATCAACATTAATGTCATTCAGTAAACTCTTCCTTAGCCTGTCCGTGTGTGAGTCCGTATTTGTTTAGTCTGTAAGTTTTAACAAAAACAGAGAGGGATGTTCATCAATGCTTTTGTGATAACGATAATTCATTTATATCATTCTAAATAACCAGGTAAACATATACTAGTAATCAGTAATAACAGTTGCAGACAAGTTCCTGGTGATGTTCATGCATTCCGAATCGTCTTTGTTGCATATTAATTCATGCTTTTTATCATCCTGCCAACAAGTATATCAACTATAGTTTAATTTTTAAAAAGTATTGGTTTTTTGTATTTGAAGGCCGCGGCCGTGGTCCAGTGGTTAGTGCTCTGGACTTGTAACCCGGAGATCCGGGTTCAAATCCCGGTAGGTCATACCCTTCTATGAAAATTCGACAAAAAAGTTGACAGCTCCTTGTGGAAGAGTAAGTTAGTAGTGGTTAGTATACAGTCCAAGAAAACTGGCTAGGTGAACCGTTCGCCGTATTTAAATGCAAAATTGTTGAAAAACGGCGTTAAAACATAAAAACAAACAAATCATGATACAGTGGATCCTCTATAAACCGGTTTCCCCTCTAAATCGGCCAAATGTTCTAGTCCCGACTTCATACTCTATAATTAAAAATCCCCTCTAAACTGACATCAACTCTAAACCGGCCAAATGACCTGGTCCCGGGCTCTGTCGGTTTAGAGGAGTACCACTGTAGCTAATTCAAATAAAAAGGGTAAAAACTGTTCATCCTCGGGGAAATATACATGGGAACGTAATATAAACAAGAACTTGGTGATTAAGCTATTTGAATTTTGTCTTTATAATACGTGGATAAACGAAAAAGCTAAATAAATCTTTAACCCATGTAGGTATATTTACAAAAAACACTCGATTGTAACATAGTGATCACATTCGTGGATGTTTAATTATTATGTTGTATTATATAACTGAAAAAATGTTGAAAAAAAACGGCGTGAAAACCCCAGTGACCATAAGTCGCATAAAAAACATCATGTGTGTATTTATACTATCACGAGAGAGAAAGCTAACTAAGTTGAAAGTCGTGTTTTGTCTACTGTATCACCGAGACTACCAACCACGCATATGATATTCATACGCAACACTACTTCTATATTTAATTTTAACTAGGGACTTTCCAAAGTTAAAAATAAACCAAGTCTAAAAATAGCGCAATAAAAACCGACGTTGTTTTAAAAATAGATTAATTTAGTTTCCCAGGTAGGGCAAGTAGAACACGTAAATGTTGAAGTATTTTGGAATCATTTTGCCCTAAAGTTAGTTTATTGTACATGTTTAATTTTAATTGAAATAATATTGACGAGTATTCGATGTACGCAATTACTGGATTTTATCTCTCCAGAAATTAATCATGGTCAATTTATGAAACAAGTAATCCTGCAAAGACCTCTCTGATACCATAATTTCATAGAAAAGAGGCCTGAATATCATCGATAGGGTCTGGGACAAATAGGGAGGAGTTTTAATTAACCAAAGCAGAAAATAGGCAGGGAACTTATATAAAACAAGGAACTCAACGAAAGTTAACTACACACAAGACGGAAAATATTGGAAAAGTGCATATATAAAACAATGAGTAGCAACATTTATAAGACTTCAGCAAACTATTTGTGTTAAACTTAAAAGTAAAATAATAAATCTTTCATTACAAAGTGTATGCACCATGTACAGCTATTCATTGTACATTGACTATTTGGTAAACCAAGTATGAGGTCAATGTTTTCCCGCGCAATTTCGTATCTAGTGCTTTCCGAAAGTTTCTCGAAATACGTTTTCCAAACACGTCATTATACCGTATTATCTGGCAACATTAAATATGAGATGAATTGATACCAATAAGACCATATATTTTACAATAATGCAAAAGTGTGCTCTGCGCACATTCTAATAATGGGAGTGGACGTAAAGATCGAGGGAGGAATTTTGTTGTCTAACTGGCATGGAATGCGGTTAGACGGCGGTACGGACATGGCGAATATGGCGAACGATGATGCGACATCCTTGAAACTTTCTCTGAAAAGTAAAATTTTATTGCGTCGTCGAAAAGAAGGCTTAAATGACATAAAAGTGGATTTTACTCCAAGACCGTCTTATCCGGTAAGAATCATACCTTTTTGCGATAAAAAAGTGACCTTTCAACCTGTCAATCCGAACATGTATGTTTCATTGTTCTTATTAGTTTTGGCTCATGATACTTTCCGTCTTTTTTATCCACACAATGCGTATTTTGAATTCATGCTCGTCCGTCCGTCCGTCCGTATGAAAGTATGAAAGCAGACATTCACAGCAATTTGTCTTCTATTGTCTGCTCCTTTGTCCTTGGAGAGAAGTTGGAAAACCGCTTCACCAAAATCAATTCACTTAAACACAATTTACTAGTAATATTTCAAATTTCATCCTTTAATTTTGAAAATTATTCTGTAATGCTTAACAACAATGATAAATTACGGGATAATACTTTTGACAAACCTTTTCCGAGCATTGATACTTAACACTAAATATTTGGCCACTGTTATGGCACTTAAATTGTGTCAGTTTGTGAAACGTGTGCTTTGAATAAAATTGAACTTCAGACGACATCAAATTTATTTTGATGCAACATGGTTATTGATTGGTCCATGACAAATACTTTTTGAAATGAAAGTTTTATGACCTAAATTTTCATTTTCCATTTGTATTATTTATTTGTATAAAGAGACAAATGTAATACATGTATCTAAGATTCTAGAGTATGGTTTATGTTGAATCATACAATTTTGGTGCATATTATATAATAACTGGTATCTTGAAATTTTTGTACAGTATCGTTTATTTTGTCTGATTTAGATGACAGTCGAAGAGAAGAAAAAGAATGATAAAAGACGACTAAGTAATCGAAGATCAGCACACAAGAGTAGAGAAAAGCAAAGACAGCAGTGGAAAATGAATGAAGAAGTAACATCACTCATTACGTCACTATAAAGTTTTCATGTTAGATTTTTGTATTATGTGCAATAAGAATATTAAATTATAGTCCGTTAAGATATGGTTATGTATCATAAAGTGCATAGTATACAGTCGCGACCGTGGTCAAGTGGTTAGTGCGCTGGACCCGGCAATCCAGGTTCAAATCACGGTCTATTTAGTATATTTAGGGGTACAAAGAATATTTAACTGATCTTATTAATATTATGGTAAACAGAAAAAATATTGTCAAGATGCTGCATTAAATGACACTTGATTGTAAACACAAGTGCATCTACATACTTATTTTTTCATTTCAGGAATTACGTACATTAAAAGACAAACAAGAAATATTATCGAAAAAAATCTTAGAACTTGAAGCAGAAAAATCTTTATATATGTCTGCCGTGATGAGATTCGAACCTGAGTCTAGAATTAAAGCAGTTCTCGGGGAGAAAGTGGATGATGAAAACTTGGGAAAAACTACAGAAACTGTAATACATACATCTGGAGAAATGGATGTAGAAAAGGATAACTGTTGTAGTTCTGTGACGGGAGTACTAGAAATATCAAACATTCCATTTTTAAGTGACTCAGAATTTACCTACGACCACTTCTTGCGATCAAATTTTCATGATACATTTGTATCTGTGGAAAATGCAACAGAATCATTTGACATGGATAGTGATACAGCGCTTGATATTTTGAATTCTGTGATCGAAGAAAATTCATAACACTTTATTTGTACTTTCGTGGGTCTTTTTGTGTAGTATTGCTCGTTGCATTAATTACTTATTTCAATCATAATATTCTGTCATGCAGATAAAATTTTGAAATAATTTCCTCTCTCTTGTTTTTTTTATTTCTTATTTTATGTTAAGTTCATATAATTATGTTTTCACTTTGTTCTGCTTAGGTTGTGCAATTTGGGTTGTTCAACATTTAACATTCTATAAACACAAAAATAAAATGTAGTTATAATTGGTGATAATAATCTATGTACAACAGACACAACATCGACATATACAGAGTGTAGTACAGTTTTACCTCACTGACACGCGTGACAGTATTGAATACACACCTATATGTACACACATGTAGGCATTACATTACAAACGTTAAAACCTGTATCCATATGTATAAGGTGATCAGCTATTCCAAAAGCAAGCTGTATATTAAGTATTCTAATGAACGGGCCCAATCTAAGCTAGGTAAAGAATCTGATTATGTACAAAGTATACATTCTCCAGGTAAACATATTGTTTCGTATTACGCACCGTGGTGTATTAGTTACACACAGTGTCACATCAAGTCCGCAGAAATGAATGTTCACTATACATAATATGCGAACAATATGAAAATGGTTTATCATATGTTACATTGTCGTTACAATTTCGTATTCTCGACGATATAATCATAAATTGTCCGGTTTATGTTTTCAAGCAAAGTACCGCTTAACAAAATTAAATGTTCCAAAATAAAACAAACCGATCCTCTATTAAAATGCTGTGATGCATGTTCAAAAATTATTCTCATAAACTTTAAATCGATTTTTCAAAAACAGTTTATCATTCATATTGCGTTGTAAATGAATTGTAACTGTGCATGATGAACAGAATGTCCCCTATTGGTACCTATGTATTTTTGGTTTCCCTACATTGCTATATATATGTATGACGGGAAACCATATATCGTACATTCCAGACATAGTACTTGGATTTACATTTTGATGCCGTTATTTGGTATGTATATTTTTGTTGTTGTATAAGTAAATATGATGCAATTATTACGAAATGGCGTTTTTGGGAATCCATTTTATTAACATCTTTAAGAATATAGAAAAAAATGGAAGAAGTGAAGGAGTGATGATACGTTCTGTTGTTGGTATGTTTTGGTACATTTTTGTTGTGTGATGACAACATTTTGATGATTGGTATTTTCCCTTTTGTTGGGGATACTTGTTTTTTTATGTGTGCTTGCAACATTTTCGTGATCTGCCCGAGACTGGAAGATTACCCTGTTTTGCAATCAAATTCATGTTTGCTTGCATCGAATAATCATAAGTAGGTTACAAGTTGATAATAGCTTTAGCAGCTTAATTTTGACTGGATATTCACGATAGACAGTTACTGTTGTGTTATTGCAAAATCCTGTACTTCGTTATGCTATGCTTTAAGTATTTGCAGTTCCGTTTCGGAATGCGACGTCGCCATTTTGTGTCTTACTTATTGACCAATATATTACGTATAATAATGATTATGAAATGCATGACAGAATAATCTATCAAATGTTACTATTGTGAACATGTTACGTCTCATCAGTTTAATTCATTAACTCGGTTATCCATATTCATTCATTTGCATAACAGAAATACATAAATACAAGCGTCTGGTCAAGCATAGATCTAGTAAGCTTGTCCCATACTGTAGAGTACCTAAGTACAAACAGAGTCAGTGGGGACCAATTAAAGATACCAATATCCGGTGAAGTACAAGTATCCAGTCAAGCATGGATTACATGCATTTATCTACAAACCATCCGTTCTACAAAGAGGTGTCCTTATTTTTTGTGGAATATGATCTATTTGAGTAATGGTACGATGATAGTACTAGTGAGTGATTGGTCCACACTATAAATTCCTGCCATTTTTAACGTGTATTTATGTGATAAATGAAGACATCGTCATGTTTGCTACATGTATGTTGCCCATTTTATTTGAAATCGTTCGTTACATATATATATATGAACAGCTATTTTATGTAATAAATCTTCTTGTTTAATGTTTGAACAATACAAAACAAACTAAGCGAAATTTCACTTTATTTTCGTAAACATGATTGCTGATGACGTCTATGTTGAGTCTGACACACTTGACCTTTTGTTTAAGTGTACTTTAAAATAATGACAAACCATCGTGGGTCAGTTATAGTTCTGGTGTATATAGACATAGATGTCACTGAATATTTTATTTTTTGCTCAAGACTTGTCTAGACTCGCGGCTTACATCTTTAATGCGTGGCCACGACCGTGGTCTAGTGGTTGGTTAGTGCGCTGGACTTGTAACCCGGAGATCCGGGTTCAATTCTCTTTCTATGAAAATTTGACAAAAATGTCGATTTTCTTCCACAATAGGTGAAGTTGCAGAGTCCTTGCGGAAAGGTAAGTTAGTACTGGTTAGCATACAGACCAAGGAAACTGGTTAGGTGAACCGGTTGCCGTATATAACTGAAAATTGTTGAACGGCGTTAAAACCCCATTGACATTGCCACATAAAACAAACATATTTATGCATTTAAATAAAAGAATACTAATGAGAACTATTTGATTTAATTCTCGTATTTCTTTGTAGGACAGGAAGGAAATAATCGTCAGCGAAGATAAGGCAATGCATGACTGCATTAGAAGCAACAAGTCTAATCCTACCACAAGGACCACATGTGTATACTTTAAATTATAGCACAAAACCGACTAAAACAAGAAGCAGCACTATCGATTCATTAGACAGATCCCCAGATGATGTCCATATTACACACACCGATAATCAAAGTCAACCAGTTTATTTCACTAGTGATTTGAATGAAGGTTTTGCAAACGTTGAAGAAATAACATGCGTCAACACACTTCAAAATCCCGATACAAATGCCCTTGGAATTCAACATTTAAACAGATATCTAGACAATTATCATGCAAGTCGAACTGGCGACGGAGTTGGATATGGATATCAAATGGGGAATACTTCCGGTGTAGATCAAGAAGAAACCGAGGATATCACAGGAAGCAACGAGGAAAGCGACGACGAGGAAAGCGAAGAACTGTTAACTGCAACACCCGTGCGTATGTACACAGAACCACCGAGGTCTCCTCTTATGTTTTCTGATTCTATCGATATCTCTGGAGCACAAAGTGAGCGACATTTATCCAGTACAGATATTATTGACAGCCTGCGCGAAAGTGATTCAAATGAAAGTTTATACAGAATTATTTCGGACGATTCATCCGATGATGGAGGTATCCTACAACATCTTCCTGATTTTGACCTGGATTTAGACACTGAGTCGGAGGCTTCTTTTCGTTCCGAGGGAAATATTCCCAATTTGCAAGCACTCGGTGTCCAGCTATCAATAAAAACTGTTCCACCGGCCCCGTTTTGTAGAAGTTTCAGTACTCCGGCCTCGAGTGCTAAAACGTCATCTTATCATCAGGGCTTAATAACATCCTCAGTTTCATCTAAGTTTTCTATAAGAGCTGATAAAGCATCAACTAGCACTTCTATAAAAAATGAAAGCAATCCAAAGATTCATTTTTGTACCACTAGTACACAATCTGCTATCGTAGAGAAAATAAAATTTAGACGTGCCACTATTGAAAACGATATTCAGAATATCTATAAGAAATATGATTTAAAGCAATCCTCAGATAAAACTACGAAGCTTGTTAAGGATTTAGACAGAGCATCTCATTCCACGACAAGCAAAGAAGATCTTGTAGAAGATGTTGATTACGCGTTCGAAGCATCAGTTCGAGAAAGTTCGGTGCTTCCTATTCTAAAACAGGAGTTAAAGTATAAAATACAGGTAGATCGGATGAAAAGAGGCGAGCCTGAAGTGGTGTTACAACCAGAACAGCCAAAGGAATACAAGGTAAATTTAATTACGACTTTAGCTTAAGATCCATGCAGCAAATGTTAGAGTGGGAATTACGTTGTTTCATAGTTTCCCGATAAAGGCTTTAATTCACGGTGTATGTAACACGAGACCCTGTTTTACAGAATAGAATACATTTAACTAATTTAATAAACCCCAACGTAAACGGTTCATGGTAAAGGGTATAGTTTATACGGTGTATTATTTTATTTCACCAAACTGTCAAAATATGAAAAACGGTGTGGCCCCTGTGTACACTTACGTATGCACATGTGTATTTTTATTCTAAGAATATCATGGTGTAATATTTTTTCTAAAAAATAAATTACAAAATACATGCTGCAGTATAGACTGTCATTAATGTACTTGTCATTATTTTTATGGGTATGTGTATTCCTATTAATATAAATGAAATTGTAGTTGCGACCTGAAGAAGTAAAGAAAAGAGCTGAACGTTTGAGGCAGAACCGGTTATCTGCCCGTAGGTCTAGGATAAAGGCAACACAGCGCATACAGCAACTGGAAATGGTAAACACTT
The DNA here is from genome assembly GCA_008271625.1 of Lutraria rhynchaena. Classification (NCBI taxonomy): domain Eukaryota; kingdom Metazoa; phylum Mollusca; class Bivalvia; order Venerida; family Mactridae; genus Lutraria; species Lutraria rhynchaena. The sequence continues at coordinate 307,854 of VIBL01000290.1, read as the reverse complement.
CGTCATATTTTAAGATACCATGTTGTTGAATACTTAAAGATTTCCTATAGATTCTTTTTGCTCAGGTTGTTTGTTTAGTAAGAGATGAAGATATGATTACTTTATTGATCATGTACATTGTATTTGATCAGATGATGAGTGTAAGACTTGACTTGTAATAAATGATATACTAGCATATATTTACATATTTGAACTTTATACTTATATACATGTATATATATGATTAATCCTCTTTGACCCAATGCTTACATTTCTTTGTAGACGATAAAAGAAGAAATGAATAAAACAGCAAAGTTAAGACAGGAAATTGGTAAGTTACAAGTCTTTAAAAAGGTTTTACGACGAGAGCTAGATGACCACCTAAAAGTGTGTTCTACAAGACCGCGCACTAACTCTGTATGAACTAAGTTAACGCACTCTCATATAAACTTGTGTTGCTTTCAGCTTTTATTGTGTTGTGTCAAATCGATAAATGAAGAAAGTTTGAACAACATGGAGAAAAAAAATAACTCAGGGTTTTTATTCAGCGTTTGTCATAAACGTCACCTAACTATCACAAGAAGACATTTGACTTGTTCGTGAAATGGATCCGGAATCGAATAATATAAATGCAGATGTATCAGCTGGTTCTTAATATTCTGTTGTGTCTCATGTCTGATTCTGTATTGTAAAATCCTCCTACATGTCTGATTCTGTATTGTAAAATCCTCCTACATGTCTGATTCTGTATTGTGAAATCCTCCTACATGTCTGATTCTGTATTGTAAAATCCTCCTACATGTCTGATTCTGTATTGTTAAATACCAGCTACAACGCTCGTGTGACTATTTGTTTGTTCGTGTGAAACAATTAACTGATTATAATTCTTCGGTTGACATAATAAACAAATTTTGCTAATAACAAAGTTTGGTATTAATTGTGTATTTAATGTAAATAACTGGCATAAATTGATTTAAATTAATTTTGTATACTCAAATCTGAATATGTTTTAATACATGCATACACAATACTGTAAATGTACATGACCACACAGTAAAGTATATGTGCACAATGTGTACACAAATCAGTATAAGAATGTGAAATACAGTATTGATCCATCTATATTTTATATACTTGTACATCATCATAATATCAGTGATTTTTTATGAATAGTATAATGATGTATCATAATAATAAAATGTTATTTTTCTAATATCGTCAACATCGCTTAAAATTGCACAACCAAATAAGGCATGTTTCTGATTGTTGGAGGACCCCAGTGGTGCAGGCTATTTATTTTTGTATCAATATACAAATGTTTTTCCCTTTAAGTTAGTTTTAGCATATAATCGAACCATATTTCGTCACGAAATTTACAAATCTGTATTTTTAGACATTATATTCCCATAATTGTTTAAATATAGTAACAATGATTGTTCCTTGCTTATTTTTTTACTGACTGGCGACTCTTGTAGTCTGATAAGTCGACATCACAAAAGAAATACGTTATACATAGCTGCACGACCGCATCAAGTTGTTATGGCGTTGGCGATAGAATGCTCTTGAATAGTCAGTCTATATAACAATAAAATTATAAATGTGTACATATGTGAATACATGTACATGGATTGGGAACCCATTAAACCAAAGAGTTTTCCGCCTTCCGACAATAAAAATCCATTATAACCAGTGAAAATCAATTATTCTATACCACGATCTATTTAATTCTAGCCTTTACAAAAGTTATAGAGTAATAATTGAACAGTTCTATACATGTATTCTTGCGATGCTGAGTTCTGCATGTTTTAATGTTATTACATGCGTGAAACAAGTCGTTTACTGGTTGGATTTTTCTGCTGGGATGTACTCACGCCGTACGTAAAAATAGAAAATTAATAACGGTTAAATATTGTTGACAAGTTTACACATGTTACTGTATTTGTTCTATTCTACGAACAAGCCTGTAAAATTGCTCACACATTTGAAACATATACTACACAAATATTGTAGGTCTTTTATCATGGACTGAATTGATTGAACATTCTAGCGAGGCTCTTAGACTTTAATGTATCATATTCTAATTTTAGTCCTATATAAACATTACAAAGCAATGAATATGTGTTATTCGCTTATTACAAAAACATATCGATCTTACGCTCTATTTATGAATGTATTGCGTCACTTTTCTCGCACAAAAATAGAAATTACAGAACGACCAATTTGGTGTGCCATAATGTAATACAATAGCATGAAGACAATTGAACAATCCGTCATGTACATATACTAACATCATTGTGGTAAGTAGTATTTGCACAAGGGAATGTTATCACGTGTTATATAGCATTATGATTATACATTATACTGAATTTTTACACAAATACAATGTACATGTGTGTGGTGACTTACCAGGAGAGTTCCAATCAATTTTGCTGTACCATAAAATTGTAAATTGAACTGTCGCATTACTGAATAAAAACAATTTTCCTCGCCGGGTTATACTACAATTCAGAATTCGAAAAAACACTAAGAATAAATGCATTGCATTGCATTCAGAGACAAATATCTTGACGTAAAGCAGTAAAAGACATAGGATTATAAAAATGTGTCCTTTAGTATTTCAAACGAGATTTAGGGGCCTCTTTTGTTGAGTGGTTATGGTCTCTGACTGGTAATAACTATAGCCCCTCACCGTTCGAATCCCACACAGGAACAGACAAATTTCTTATATAAAGAAGCTGTCCAGCTAGCTTACGGAAAGTTAAAGGTTTCACCAGGTGTACGCCTGAGGTCCTACTCAACCGTAAAAGTTGGAAAGTTGCCGATTGACCCAGGCTGTTGGTGCATCGTTAGACCTCTGTGAATAAATAAACGGAATCCCACAACGCCACAATTTTGAAGACAAAAGAGAAATGAATCATAAAGATCCATGATGCTGTCATAATATTTCCTTAAACCTCAGAATTTCTTGGGATGATCAAAGTTCAGACGATTACATCAAAACTCAAGCGTGGCACGTGACTTTTGTCTTTGGGTGCAGTTTCTAGTGATATGTAGTATCTTAACATAGTAACGCATATACTTGACAAAACCAATAAAGTTATATTGATGATAAACGCGCAGAATGTGATGAACGACGATGTTTTTGCAATAAAATCATGATTTTGTCATTTTGACATCAATATGGAAATAATTTTGGCGGAACGTAACTTAATACATACTTAAAACTGTTTAAGTGTATAACAAATGGTTGAAAACAATTAAACATGTATTTAATAAATAATTACACTGATGGTTGATATAATACAATGCAAACAGTGATCTTTTTAAATACGATTTCTCAGGAATCCATTTACCTAGCGTTATAAATACATAGTCAAAATATTAACGTAGTTCATACTTGACAATGTCTAAATATCACGAGGGCGTCAATATATGGACAAACAATTTTTATTAAGTTGAGTATCAGTCATGATAACAATAAACAATAAATTAGGAAAGGGTGTAGTGTACAGAGCAAATTATAGACGCGTACTTAACAAAACGGGAATTCCCTAAAATAGTGCGTTATACAAGCTATTTATAAAACAATGTGGTAGTGGAATTTTCCACAAATCCACTGCACACAGAATAAAATATCTACAGTTTACATAATAAAAATGTACATGAAGTACATGAAGTTCTACAATTACAGAAAAAACAACAACAACCAGACGACGAATACAGCCAAATGATTTGTCTAATTCTATTCACATACACATATAGTTATCATTCTTATAAATGTACTTAAATATATGCGATGTTTTAATTTCTTACGATTGAATCATTTGCCCCCAAATATTAGACGACAAACATAAAATTAATGAATACTTAGGTATAGTCTTTAAAAATGCCTAAGTGTAAAGTATGTATTTAGAGGTAAACTAGCTTGAAAAATGAAGTACATGTACATCATGGTCACGATAATCCTTCAAGGAGGAATGACTTAATTTTACCGATTTGCTCAACTTCATTAAGATCACTGATAAAATCAGGGATGATTAATTCGTCAAGATTAAAATCTGCATCATCTTTCCTAATTTGACTTCCGCCAACCATCACTGAAAGTGGGGGGTAAGATATTTCAACATTCGGCTGTCCGATAGATGTTTGAATATTGAGGTCATTTAGTACGGTTTGGAGGCCATCTTGAAACACTGTCGTTTTTTTCTTAGTTGTTTGGTTGTTGCTACCATGAAGAAGGGTTTGTAAATTGGATACTGAACCCTGTGTTGTATCGTATATCGTACTGGATCCAGTCCAATCGTTTGAAGCTGCTAAAGGATTTCTCTGAGTGCAAGCTTTTTCAAATTTGTCCGTGTGATGATTTGCCGTTGGTGCAGTTTGGTAATTAAATAAACAGTTTGACGTTGTTGGAAAGTACTTGGTAGTAAAACTTTGAACGTCATATGAACAAGATGGGGAACCTTCTAGTCTTTCAGCTTTACATGAAACAGAATCCAACACTATGTCGATTGGCTCGGATTTAATTCTCGATACATCGTGATCTGCTTGCAACATACTAACGATCGGTTTATGGTCAAGTCTTGCTGATTTAGCTTGGTCAGCTTGGGGCTGAATACCACATCTCTTCAATGTAGACACGTTTGCCATGTAGCTGTCATTCACTAGTACACTAGATGACTTTGCGCGACTCATGGCACACCTTTTGTAATCATTCTCAAATTTGATTTGAGGTGAGAAGCTTGCACTCGGTTCGTTGGCTTTGGATTGGATGTCTTGATTTTTCATGACTTCTAACGGTACGCTCGGTGCTTGTTGCAACTTTTTGCAGTTTGGCAAATGACTTTCATACGCACGGGTACACAGTTGTTTAACTTTAGTCAACATGGCCACTTCTTTCATCAGCTTGTTATGCTCTTTTTCAAGTTCGCCTGCTTCCTAAATTGATTGAACAAAATATATAAAATTTACACATTGGAAAAATTTATATTTACGTTTTTATAACTATGAAAATAAAATAAAAAATAAGTTTGGGTTGTCTTTATTTGTTTATCTCGTCGCATTATTGGACAACAGATGCTGTTAGGCGTGTAATTATTACAATTCGAATGATGCTATCATTCATAAATCGATGTTTTTACTAAACATTGCCTCGGGTGTCACTTCACGCATGTACTTATCTGTTAGGTGCATAATCGAAAAATTACACTACATGGCGCCAGACATCTTTTACTCAAAGTCGAACATGGTTTACCATTTTATATAAAAAGTAACACGGAAATTTTCTGTTACTAAAAATAGTTTTTCTGTAATTTGTATACTTAAAGGCGATTGAAGCCATTTTGTTGAAGCATATATAGGAAAAACTTGGTTTATCTTTTTTGTTTGATAAAACATCACTCTTACTTTCTTTTTTCAAAGGGAAGTCATGTCATAATATATTAAATACTTCCTTTCTATGAATGAAGTATATCTTGATAATATGTATCTTATCACATAAAGCATTATCTAAACATTTGTAACACTTGAACTTGATTTAGGTAACCCACGTTGGACCTTTGTAGTTTGTGTATGAACTGAAATAACGCATCTAAATTCTAGAAAAGAAACTAACATTCAAAGTAAAAAGTGTATAACTAATGGTAATCTGAGATACGATGTTTGCTTTTGAAAACCATACGGTGGCCGTACACCTAAGATGTCGATTTACGTTTGTTGAAATGTGTCTTATTTATTACTTGCCGTATGGACCCAATCATTTTACAACAAAAATCTTTTACTGGGGTTTAATGAAGTAATTTCCTATTTTTTACCTTATTTCTGTAGTTAAACGTTTGAATACAACGGTATTTTTTTTATTTTATTGTCTAGAATTCAGGTAAACATAATAAACACAGACAAAATTCAATAAGTTTGTTAACTTCGTGCTCTGAGTGGAGGACGACGAGATTAAAGGGAGGCTGGTGTTCTGAACAGCACTTCGTGTACATGTATTTACCTTTTCTAGACATTTCTCCCGGGCGATTCTTTTCAGTCGACTCTTGTTAGCTGATAATCTGTTTCTCTCTTTTCTGATTTCATTCTTGATTTTTTCTTCGGCAGTTAACTGAAATTACATTGTATTCATACATATATGACGTTATATAAAAACGATAAGAAATGAATGACACGTAACTAAGGAAGAATAAATAATTTAATGTCGGTTATCAGAAAAGATATGGAAACAAACGTTAATTGTTAGCTTTGTTGAATATTAAACAACGTACGAACAGTAAAAGGGTACAGATGGTGTTAGATTTTTATTATGACCACCAAGTCATGTCCTGGGCGCTCATGCGAATACCTTATATTTTTTAGGTGGCTCGAACAAATTCTTAATTTCGCCAGCACCCTCAGATTCACGTCTAATTCGGATTTTCTGGTTAAGTGATCTTTTCACTTCAAAACGCACGTAAGGGTCATAGTCTGGGTCGCTGATTTCCGGTTCTATCAGATATTCAGTAGATTCGTCACTTGTTGGGCTACCCTCAGACTCTGTATGCTGCCAGTTGGAAAATTCAGCATCATTCTCATACACTGTAATAGGTACATTGGCCTGATCAATTGACTCATGACGAATCTCAAACTGCTCTGTTGCCTGTAATATGGTATTGATCATGTCCCAGTAGGGATGGTATTAAATATTAGAATAACAGTAACTTAATCTAGAACGGAAATTCACGGTAAAAATCCAGATGTGAGTAATTTTTCACATGAATTAAAGTTTCTGATTATTAAAATATATTTCTCATTAAACAATTATAGATTCTTTTTTAAAAAAAACTTGTGAAATAAATCCAATTGAGTGTTTTTACGTTTTGTTACAACAGTGTGATCATGTCCAGTCAAAACAACTCTTGTACTATAGTTCGACCGATGATTAATATCCTAGCAACGGAATCCCACAGTCGTTGACCTCCGGAACTAGATCACGGAAAAATACTCAATTTCAACCAATATGAACACAAAATCTATACTGGCTCATTAGTGTGTACAAAAATATAAACCACAACACTACATTTAACGTACAACGAGGATATCGAAAACGAAAGTAGAAGAAATCAAGTTCAGATATGTTTGATAAAATCAAATATTTCATCACTTAGTTGTAAATAAAGGTCAATTACATTTAACTAACAATGCAGAAAAATTCCATTCTGTTACATAAATATCTACAGATCATTGAATTGCCTAAAAAAAGGCCAACACCTAAAGTGTGTTCAACTTCCTAAACTGCATATTACGCATGATTAATAGTAGAATTGTTTATACCCTAAACGCACTTATAAATAATTTACCAAATCGAAAGGGAATTTCATTCTTAAGTTCAATAAAACCATTATATACCTAAAAGTTAGCTGGATTCCCAACATCAGCATGGAAAATTCCGATCCAACGTTCAAATATAACTGATTCGGAATACACCAGCCATTTCCATTCCATAGTGAATTATCGTATGAAACAGGAAGTTTAGTACATATATAAATCTTATTATAACAAGCTTAAAGTCTGTGCTAATTTGCGAAGTCAATCTTAATCATATTCCTGATCATTAATTGCTAATTAAATGTGATAAAATACAAAAGTAAACACTAATCAGGACTTGGAATTAGACGTCATAATAACTTAAATAATTTCTATAAGTCATAACAATGAAACTCAGAAATTGATGAAGAAAAAATACAATGCATGCATTTGTAAAATAATTACAATGTAAAACATGGATTCCATTCATATGACATCGTACCGTTGATGAGTAATTTTTAACAATAATAGGATAGCTTGCCTTCAAGACACATTTACCACGAAATCATTATATACATATGATTATGTATGTACATGTAGTTCGAACAGTGGCAGAGAGTAATATTTGGAATGGACTTACCGACCACACACAATCAGGGCTCCTTGATTTCGAAAACAACAATCATAAAATATACCTACTTATTCTGTCGTACACCATATCAAGCCTTGCATGTCCTAATCTTCACAACCACTAAATTCTCTCCTTAAAGCCTGGGAAAAATTACTTTCCCACCAAAGAATACGTAAATATACTGAAAAGAAAATAAGATATTGCATTGGAGTAGACATATCTTAGCCATGATAGCAGTTTTTTAACTAGAAGACTTTTTGAATGGTTGACTTTTGGGACATTTATTTTCAACTGCTGACAGTATTTTCAACGAAGGGTACGTTAAAAAATGCCTGTGTTAGCTGAGACATGTCTATGAAACGAGCCCTTGGTGAGTGAAATCAAGCTGAATCCACGATCTCTGGGGGTCTGTTATATATAACAGGGATACTGTGACATGTACATTATGTTCATAGTCGCACAATGTTTAATGGTTTGTTTCAAACATATCCAAATAAACAGCCGGCAATGAGATGCATTAGACTTGTAACCCGGAGATTCGGGTTCGAATCCCAGTCGTGGCAGGCCATACCCTTGTACGAAACTTTGACAAAAATGTCGATTTTTATCCATATGAAGAGAAGTTGCCAGCTCCTTGTGGAAAGGTAAGTCAGTACTGGTAAGTATACAGTCCATAAAAATTGGTTAGTTGAACCTGTCGCCGTATACAACATTAATAATAAATTATTGAAAAACGGCGTTAAACCTCAGTGACAATGGCGCAATAAGATGAAGACATGAACTTGCGTACAGGATGTCATAGGACACTCATGACTTATCTGACTTTATCGACTTGGAAAACCACATTCTATATATTTAGTATCCGCTAACTTTTCTGTTGTTTATTTTTGTCCTTCTACATTTGTGTAATGGTTTCGTTTTCGGAAAAACTGGTCGCACCATGAGAGAGAGAAGAATTTTGACCTAGCCTGAGATAAACAAAACTTAAATAGTATAAGCAGGAATTATTATTTTATATTTTTACATTCCGTATCAGTTGTGTATGCATACATGACATGCTAGCATTTGAGAGTTGCAAACTTCTGGTTTGATGTGTTGTCTAGTTTAGTAGTGTGTCATGTGCCATGAAAAACTGACACAATGGATGTATATAAAATATTTGTACACACATCATTCGCTTCCCAAACTTTAATAAACAATTATTCAAAAAATACCCTGCTCCAGGTGAGGCTCGAACTCACAGCCTCCGCATATCATCTTCCCTCGCAAGCAAAGGAAGGTACTGTCTATAAGTACGGCGCGCTAACCGATTGCGCCACTGGAGCAGTGTATGCATACGAATTATCTTCAAGAAATCTCTTTATCTCATGACATAGCGCAACATTTTGATTTAAAAAGTTTGTGTATCTATCAAACGAGTTATATTACTATTTTTCATTAAATGAAGTTCATAGATCTACATGATAAATAACCAGCATTGTTCATTTTCGTGTATAGCACGTGATGTGTTGTGTCGTACCGTTTACCCGGTTACATCATACATACAGTTGTTTCTCGGTCGGCGTATCATTTATATCACATACTGTACGCGAGTCGGAAAAATTACAATCGGACACAAATCTACGTGTATAGGTCACAAATTACGACAATTTACAATAATGATATCCTCAACCACACAGTTTCCTGGGCAAAAAAATATCCTGCTCCAGGTGAGGCTCGAACTCACAGCCTCCGCATATCATCCTCCCTCGCAAGCAAGGGAAGGTACTGTCTATAAGTACGGCGCGCTAACCGATTGCGCCACTGGAGCAGTTCTGTTGGTCATAATATACATAAGGAATAAAAAACAAGATTCATGGCCAACAAATTGCGTGATTTTTATGTACAATAAAACCTCGATATTAAAACCACCTTTGGTACCGCATCAGTTGGTTTTAATATTTACGTAGTCTCATGATTAAGTTAAGATATAAAGAAATATCGAAAACTGATCCTAAATAAAACATCGATATCATGAATTTGTCGTAATACGGAGGTGGATCATAACCATGTTTTATTGTATTTCAGTATATAAGTATACAAATAGTCATTGAGTTAATGGGTTCTCACTCGTGACCCTTTCCAACCAAGTTTGAAGTGAGATCCACACTCTTTTTACTGCACATTTCAATCATTATAATTGCTTTATCTATGTTTTATGACTAGAGAACTTTCTTTCGACGTTGATGTATCAATATACATGTTCAAATTACAATATATATGTTGTTTTAATTTACATGCAAATGTTGATAGATGTATGCCAGTGTCGGCACAGTTAATAGCATCAAGCAATGTTTCAATGCTTTGAACATGCAAGCAAAGAATGAATTACTTTATCTTCAGAATTCGCCCAATTTAAATTTTTGGATAACTATATAATAGATACATTCATGTTAGTAAAGTTTGGTTGTGTTAGAATAAAATATACTTTTGTAGCAACCATCCATATGATGATGACGGCGATATTGTTGTTGATGATGGTGATAGTGATGGTGATAGTGATGGTGATTGTGATGGTGATAGTGATGGTGATTGTGATGAAGATGATATAATGGTGGATGTGTACAGGGTTTGAGGTTGCCAATTAATGACCGACATTTTAAAATCAAATCATCGTCGCTATTCGTCTTTTTATACACGTATTAGAACTGAACTGAGAACGTATTCCGGTAGTACAAAGTCAAATAATAATGCACGTTACAGTTTGATTCATAGGGAACTAGCAAGATGAAGAAATGGTGTATAATGGTGTATTAGGCCCAAAATGGCCACACGGACCAAAACACAAATATTATGTATATACATGTTCATATACACGGGTTACAAGTTCCGAAATGACAGTATATGTATATATATGAAATACAATGTATGTGTTTTGGTTCATATGACCATTTTAGGCCTAATACACCATCCCATCAACATGCTAGCCCCCTAAGGTTTGATTCCTGTCTAAACTTTAGAAGATGTTCGTACTGTATGCATGCAGTTCAGTTTAATTGTATCCTTACGGTGTATAAGTTCAAACAGTTTTATGACGCGTTTTAGTATATCGGGTGTGTATTACTCATACTTAGCACATGTACATGTATATGGTATTAAGACCGAGGTATAAATATATTTCAGACACGACATGCCATACATCTAATGTTCCTGTTATTAATTCGGTAATTATGTACATTGTTATTAGAAATGTGTATGAATTGAAGTATTATAATTATTCTCTTAATAAAGTGTTAAATAAGTTTCAACTTGGATGAATCTGGTTGTATATTTAATACCATATGAGAAGTAGTTGGTCGAGAAAAGAATGGTGAACATGTACGAATACCAGAAAGATCACTAAATTTAATGGTTGTGTCAGCGTAGTCGTGGTAAAATACCAACATTTCTTCTTGCCTATCAACTGTGAATTGTGTAGTTTAATGACTGACTTAACCGGAATTTGCATAAGACTATAATTATTAGCATTAAACTGATGATTATTTCCTTTCATGAGTCACAGAAAGAACTCAATATCTGAACGTGTCTGATGCAATTATACCAGACTGCACTTATTGTGCAATATGACAATTATTACTTATAAGAAATATCTTGACAAATATAAGTTATGAAAAATATATTGATTCAAGACACGACAACTGATAATCAACGTTTTCTTATTATTCATAAATTTATAATTACACAAATTCTTCGTGAAGATCAAATTCCATGACATTTAAAAGCATTTTTGCTTACTTTATAGTTTTTTTGTCGAAAATATTTTCCCGGAGAAACGCAAAAATATCCTGCTCCAGGTGAGGCTCGAACTCACAGCCTCCGCATATCATCTTCCCTCGCGAGCAAGGGAAGGTACTGTCTATAAGTACGGCGCGCTAACCGATTGCGCCACTGGAGCAGTTCTGACGAAACGGCTTTAAAGAATTGTTATATACAAATTTTGCTACATTGATTAACGGGTTAAACCCATAACGGTTTCCGTACTTTTTAGAAAGTGTAGGACACCAGTCTAACATTATTTAGTGTGATTAGGACTCGCTTAAATGGCATTATTTCGTATATTGTCTCTCAAGGAAAATTAATTGAAATTAGGTCACCGAAACGATAAAATCAAACATATTCCGAGTATCTCAACCGGAAGCGAAAACGTCAACACTGACTTGGTAATAAAATGTTCCTCTCTAAATTAGTTTATTGTGCTTATAGCGATTAATCTATTGGTGAATTTATATATAAAAGCATTTGTTTCGTTATTGCCGTTGCTGTTCGTTGCAAATAGCTGTCAACCGGGAAATTTGTTGTTTTTACTTTTTGCATTATTTCGGATATTTTTTTCGGATAAACACGTTATCAGATACTGAGATAGAAATAAGAATGCGGATCAGTGGCCGCATATTGAATGTTTTTATTTGACTTAAATTTTGGTTCATTGCCAGTTCTATCAGAATTTTATAGATGTCCGTTGAATCACTGGCCTAGTCAGAGAGTAGTCTACACAGGAGAGGTGAGATGGTCAGGTCTCTAGTGTTGAGTCAGCTCAAAATTATTACCCCACGATTGTGTTAGTACTATTTCGAACATTGTGAATGATTTTGTTGTGGAGCCACATCTTTGAAACTGAAATGATGAGTGAAATGCATCCTTTTCTGTTAAATCCTGAGAGAAACGGACAGTTGTCGTTTGATTTCTAAGTAGTCCAACTAATTAGACTGTTTGTGATGGCAAGTCATTTTTTGATTTAGCCCCGACCCTCAAAGTCTAACATAGAACTGCATATTTCTGTGCAGAAAATTCCCTATTAAAATTCATGATAACTACAATATGTGTGAACAATTTGAACCATTCTGTAGATAGGAAACATGTTTCTAATCTCATACAAGCATAAATTATTCCACGAAACCTTTTCTGAAATGTGCACTAGTGTTTTATTTCCCTCCACTCTTTCTTTATGGAAGACGAAACCCGTGTAATGGCAGACAACTGCTGGTGTCGAGGTAGATATCAACAGGTGTCATGGTAAAGACTTCCTATCCACTGTATTTAACCCATTACTTGTACATTCCGGAAGAGGTTTTTTCACAGCTGATTTAAATTTTGTATGTGGTGCATTTAATGCTGTGATTGTATAGAGTGGAAGTTTGGAAACATCAAGATATGGTAAAATATATGGTATGGTATGGTATGGCATGGCTGCTTGAGCGCAACAAGATACGAACAATTTTAAGTCGAATATTTGAATTTTGACGTAATATTTGAATTTTGACATTAGATACTGGGAAATTATGGCTCATTGTTAAGGATTATTGTTTTTCTATCAATTTGAGTAAGCTATACCAGTTACTGATGCATTTTTATGTAATTTGTGTTTCTGCACATAAATATGCAGTTCTCTGTAAGGATGAGAAGATGGCCCTTCCAAATTCATTCATGAAATCGGCTAACCGGAAAGCCGAATAAGTAAGGCTAATGTCTAAGACATGGATAATTAAGTTATAACTGACTGGTTCTTTATTTTATTAATGAATTCATGGGACTAGGAAAATTTACATACTTCCAATGGCAATACTAATAAATTTGCATGCATAACTAACACTTTCTTGTGAAAATGATAACACTAATGAAACATATTATTTGTATGGCATATTTCTGCCAACATAAATAATCATCACTGTGTTGTTTGTTAAATGGGCCTACTTAGATTTCTTTGACTACTGAACCCATTGGACATTTTGTATAACTGCTTATGTTACATCATCAATACATGTATTTAACGGTCACCAATGTTAATGATTTTATATGTTTGCCATGAGTTTAATTCATAATGAAAAATATGTATTGTTTTCTGAAATGAAAAACATTTCTTAATCCTAAATAATTTATTTTCCTATACTGAAGAAAATGGTCGTACAAGTCTGAAAGATTGTTGCATTCTGCATGGTCATATGTTGATGTTTGATTGAAAAATAAATAAATATTGTAGTCTCATTTTACTCCTAACTTCAAATAGTCTCATTTTGCCTATGACCACTCATTTGTTGTTGGTATACATCTGTATAGGAAAATGTGGCCCCTTCCGTTGTTTTATTTTTCTATCAGAAAAGTTCAAATAATTGTTTGTTTCAAAGTTTCAAATGTGTTCTTTTCGAAAGATTAATTGTTTGACTGATGATTTGTATAGATCTACTGTAAAGAAAACATGTTACTTAATGATTTATGATCCATATCAATCCTGTGCAAAATGCTTTGCTATCAATGCATAAATATGAATTGAATTTGCATACCTTGTTTCAGTATTCAGGATGTCAATGTAGCTTATGGACAGCAGTTATAGAGTAACTACCCAGAATGAGTTGGTGGAACTCTTCAAATTTTTCTGACTTAGCTTCCAAGGCCTTGAAGAATGCTCAGAAGCAAATTGATAAAGCTTTAGATATCTCAGAGCAGCAAAGAGAATGCAGTACAGCATCAGGAAGTGGGACAGGTAAATTCAGTCCATGTCTTTAATGTTTGTTTTTTGTGTGATATTTGTCATGGTTTAATGCTTTTTTCAACGTTTTTTTCAGTTATATATGACAGGTGGTTCACCTAACCAGTTTTCCTGGACTGTGTTATACTAACCAGTACTAACTTACCCTTCCACAACGAGCCAGCTACTTCTCTACATGTGGAGGAAAATTGACATTTTTGTCAAATATTCATGGAATGGCATGACCTGCTGCAACTGGGATTTGAACCTGGATTGCCAGTTTTACCTAATTTGTTGAGCTGTGATGTTTTACTTTTGTTTACATTTGCTCACTTTAACATTGAAAGTAAGTTTCCAAAAATTTATTTATTTTTTTCAAAAGGTTCTGAAGTTGGTAAATTGTTGATTTTTCATATTTCTTCTTGATAAATTCAGTATACTTTTGTAGGTGGAGCTTCTAAAAATGTTGGGACAACAAATGAAGGAAAAAAGGAGAAGACTAGTGTATGGAGTGGCTGGGGGATAGGAGACGTTGAGGATAAATCTGACCAAAAAAGTGCATGGTCATTTCCCTGGGGAGGTACTGCAGATGACACTAATACAGATTCAACAACTGAGTATTTCGCTCAGGAAAAAACAGCAGAAGAAATAAAATCAGAGGTTTTAAAAGCTGCTAAAGAGAGAACTAAGGCTAAATCAAAATTGTTTCCACAGAAAAGTAAAAGTGAGCAACCTAAAGGTGATGTTGTGAAAGTTGCTGATGTTGTGAAAACAGCTGACACTGTGGAAACAAATCTTACTAATGTTAATAATGATCCTACTTTTCAAAAAGATGGTGAGGAAATTGCTAGAGACAAGACGGCACTTAAACAATTATCTTCAGTGAAAAAGGAGGAAAAACCTGACATTAAAGGAGATGATGATGATAAAGCATCAAAAGTCACTGGCATTCAGATCTTAGCTAAGGATAATTCAGATGTAGCTGAACTAATGGTGTCTGATGTAGATAAACCCAGTCAGCAAATACCCCTTGAAAACAAAAGCATCTCATTGTCTGGAAGTGCTTTTCAGGAATTGACAGTGGAAAGTATTGAAACCTCTGATATGTGTTTAGAT
Organism: Lutraria rhynchaena; assembly: GCA_008271625.1. Taxonomy (NCBI): domain Eukaryota; kingdom Metazoa; phylum Mollusca; class Bivalvia; order Venerida; family Mactridae; genus Lutraria; species Lutraria rhynchaena. Next base: position 292,342 of record VIBL01000290.1, on the reverse strand, counting down.
AATAAGACTGGATTAGAAGATGTGACTCAATGTGTTACCAAAAATGAACCTGAAATTCTCCATCAAAATTTGATTAACTCTAAGGATGAATCTAGTGGGCTTGAACAGTCTCATTCTGATACAGTAAATGCTGATGACAAGGCTTTAGTCTTTGAGCCAAGTGAAGAAGACACAAATCTCAACAAAAACCAAAATGTAGAAATGCAGAAGGGAATAGAAGAAACAAAGTCTGATTCAGAAGATGTTACTGTTCAGAAGGTTGATTTGATCCGTAACTTGTCAAGTGGTGATTTTTCAAGTTCAGCAGAATTTGTTAATGATAAAGACATTCCTGTAACAGAGAGCATTGTTACTCCTGAAGAGGAATCTTGTGTCAGTCAAGCATGTAACAGTGATCCTGAGTTGATAGATTTTGATAAAGAGAAGGAAGACATTGAAGTTGAGCCACTGCCCTCAAATCTAGATAAATCTGATTTGAATACCGAACCTGCGAATGAAAGTAATGCAAACTTGGAACTGATGGAGGACTATTCTACTAATGAAAAAGATCTGAGTGATAAGGTGGAATCAGATTATCTTGCCAAGGCTGAATCAAAGATCAGTGGAACTTCTGAACCATATAATGAGGATTCTTTATTGATTGTACAGCAAGATTCAATAGGGCCTGATACCACAAAGTCCCTGTGTAGTTCTGACTCTGAATCAAGTATGAATAAATTAGATTCCAGTCTGGATACTTGTGCTTCAGGGGATACTGTGGTAGAACAGTTTACTAACATATTTAATAAAGAAGATAATGAGAAATCCAACTCAATCCCTGATCAGGGAGTTTTTACTGAACTAACAGTAGATGTTGATTGTGAATCACATGTTATGGAAACTAATTCAAATGACACTGAAACAAATGTTGTGTCCTTGCCTTCTGATGACTGTAAACCGAATGTTGACAGTGAAGAAGGTGATTTAGAAAGATCAAACATCTCTCCAGCTCACTCTTTTGTTAAGTGTATGTTAGAGGATGTTACTGAAGAAGGCAAACATGCAGATGATAATAGTGATAGTCATTCTTCTATTGAAAAATCAGAAGGTTCTAGAAGTGTGTATAGTAACCAGGAGTCTGGTGATGAAGTGGATACAACTACATCATCTGATATTGAAATTATTTCACTTCCTACACCAAATGGAGAAAATAGACAGGTAAATGTATCTTTCATTTTGGTCAAAGTGTTATGATCGTCAGTGAAGCTATATAAGCCAAGTGAGTAAAGGCATTTTTTGAAAAGCCATCATTGATTATTTACAACAAACTGACCTCCAAATAAAGGTCACATTTTGTATGTCCCAAGGATGGGCTTTTTTCACAGGTTGACTTTGGTTGGTTTTCTGTTTTCAAAGATTCATTTTCAATCATAAATTTTGTTGGGTTTTTCAGAGTGTTTTGTCTCCTGTATAAGTTCCTATTTCTAACTTCTTGTAGGTCTACATGGTTTGTAACTCTTCCTGTTCTTATTCAGGGTTCTCCTCTAGATCCTATACCATTGAGAATGGCCTTGCAGAAAACCAACTGGAGAGGAAGTCCTACACATAGACGTACAGACAGCTCAGATTCCAGTAATGCTAGTGGTGGCAATAGTGAACTAAGCCCTGGAAGAGAATGCATGGATTATGAATATCAAAGATCTCATATAGAACATGAAGGTTTGTTATATCTACTGTTAGAACTTGTTTGGAGATTCCATGTTCTGGTATTATTTAAATTATTTCTTTTATTTGTCACCATTTGCAAGAATCCAGTACATCTTTATTGTCCATGAATTATGCATGAGTATTGAGTACTTTAGTAAATGCACAAGAAATGTTCAATAATCCTTAAATATGTTTAAATGTCTTTTGTAATTAAAATTGAATTGTTTTATCAATTAAAAATGTTGGCTATCAGACCTGTTGACTGTGTTAAATATTTCAGTGCATAGACAAGATTTACCAGCTCTTAGTGAAGAAGAGGATAATCCATACCATCCACAAAAATTATTGAAGGTAAAGTCATGTAGATCTATCTATGTATATACATATATTCTTGTGCATATTATGCTTATGTTACACCTTCTTTATGTATATTGTTTATTGTATTGTAGACAGTTGTCTCTTGTATTCAGGAGATGACTCTCCATGATATAAACTCAGTAAAAACAATATGTGTTGTTAATATGCTGGAATAAATTTGTGTTAAACAATTTCTTGGGTATCAGCTAACATTATTTTGATGTGATGGGATTTTTTTTCTCTGAGGTTTAACATCACACCAACAGCCAAGATCAAGTGGCAACATTTCCAGCTTTAATGAAGGTGGAAGGCTCTAGGCGTACACCTGGCTAGAACTACCAACCTTCTGTAAGCTATCTGGATGCCTTCCTCACTTTAATATGGTTCTTGATGTTAGGGATTTGAACTTATGGCAGTGAGGAGCAAGTGATAACTAGTCAGAGACCATAGGCCCTGGATCATAAAGGCCTCCCTCAGAATAGTACAACTCCAACCTGAAGCTATGAGATTAATGCCAGTGTACATGACTTGATGTCTATAATATAATACATACACTAAAACATTTCTTGTTTTAAGCTTAAGATAGTGTACTCTGCTTGCCAAATGGATATAAAATTATTATAACTATGGTGATAGACTGAATCTTACTATGGGAATGGATTACTAGCTGCAGTGTTTGCTTGATGTCTTTTGTAACCAAATGATAAGAGTATGAGCATTTGTTAAGTGTATTGTAGAGAGATATAATCCTAGCTGGTCTTACTTTCTCTTCTAGTGTTTGCTCTATGTAGAGTGATATTATGTACACATTGAACAAAACTTTTATGTAAATGATGTTTTTGTTGGTGGATTCATCTGTCTGTTATTAACTTTGCATGCTAGTGGTGGAAAATGTTGGTGGATTCATCTGTCTGTTATTAACTTTGCATGCTAGTGGTGGAAAATGCACCAATAGTCACCACCGCAGGCAAATATTTCTGCCAAACATCGATATTTAATAAACTAACTTGTTTTTTAACACAGTTTTTGAAAAATGACTCAGTGGTTAATTATATAACTTTCAATTAGGCCCTTAAAGAGTTAAGTATGTGAAGCTATACATGAAATAAATAATGATTGTTTGAGTTACATTTTAAATATGTGATCAGTTATAATATACATCTCCGTGCATGTTTTGTGCATGCTGTTCATAGTGTAATCCAATTTACCTCAATGCTGTATATTGTGGTGTATTGCAATCAAAATTTTTTTGAGCATAATCCTTTCAGTCTTTAAGTGCATGAATTATTGGGTATTGAAACTAAGTTTAAGCTTTTCTAGGTGTAGTATTAATTCATTGTTTAAATATGTAAAAATATATAATGCATTGGTGCTGAAGTACCTTTAGATTCTGGTAAAGCAGTCTACATATGTTTGTTTTACAGGATGACCCCAAAATGGAGGAATCATATGATATGGGGTCACAAGGTCAAAGGTCACCAATTATGACATCTGTGTCACATGACCTAACTCAAATACCATATGATGCACAAACTGACATTGACAAGGTTGGCATTGTGGGAACTAATTTTGCTTTGGTTTTGTCACACCATCTTGGGGTTCCATTGAAATTTGAACATTTTATACTTATTTGCAATAAGCAAATTGTCTATCTTACCAGTATATTAGATACCCTTCTTTATGATTTATGTAATAATATTCTTTTATTTACTAACCATTATTTTTCAGATTGTGTAACTTTGTTGAATTAATATTTCACTAATTTTTGTTGTCCTTATTTCTCTGTCAATTTACTTATTTGATCATTAAGTGGTCATATAACCTGTGGTATGTTTGTATGGATTATTTCATATACTCAGTGAAGTTAATTGAGTGCTAAATTCAGATAAATTTACTTATATATAATATGAAACTCTTTCACATGGCACTACAGTATGCATAACACTATCAGAATGTATTATTATCATTCTCTTATGTCTAACTTATTAAAAGTAATGCAGATCATGTATGTCAATCATTTATCTGATAACCCAGTATCAACTCTTTAATCACATACTTTCTGATTGTGTGGTTACAAGATTTCAATTGGAACCTTGAGATGAAACCTCAGTCTCTTTATGATGTCATGTATACAAGTAAATTTTATTGAAATCCTTTCTAACTTTTTTGTTCTTGAATATTTGATAGCCAAGAAATCATTTGAGATATGTTTTGATTATTTTTTATAAACTGTATTAGATATGTGTACTATAAAGAGACTGGTGTCATGCTGTCACTACTTGGAACAGATTCAGGAGTCAATAGGGTTGGGTACCTTTGGTTAGATATTATTTTGAAGTTTGTTTCTGTGTAAAACAAAGATAACTGGGTTACTATATAACAGCAATAAAAGTGTATATCTTGTAGCTAACATTACTGGGAAAAGAAGAGTGTTTCACCAAGTTTACATTTATAATTGTATCCAAAACTTGAAAAAACATACAGTAAAACCCTGATTTTTTGACAACAGATTATCCGAAAACCTGGTGTAATTTGAAAAAGAAATTTCAGTCCCAATTTTTTCCCTATATATTTCATTGTAAAATAACCCCGATTATCCGAATCGTCTAATCCGAATACCATGGCTTATTCGAAATGATAATCAGGTCCCTAAACCCATTTGAGTGTGTATTTTCACACCTGTAATCCGAAATAGACAATTAACGCGGATCGATCAGACTTGACCATTGCAGGATTTCTTTAACCTGTCTAAACGTGTGAACAACAATTTATAAAACCCTACTGAACAAAGTATTGTTTGTTTGAAATTATTGTTTGCAATTTCAGAAACATAATTATCCATTATGATGTGAATTTGGTTAGATGATTTACCTCTAACTTTGGTTTATTAATAAATTGCTTTAATGATATCATAATTTGACTTTAGTATTAACATTAAAAATTGTTCACTTTATTTTTTTCGGAGTTTGTTAAATTGCCATGAAATGTTAAAAACAAACAATACACAGGATCTCCCATTATTGTTACATGATTAGGACAACGACGATATTAGTGATGCTAGTTCATGTTTGTGACTGTATCATGGAATTTTGTTTCGGACTTTGACTTTATTTCAGTGTTCATTTTAATTGAAAATGTATGCTTACAATACTCTCAGAACATGTATATACATTGTATTTCAATAAATGATCAAGTTTTACATGTTCGTCATGATTTATTATGGAGTACTCTCCCTTTATTTTCATAATAAAACAGTCTAGATTTTATTTACCCGGGATTATCCGAAACCCCGAATTATCCAAAATAATTTTTCGGACCCGTCGATTTCAGATAATCGAGGTTCTACTGTACTTCATGCATTTGGTCTCAATAATTTGATCCAAAGGAGTCTCAATGAAATGCCAGTATTAGTTGACCTAGTACAAGTTATAAGATATAAAGTGGTATGCTGGTAGTCTATTATTAGTTAACCTAGTACGAGTTATAATATATAAAGTGGTATGCTGGTAGTCTATTACTTGTTGACCTAGTACAAGTTATAAGATATAAAGTGGTATGCTGGTAGTCTATTTTTAGTTAACCTAGTACAAGTTATAAGATATTAAGTGGTATGCTGGTAGTCTATTACTTGTTGACTTAGTACAAGTTATAAGATATAAAGTGGTATGCTGGTAGTCTATTTGTTGACTTAGTACAAGTTATAAGATATAAAGTGGTATGCTGGTAGTCTATTACTTGTTGATCTAGTACAAGTTATAAGATATAAAGTGGTATGCTGGTAGTCTATTTGTTGACTTAGTACAAGTTATAAGATATAAAGTGGTATGCTGGTAGTCTATTTGTTGACTTAGTACAAGTTATAAGATATAAAGTGGTATGCTGGTAGTCTATTTGTTGACTTAGTACAAGTTATAAGATATAAAGTGGTATGCTGGTAGTCTATTACTTGTTGATCTAGTACAAGTTATAAGATATAAAGTGGTATGCTGGTAGTCTATTTGTTGACTTAGTACAAGTTATAAGATATAAAGTGGTATGCTGGTAGTCTATTTGTTGACTTAGTACAAGTTATAAGATATAAAGTGGTATGCTGGTAGTCTATTACTTGTTGACCTATGACTGGTGGTTTATTCTGTTATATAATGTTTGATGAATTGATTTCCTTCATGGCTGATAATAGCATTGTGTGCTTGTATTATTTCTACCATTTTTGTATTCATAACCTGGAGGTTTAAAAATCCATCTAAGACTACATATCAGAATATTGTGAAACTTTGGAATCATTGTAACTTAGTCATATTGCCATGAAGTATACCATTCTTACCTTACCCTGAATCTGTTGGTTCTAGTTCAGCTTTCATTGCTTTAACCCTCTTTTATATTACTTGCTTTTATTTTCTCTGTTCTTTGTTGGTAATTGCTTTCTTAGTTTCATTACATCTTTGATTGTTTTATGTGTTTTTAACAGAATGGTGAATTTCTTTATTACTTTGTAATGAAATGATTCCATTTGCTCATTATATGGACATGTATTTAAATAATTTGCATGTTATATGATAAATTCCACAGCATGTGTCACTAATATTGTTAATTTGATACATGTATATAACTGTAGCTGTGTGATTATCATGTCCCATGCTTTGTATCTCACAGCTTTGTGTTACATATTTCTATACTACCTTTGTTAACTGAACACCTCTGTAATACAGGGTAACAAATATCTGACTCAACAAATCTGTATATGTGTTGCTAATACTATTATAATATATGTACATAGGTTCAGTAAGTAAAGTACCTGTGTATATAAGATGGCAATAGAAAATACTGAGTTTCTGATGGTAGGTCTTGCATCAGTTAAATGTTCAATGTATCAATGCTTTATTGTAGTCTAGCACTTGTATCATGTGGTATACAATATTAGTAATAAAAGCTCATATTTATATTGTTTTATGATGTCTCTTATGTAATTATTAATATGAAAACCTGTATTTTAAGGAAGACATATCTTTAGTAGATCTAGATTTATATCTTTGTTTATGTCTTTGTTTATGTCTATGTTTATGTCTATATTTCAGAAACTTGCTGAGATGTCTGAGGTATTACAAGCTAGAGAAGACAAGCTACTACAATTAAGTAAAGAAAATTGTGATCTGATGGAAACTAACAGTATTTTACAAAAGTAAGTACCACCAGTAAATTGATGACCTCACAGTGCTTTTGCTATCAGAATATGTGAAAAAAAATGATTTGTTCCCCTTTTGATTTCCTTTGGTTATTTTTTTTGACTGGTTCGTTAATTAATATTTCCATCCAGTGCTGGAAACTTGTATGTTTATTAATTAAAATTATTATTTCAGTCAATTAAGACAGTCTGAGGAAGCCAGAGAAGCAGAGATGGCAGATGTAAATGAACTCACTGCAGAATTTACACACAGACTTACAGAGTCTGAGAAAAGACTCAATGCTGCTATTAGGGTAATCCTTTCTTTTTGTTTGAGTTTGGTAAACTTGTAACACAGTTTTGGATCAATCGTCTACTGTCTATTGTTTCCATATACAATATTATAATATATATCGTACAATATTAAACAAAATAAGTAGATAAATTTGAACAAATTTAAATGGATGACATCATTTAGGAAGACATCATATGTAAGGTTATTATGCTAATTCCTGTATTTCATAATATTCATCTAGGAGAAAGATGGTGTAAAGAAACAATTGCAGGATACTCAAACTGAGCTTGCTAAGAGAGCTGGTGATGTCAGCTTGAAGGAAATACTGGCTGAAAAAGAGGAACAAATTGCAGGCTTATTACAAGAAGGTATAATGTAACCTCTTTATCTGTGACAGGTGATCAGGAATAAGTTGTTTTACTTCATATGTTATATCTAATGTGTGCTTGCCTTTAGTGATGTTTTAATTGTAAATATAAATCTCTAAGTACAGTTATAAGTATGTATAGCTATGATTTATGTACTGGTAATTGTAAATAAAGTCTTGAATCAACAATAAGGTTGTTTTGCAGTTTTTGACTGAATTACTGTGAAATTAGTACGTTTTCATTCATGTTTGGTTGATGGATGTATAATGATTCATTCAATGAAGGGAAATATAATTATTTATCTTATTTCTGGTGTTTCTTTCTCATCCTATTTTTTAAAATTGTTCATATTTCGACCTCAAACTAAGAACATGAGTAGTTGACTATTCAAAGAAATGGTTTCCTATTTGACCTTGATCTTCCAGAAGTTCAAGGTCTAAAAGCTAAAATTGTTTCTGCAGTTCTAGGTTTTATTGCTGAAATTCCCATTTTTGTCATTTTTCTTACTTATCATTTCTTGAAGGAGGGAGATGGTTCGTGAGACGTCAAATGCTGAAGGGGTTGAGCGACTATTTTTTCATTCTTTTAATGCCAATATCCATTTGATTATCATTTATTTATTGCATACTATAGGTGAGAAACTGTCAAAATCCCAGTTACAAAGTAATACAATTATAAAAAAGTTACGACAGAAGGAGAAGGATACAGATGCCACTATATCCAGTCAGAAGTATGTTGTTGTTTGTTTTAATCTGATACATGTGTTGTATCCTCTCATGTAAATGATAACAGAGTCAGTAATTTACTGTTAATGCTTAGAATCATGTTCAAAGGAAATGAATCACAATTGATTTCCAGACACAAGTAATTAGTATCCATTTTATATACTCCTACCAGAGAGATGAATGCTGGATATGATTTTTGGCTTTGTTTTCAGTTGTGTATGTGAATGTAGTAAGTTGTAGTATTTGTGATTGTGACAATTTCTAACTAATTAAATATCTCATTCAATTATATGTGTATTGTTAATGTTTTTTTTTCATTCTTTTAAACTTTATTATTTTTATTTGGACTGTATTGTTGTATTGTTACAATTTCGTGCAAAAATTGCATGATGCATGAAATCAATGATTGTTTATTTCAGGAAAAAGTTGGACGGTCAGAAAGAAGAATTAGATCACCTGCATAAAGTTCTTGAATCTAAAGAAGATTTGGAAAAGAAGCAAACAGGTGTGATAATGTCTAATTTAATGCAGGTCTTCATCCCATCACAATATTTATTTGTATACTCTTGTTTTATCAAATAAGCATTTTTGTGTGTGTTTTAGCCAGCTTTTAAAATCAATATCACATTAAGAACTTAATTATTGTTTCAAAATTAGTCAAAAAATGTTTCTCACAAAAATTTGATCTTCTTGACCAGTCTTATGTTTTTGAATCATTTAATGCATGAACTTCTAAGAAAACTTGAAAAAAATAACATTCTTTGAGTATTTCATTTTCTACCAAGTTACAGGCACTAAAATATAGTACATAAAACATGAGTAATTACCTCCACTCAGTAATAATGAAAGTATGGCAATACTTGTTCTTCTGTATGGATTTGTTATTGTACATAGCTATAAAATCATAGGTTGAAATATGTATGCATACATGTATATGTTTTATAATCATACCATTATAATCATGCCGACGCTGCATATGAAATTATTGATGAAATTTATCATTTTTTACTATAATGTATGATCTATACATAGTAAAGACTTTGTTGTTCAAGCCATACTGCTATTGTATTGAAGGTATTTATATTTATAAAACATGTTCTTTTTTTCCAATCAGATGCAATTGCCCAGCTGACAGCTGCTGTGAAAAAACAAGAACAGGAAATGGTTAAATTAAAGGTATACTACCTATTTAGAATTAGCATGTTTAATGACCTAATGAAATGAAAGGTATATGATCTATTTAGAATTAGCATGTTTAATGACCTAATGAAATGAAAGGTATATGATCTATTTAGAATTAGCATGTTTAATGACCTTATGAAATTAAAGGTATATGATCTATTTAGAAATAGCATGTTTAATGACCTTATAAAATTAAAGGTATATGATCTATTTAGAATTAGCATGTTTAATGACCGTATAAAATTAAAGGTATATGATCTATTTAGAAATAGCATGTTTAATGACCTTATAAAATTAAAGGTATATGATCTATTTAGAATTAGCATGTTTAATGACCTTATAAAATTAAAGGTATATGATCTATTTAGAATTAGCATGTTTCTTCTCCTTGATTTTCATTGTGATTTAACTTGGCAAATTTCTGCAACATAGGAATGAAATGGATGTTCGAAAAATGTAAATGAATGATTTATTTATTGTAATGTAATTAGTCTACATAGAAACATTATGCTCTAAAAATTTCCCTATTCATAGTTGATATCACATTTGATGGTATTACTGATTTTAACAAGAATGTTCTGATAAGTGAATGAATTTTTTATGCATTAATGTCTGTGCATGTATTTAATTCAGAGTGATTATGAAGATGCAACAGAAAAAGCTCGGGGTCTGCAAGTTGCTGTTGATAATTCATACAAGTAAGTGATGTTTGAATTTTGATATTCTACATTCTTTATATCAACAAAATGAACATTATGAATGACTTTTAACCCTTCAAGTGCCTTGTTGTAAATTTTTTAGTATGAAACAGTTATGTGAGAAGGCCTTGGAACATACAATTCAATTCATTAATTCTTATTTTGCTATACTTCATGTATTTACACAAATACTCAGAAGATGTACTGAGAAATATGGGGAACTTATTTGGTACATTCCCAGTGTTGAAGTTACAGAACAATGTATAATAAATTATGTATTATGTGTGATCAGGGAGATGGCAGAGTTACACAGAAACAGTGCAGCTCTTGACAGCAAAGCTCAGGAAGCTGCTCTCAGTGCTGAGATGCAAGTAAGAGAAGAGTTAAAACTGACTATAGAAAAACAACAACAGCAACACAAGTGGGCGATTGACTCACTGAATATGCAGGTAATTGATAAATGAGATATTAACATTTGTATGAATTTGGTCTTGTGAAAATATTGGTGAAGTTCAGTTGTGAAGACCATACATCTGCCATCCATAAATTCTGCATTCTTCTTAACTAACATAATAGTTTAGTTTCAAAAATAGTTGTTTATATTATTTCAAGGATTTTAGATTTTAGAAATTATTTTACAAAAGAATTTTAAAAGAAGCACTGTCACCTTTTCTGTTTATCTAAGAGACTAGTTTCATAAACAGTCTGCATTTTCCTATTAAATGTGCGTTACATCAAGTTCTTACAACTGTATGTTGACCATTACTTTTATTCTGTTGAAATGATTATGATGATGTACATGTATGTATGTGTGATAGATTGAGGACCATAGGCTTAGCATGGCTAGAATGGAAAAAGAACACAATCGTAGAGAAGATCTGTTGAAACAGGAAATGGCAGATTTACAAATTGTAAGATTTTATTTATTTTTGTTTCTGACAGTAAACAGAGTAAATCACTGCAACAGTCGAGCTGTCTTTTACTAATTTGGATATAATTTACTGCACTGCTATGTTGTTAACTGAATGTGACAGTCCCATATTATTAAATACCTCTATTGCCATGTGATACTTTTGTTATTGATATGTTTTTTTTGTCACAACATCATTGTGAGAAAGTCTATTGTTAAGGCTTGGTGTATATAATTGTTATTGTTTGTATAATTATTGTAGAGAATACAAGATGATGAGGCGAGGAATCAAGAACTTACTCAAGGAGTATCTCTTGGTCAGTGATAACTTATGATATCAATCATAACACTTAATTGGTCAATTGTACTAAATGCATTTAGAAGCTTTAATAGAAGGCATTTTAGAATCATAGAGAAAAAATGTGAAATTACTATATCTAATCCTTTATGTCATAGACTTTAATAGGCAAGCTTAAAGACTATTGTTGATCAATTACATGGTAATGTACTCATATATTCTGGTATTGTGATATGATGATTTTTAAGAAATTATTAATTGCTTGACTCATTCACTCATTTGTGTCTGTTTTAGAGATTTGTCTGTATTTATAGTACTGTTATGTATAACTACATCATTATTTGTATGTGTTGTATTTATTCTTAATTTACATGGTTGCAAGTTTTTTTTATCTATTACAGCTACCAGACCATTGTTAAGACAGATAGAAAATTTACAATCAACATATAATGCACAATCTTCTACATGGGAGAAAGTGGAAAGGAACTTGTCTGATAGGCTCTGTAAGTTCAGTATTCAAATTTCCATGTATTTGTTAGTAAATTATATGTTTATTGATGTAATACGGTCAGTAAATTTATCAGAAAGTATCTCATTCTTTTTATGGGCATTGAAGTATAGGATGTTAAGACCTTAAAATTGATGTTTCAAATGTACAGTCTTGAAAATATTTCATCAGATGTGTACAAACAGTGTAGTATAATTACAACTTATGTCTAAGTATTTATGCTATTTATTAAGTATTTATGTGAGATTTGTCAATGAAGATATTGTATACTCAATAGCTGAGTCACAGAATCAGTTAGCCATAGCAACAGAGAAGGAGAGAACAGCCAATGAGCAGTTGATTGATTTAAGTTCAAAGGTCACATCCTTGGAGACACAGAATACAAGATTAAGACAAGAAAGATCACAGCAGAGTGCTGAACTGGAAATGTTGAAAACAAAAGTGGAATTGTCAGAGGACGCTAAACAAAAGTAAGAATCATTTGACAATTGCTTTGATGAAGATAAAATTGTTTTTACAAATAGATTCTAATGTATAACCCTCCATTTCATACTTTTACAAATATTTTTAGTTAGATATTTTTGAAATGAATAATGAATAAAAATCTAAAACATAAAAATGTTTTAATGTTATAAAAAAATTTATTGTTGTATTTCTGAATTACAGTGAGGCTGCTCAAGTTGAAGTGTTGAAACATCAGATGGCACAAGAAATCCAAGAACTAAAGAAACAAAAGGTAAATATCTTTACAAAAGTTTCTGATATAGCAGTAATGTAATACTAGTGTTATACCAGTATTTAGATCAGGGCATGGATGTGCATACTCAGGCTTGAAGTGTTTGACTGTTCCTTAATGGATATGTGTTTTGTTAGTCCAGAAAATATATTGTAAGTAATCCTTCTTATGTTACATTATTTATTGCAGGTTATGTTGGAAACTGATCTTGACATTGAGAAATCCAAGGTGGAGCAAGAGAAAAAGAAGATTTTGATGCTTCAAGAACAGTTGAAGGATGCTGTAAGCTGAAATATTGACTACAATATCTAGTTATTAACTACATACTTAGTAGGATTTTGTATGATGCTATTGATAGTTTTGTCTGTCTAACAACATCTTTTATTTATTTTCACTGTTGAGAGGCTTGGAATTGAATTTTGCAAGTAAATATTAATATTCTTAGTATCGTTAAAAACACATTCCCTTTTGAGTAGTGTGAACAATAGCATATTATCAGTTTTACTTTCATAATTTCTCTACTATTCGTATAAGAAGATTGCATATAAAGGTAGCTGATATCTTTGTGTAACTGTTAAACATGTATATGATAAAGAGTAAGATGAACCACTAATTAAAATCTAAAAAGTATTTCTTGTTATTTAAGGAGAGAGATTTACAAAGAAGTAAATCACGTACACCAGTCCGTGCAACACCATCACCGGTATCTGTATCAAGACAAGATAGCTTAGTCAGTAGTCTACATGAACAATCATTCTCAGCAATTACTCAGGTTTGTATGATTTCATTTGTTATATATGAACCTTACCTGGGTTACACTGTGTTTGCATCTGTGTTTGCAAGTATATGGAATTTACCATTTTGTAGTTAATTCTCAGTCTGGACTTTGATAAGAAATAGTTTATTTATTATTGTTTATCTTTTATTCTGAACTATTTTTACATAGCTAATTAAAACTAATTATTTTGAATATTTGACAACATTGATTCAGATAGATACTAAAGACTGTTTGCTTTCATTAAATAACTTTTCTTTATGTACTAAATGGATAGTCTTAACATGTTTTTCATTTGTCTGTAGGGTTAAAGTATTTGTTACATAAGTGTCTATCATTCTATAATAATATTTCAGGATGAGCTTGATAGAAGTTTTGTTTTATCTTCACCAAATGGTAACAAACACAGTTTATATGAAGCATTGAGACAAAGTGGTGCTGCAAATTTGTTAGAAAACTTACAATCTCAGTTAAAACTGCGAGAAGGAGAAATCAGTCATCTACAGGTTAATATGCAGCCCATATAACATTTTAACTTCATTTGAGAATGTTTTTTTTTTTCACTTTATTTTTTGATTTTACTTACATGTAGTCTATGTGAGTACATATAGTTGTTCATAGTGTTCATTTTCTATCTGTGCATTAATCATTTCATGTACCTCTGTTATATCTCATTCTCCTCATTTCCAATTGAGATCATTTAAAAACATATTAAGTTTATAAATGTTAGATAAGTAAATGTTTACGTTTGGATTTTTAACCAATAACCCATTATAACTGGATGAATTGGTTTAATTTAATTGCCACAGAGTGAGATTAGATCACTGGAACGTACAAGAGAATCTATGGCTAAAGAGCTTGTAAATTTAAGTAATCAGAATGATGCATTGGAAGAGAAGGTTAAAGATATGCCACTTCTAGAAGCTCAATATGGAGTAAGTTTACATTCTATATAGCATATAACTACTAAGCTTAAGATTGAATACAAAGTCTTCATTCAGATGGTGACTGTAGGTGTCTCCTTGTTGAAGTTGAAGAGGCTGATTATAGTATGAATAAGTCTCATGATTGATTTGAACATTTTTATGTAGTTAATTTTCTCATTTATCATATGGTGAAAAGTTTACTGTTTGTTTGACACACTGTATGTAGATTTTTGTTGGCAAAATTATTGTTGTTGTGTTTATTATTTTCTATTCTTACCAGATATGCTTGATGAAATCATCAATCCATTCTGAGAACTTTTTAGTTCTTTTTATTGCTTCCTTAGATTTTATGTTTTGGTTAAATATTCATTAAGTGTTACTGTTTTGTAGGATTTAGATCAACGATACAATGCATTGCTACAAATGTACGGTGAGAAAGTGGAGGAAGCTGATGAACTTAAACTTGATCTTCAAGATGTTAAAGATATGTATAAAGCACAGGTAAGATTTTGACCCTAAAATTAATGTACCATTAAAACGTGTTGGTATTTTTGTTATGCAAACATGGGAACTCATTCTGAAGATTTTCACATTTAGGTAAAAAAAATTTCTAGATAAGGACTACATGTATTTTGTATGTGAGTGTTCTGTATCTTCATGATCCTGTGTTATAGTTTGACTTATGATCATGTAGACATGTATACTTATCACATCATGTATACAGGTATGCATGGGGGTAGGAGTTGAGGCTTGACAATTTTGCTACAATCCCTACCTGTGTCAGTTTTATTGAGAATCCTTCTAAAATTTCTTAAGCATACTTTTATGGCAATTATATTTCTATTATCGTTTGCATGTGTATATAGAATGGTTAGTTAGTTTGTATTAACAGTGTCACCTGATTGTACATTTTATTTCAATATTTATGTTTTTTATAATATATTTTCAGATAAATCATTTACTGAGTCAGTCATGACAATAAGGTGTACATAATTGATGGGTGATCTATTGTACTTTAGGGAATCAACTCAGTGGTTATCTTCTTGTCCAGTTTGTGAGGTGTGAGTGACAGAATTATAAACCATTGTTAACCATTGTGTTTACATCATGGAATTTCTATCTGTCCCTGTAATACTGTAAGATATCAGTACTCTGACTGATTGATACCCATGTGGTGTGTGCAATATAAAATGAGTGTAAAACTGTGACCATGGGCCTCAAGTCAGAGTCTAATCTTTATTTTGTCTGGCAGTACTTTAGCTATGATCTTTTATTTGATTGGTCATTATGTATTTTTTAACGTTCTGATTGGTCAGTACATATTATTTTATTGTTCTGGTTTGAAAACATATTGCTTTAATATGTGCTTTATTTGTGTATAGCTTGAAGCTGTACAAAACTCAACTCTGAGAGCACAAATTATTTGCCATCTTATTCTAGTACAAATAACACAAATGTACAAATAAGTGAGGACCACGAATGAAAATATGGCATCTTGTGAGCAGAGATGACTCTATAGCATATCTTTATTGATATATAAAACACCGTATAAACCTCTGAATTAAGATCAAACATGCAAAATGATATTTTTTTAAATTCCATTTCGATTTTTCTTTTAACAGGTTTGACAGTATAAACAGTAATAAAATATAATTAGTGATAATGCTATGATAACTGTTCTTTTATATATGTATGAGTATCATTCACTTTGTTGTTTATCTTTAAGTTAATGATTTAAACATATATTGACAAAAATGTGCTTATTTTAAAGAAAATGTGTAACAGTGTTAAACACTTGCACAAATCCAATAATACTTTTTCTCCAGATATTCCATGATTTAGATTCATCGTATTATATGTTATTATTATAATTATAACATGATACCTAGATATCCTGAATATTTCGGAATACTTAAAACACATCATACTTCAAGGTTAGTGCCGCGATTATGAATGTTGGACTTATTTTTACATTGATATTTTTATTCTGTACCATGTGATTGCCATTCTATAAATCTTCTGAATGTAACTCGGATGTTGAAATTATGTTTTGTTTTGATACTTATATCTCAGTTGAATACAAATGTTTTATGATAAAAAAATGAAGATCTATTGATGGAAAGAAAGAAACATCATTTTAATATTTTTGTTGCTAAATTATGCACTAAACCAATTGATATTCTTGTGTAGTGAATTGGACAAATATGTACTAATGCTATCTTTGATTGTTATTGTCTCTACAAAGATCAGATGTATTATACAGTTCCAAAGTGTACAATCAAGTTGTGAATTTGAATATAATCTGAGTGCTTCTTAGAAAAAAAATCCTGAACAGGACTATTAGGACTTGTACATAGTACAAAGTCATACAATATAAATAGCATGAATTACACACATCAACCTTGGTACAGTTATAAAATATAAACCACTTAAAAAGTTTGCTGATGCAGAATTGAGACTGTTGATGAATTTGATTTGATTTATGATTGAATGTATAGTCTGTGATAATATTTTAAAGAATATATTTTCCTTATTATGCTCAATGTACTTGATGTATGAATCTTGTAATGTTCTGTAAATACTTGTAATTGTGTTGGCAGATTTTGGAGTTTCAAATTCTGATATAATTTGATATGTATGCACATATGCATACTTTTTACAACACTAACATATTTCAATATTGTAAACCCTATGTCAGTGGTAAAATGAAAATATAATAAATGTGTTGATTGGGTTTAAAATGTTAAAGGTATGTTAAAAATGAATTGTTCTTTGTGGAAGTGGTATAAATCATCCCTGTAAATATTCACTCAAACAGGTGGATGTCAGAGTCCCAGTGAGCCTGTAGATCATGTTAATCTGTTATATGGGAACAAACTGTTGTGTTTACCATGTTAGATGATTCTGTGTTATTTATTTATTTTAAGTGTTATTGTGATTTTGATTCCTGTATATAATGTTTCTGTCTTTATGTGGGCATATTTTATGGAATTCTGGAATTTGTAATAGGCATGTGGAGCTATTCATAATCATAATTCATCAATAGAACTATGGTTAATGATACTAAGGGTTGATAAAAGCATTTATAAATGAAGCACCAGTTCATCAAATCATGTGCTTTTAGTTTTATTTAGGAATACAAATAATTGACTGGATTTTACACTAAAGGGAAATGTATGGGACCAATGAAAAGGTTGCTATTTATTTTCTTAGCATTTAGTCATTTATTTACCCCATTTATTGTTTACCTGGTTATATTAGTTATATAACGGTAGAGTCATCATTTATTTAGAAGAAAAAGTAAATAGTACAAAAAGTGAATGGTACAAAGTAAGTTCTCATATTTTCTGTGTTGATAAATTTTGGCTCGGTATGACAGTGCTAGAATGAAACACAAGTATATCACACAAGTAATTAACAGTTAGTAGCTTAACTGCAGCCCATATTGCATTGTATTGTATTGGATCATGTTTTATTATTTCAACTCTACTTTAAAATAATTTGCATTTAAGTATGTTTAAACCTGAAAACAACAAGAAGTACATTTTCTGTTCATAAGCAACTTTGTTAAAGATACATTGTATTATTGTATCTGTTGGTAGATTGATGTTTGGCAACTCATTCTGTACTCTGTACTAATGTATTACCACTTTGCAAGGTTGACCACTGTCTAAAAATTTGATGTTTGTGTCACAGTTGATAATACTGCTTTTTCTTGTGATAATATGATGCATGAATTTGTCATTTGTCTATGTTAATCATTGCAGTTTTGTTATTGATCCTGAAGGGATTTTGAATAAAAGGGAAATAAACTATATTGTAGTTGGTGTTTATTAAAACACAAATTTTGTTCCTGTAGTCTTTATTTTTATTTGGTTTGACAGTGATCATCAACAGACCTTATACTCTCCACTGACTGATCTGATCGGTTTATTCTCAATGTCAACTTTTGTCACTAATGTAAGAATTTCTATGAAATGTAAAGCAGCATGAGGCAGATGGTTGTTGGTTTATGCTACATCAAATATCTTTAAAAATGTAACACATAGCTTCCATGATCAAGAGTTTACTGTTTTATTATGCATTGCATGATGTGTCTATATATCAGAATAACACAGTGGCAGCACCAAATATTTTGTAAATGGACACCCATTGTATTCTCATACATCTGAGCCATTATAATGGGACAAAAATATTTTAAAATACATGCAATGTAAACTGGCGATTATAAAGTTTTATAAAATGTTTAATGATACAGAAATCATAAATACAAATATGTTCAATGGTAATTATTTGTTTTAAATGCTAATTTTCCATTCAGCTTTATACATTAAACAGGAACAACAACATTATATAATATAATAATATCATACATCACTCATGCACAAGTTAATCTAGAACAGATTTACAAATCCTGAAGTTTTGACACCAGTTGTTTGTACAGGGTGCAAACAAATTATCTGTGACTGGTTTTTTATTCAATAATTCACATGAAAAAAGACCAGCTTTTAAGAAAGACACGAACATATCTAAGAAGTTCAACAGTAATATATTTACATAGATAAAACGCCATTAAATGTTTATGTTTTCCTTCGTGTAATGTGGTCATAAATAACAACTTGGGTGTATTTTGGAGCCTCATCTTCATCATCAAAAGTTATCACAGTTCTAGTAGAATTGTCACCGGGACTAGCAATCTAAAATACAGAACACATAATTACATGACATTTGTACAAATGAAATGACATACATTTTTTCTTCAAGAAAAAAGCAAAAAAATAGTTCAGTGGAGAAGAAGATAATTCAATTGTTTGTACAGCAGACATTTTTTGCTTCAATGGAATATTGAATTAATCAGATCAATAAGTAACATACTCACCTTTGGATCAACATTTATTATCTTTCTGTCTCTTTTATTTTTAAATAATAATCCTGAAGCATTTTCTGCAATCACTTGATAATTTGGAGTAGGATTAGATGTTGAAGTCTGTGTTTCCCAGTTGTAAAAACTGAAAAATACAGTCAATGTAGCTAATACTTGTACATGAATGTTATTTTCATTAATGCACACACTATTGTTTACAAATCATAAAGTTTCAAATTCAACTCCAAACGAGATGACAAAAATAATGGTAAAGTATATTTACATGTGAAAATTACTTCTAAATTCATTATATATATAATTCTTTTCACTTCTTTTCACAAACAACACAAAAAAACAATCATTAATGTCTATAAAATGTACATTAGTGTCTTCAATTAAATAAGCTAAAGAGAACTAATACCTGAGATCTGATGGCCTAGGCAGTAACCTCTTTTTACCAGCAAAATATGGTTCAAAATCTTCAGTTTTCATTCTGTGAGCATAATCAATGTAACCAGATATTTCTTGACCTCGAGCATTCTTATCTCTTATAAATATAATTGTCTAAAACATAGAAAAATAAATAGAAGATATTTTAAAGGAATGGTATATCTATCAATAATCGGTAATACAGTTAACACAAATTGCACATTTTTAAATCTAGAAATTCCAATCAATTTCAATGCTCTAGCTTCATTTCATTTACTTTAATAATTATACAAGTCCAAATTATATACGAATGTAATAAAATAAGTCAAAGTTAACTTACAGTCATTTTACCACTTCTGTTGGCTTCTTCCTTTGATGCCAGAGCTTTCAGAAATGGATTTCTCAGGTCTTTACCAGAGTGCGCAAGTGTTCTAAAAATATACAATGTAAGCATATTAAAGTAATAAAATAGTGACAGTACAGTCCTTGCGCTAACTAACCAGCCCAAAGCCAGGGCTAATAAGTTATTCTGGCTGGTGAACTTTCACAAAATTGTGAATGCAGGCTAATGGTGAATTTTCAATGGCCCACTTATTGGGGCTGGTGCTTTAAATATCAGTTTGAACACTGACAGAATAGTTCAAATAAACAAAACATAACTTTGTTTTCACAATCTACTTAAAAGAAAAATAATAAAATTCTAATGTAAAATTTGAAAAAGCAATCAATAAAGGCAATTATTTTCTCTTACTTTTGTTGACTGCGCTTGGACAATCGACTGGCCTCTGCCGCAGCTTTTCTTGCTTCAAATTCCTCTCTTTTCAAAACTTCTCCACTACCCCTGTAGCCCAACTCAACCAATTGCCGAGCCAGTTCTTCATCCTAGAAAGAAAAATGACACAGAACAATGTTAGTCTTCAATCAGTATTGTTTGTTTAAAAGAAAAGAGTTTATGAATCACACAATCTTGGAGCACTTCATCATAAAGCATTCTCCATTTTTGGGAAGTAAGTACATGAGTCCTTGTAATGTGTTCATGTATTGCATTAATACCCCATAAAAATTATTACACTATCCCACAACAGCACCTTAATCTAATGAATAAGAAGTAAAATTTCTTTTATCTTGAGGATTTATTGGAGCAGACAAAATACTCAAACTAAACCGGGTGCTCATACTAACAAGATATTCATTGTTGGTTGAAAATGCTTTTACTATGGGCATGTTTACATAATATTAAAAATTCTTATATAAAATGTGCATTCTGAATTCAGAGAGAAATTGACAGCTAACTTACAACAAATGATTTATAAATTATTGTGACAGCATGTGAAAAACAAAGTAGACAATAATTGTTCTTTATTGTGTATTGCTCATTGGTATGCAAATATCATTGTATTAGGAGCAAATATGATACATCATGACACTTCTTGAGATAATCAACACAAAGATAAGTCTTGAGATATAGATACTTGTAAAAGACATGGAAATTTATGTACAAAAATTGACAGGAAAACTCCTTGGGATAAGTCTGGTGCTCATATTAATAAAGTTCTGCTGTAGAACCCCACAGGTCATGCAAACCAGGACGGAGACCCTCCCAACTTATAAAGTCAGGGGAGTTACAGTGAAGTGAATCGGCAGTTGATTCACTCAACCGGAAATCATCATATGACCTGGGTAGATCTCGGATGAAGAGACCCTTGAAGGGATCTGGCGCAAATGATCATTCAGTGACTGGCGTGACCAAGAAAGTTTGTCACCCACAGACAGAAACTGTAATTATACACTTAGGTAAATATAACCCTTGGAGGCCCAGGTAAGCCTAAACAATAATTACTTTAATACCAATCCCTTTTGGGGATCTGTTGTTAATACCCATTACTGTTCTCATTGGGAATTTGTTGAATATGCTTAAATAGAAAACAGCTTTCTAGGGTGGTTCGGGGGCATGGCCTTCACCAAGAATTTTTGGGGGGGCCAGTTTTAAGCAGCACATTATAGACCTTTTAGGTCAGTGGTCAGTATTGAGAACACTAATTGAGTCATATGCATAAGGGTCTGTTTATAAACACATGGCAAAAATTAGGGAAACCTGACCAGGAACTAAACTCAGAGTCCTTAAAGGTGTAACCATGTGCTAAAAAATTAACCCAACATCAAGGATGCTGGAAGTAGCACTTATATATTCTTACTGCAAAGTGTATGACAGTGTAAAGAATATAAAATACTTTTATTGGTATTTTTTTAGATATCCGCACAGATTGAGACAGAGATTGATTACTTTCTTGCATTGCCTCAGAAAAATGAAAACATAGACTTGACAAATATATCAACAAGAAAATCACGCCGTATTACCGACGAATTCAAACGTTATACTCAAAATATTAACCTCAAGATAAAATAAATCCAATGACGTTATCTGAGAATTAAGAAATTCCTCATAAGTATTGAATTCGGTGACAATATTGTCAGATCCACTGGGCACCTCTTCCTCCATTTTTGCAGCCTAAGAACAACAGATGTAAACGGTTACTACGCGGTGTCAAATAGAACTAAAACTATTTAAAAGACAAAATTGCGGCCTAAACTTTTGGAATTATGTGTTGGTATTTTCCAATAAATTTAATTCTAGTTGAAATGTTTGGAATTTCACTTTGAGAAAATCACGAATACTGAAAAGAAGTGCGCTGGCGGCATAATCGCTGCCTAGCAACAAGAATTATAGTCTCTAAATACAAAAGACATATTATTAGCATATATTTTTACTTTAATAACCTTAAAATAAATAAAAAGAAAATATACATCGAAAATTAAATTATTTTTGCTTCTGATATATTATTAAGTTTCAAAGGGTACGAGATTAAACGTCGTTTACCTTAGCGACGTTTCCGGTTGGTTATTTTGGACTTTCTTTGCTCTATTTGTTTATATGGCTTCCATAATTTGAAAAAAGGTAATATAATGACATTCAGTATTTATTTAGGTTTACAGTGTAATTACTGTCACACATATACTTTAGTTAAATAGTATCTGATTTTAGTTTGTTTACATTTTCATGCTGATTTGAGTGGGTGGGGTACTAGCACCTGTCTTCATTTTATAGGCATTCAATTTGTCATTTTAGTTGCATATTTTGGACATTCTTTTATGTATTCTATTTGTTAATTTATTTTTTTTAAATCTTAAATATATTCTGGGTTGTAAAAATGGCATTTAAATATCTTCCCAACATGCTTTGTGCAATCATTTGTGGCTTAATTTTTCTCATGTGGCATTTAACTAGCTGCTTAGTGTGGTTCTCTTAAAATAAGTTTTGATTACATTTTTATGACTTCTTCTTATTCATATCAAGTTCATATTTATTAGTTATGTGTACAGATTGAAATCAGTGAATGGGGTTCCATCTCAAATGGAACCTACCATTACTCTTGAAAAATATGTTTTTGCTGTTACTTTACTAAAAAGGTGAGGTATGTAGGTCACAAAACTTCTCTATTCTGTTTTTTTTCAAAGCATACCTTACATAATTTGGATGAACAGACATTTTCATACTTCTGGGACAGTGCCAAAATGTTGTGTTCGATGGATAAACATGAACACAACTATTGCTTTCTGGCCTTATTTTGTACCTTGATTGTTTTATATGTCTTTGTTTTTTTTACCTATAGATATAGACTGAAGAGGAAGTCACACTGCTTTCATCATGGTTCTATCTGACATGCCGTTTGAGCGTAGTAGGCTCATACACAGTAGATACAACATGATACAGAGGCCTGGAAGTGCTCCACCTGTAACTGTTGAAGATGAATCTAAAAATAAGATCAGTAAAGAATATGCTGCATTTTTAAAGTAAGCCTTATGATACATCTTCTCTTTATTACTTCATAATCAGGATATTAAAATACATTCAATGTAGATGTTTATTTGACAATAAGATTTATGTTGAAATTTTCTATTCATGGCTAATTTATGTTTGAAAATTTAATTTATTTTCAAGTTTTCATGTATGAAGGTGGAACATAACGTTTTTACTGACAGTAATTAATTGTTATAAACAAACAGTACTTAATTTTATAATTTACATGAAATATGAGTATGTGTTAATGTTATGGCACTGAAAATTTTAATCTGTTTAATCTCATTTTGATTATTAATATACTTAATATACTTGACATAAATGCATATTGTTAGATAAAATTTCATTCATGAAAGACCAAGTAACTACCATACATCACAATGTCTCATTTCGTCACCTAAACTCAGCTGCCTCAAACACACATCATTGTGAGGTGCATTCTGTATCACATTGATATTATATGTTTTATCAAAATTTAGTGTATTTTTTATAAAATTGATTTTCATTGTGTAGGGATCAAGAGAGGAAAGTTGGACCTGATGGATTTTTGGATTCAACGAGAATGAGCCATACATTCTATGTTAAGAAAGAAAGAGAGAAGAATAAGGCTAAAGCTCACACACCAAAACCATCTGTTGTCAAATTATCCACACAGATTGAAAATGACAAAAAGGAACATGAGAAAAGAATAAAAGTGATTGAGGTTTGTATTGTAATCAATTCTGATTTTTTATACTTCAGAATTTCCATTTGTTAATGATACCATGAAATATCATTTTTCTACTAGTTCATAAAAACTATACTGCATTATAATTTTTATTGAAAAACATTACTCAGGTATAAGGTTCATTTAGTTTTAATTAATAATGAGTCATCATAGGGAAGCATTTTGATCAAGGGAACAGTTTCTTTACCAAAAGGTGTTGGGTTCAAAACCTGACTTGAACAAAATTTTTCTCAGTTTTATTGAGTTAGTACTTGTTGAAAAACAGAAAGTATTTGTTGAGAGTGGTTGATATACTGATATAAGTTGTTTCAAATTGATTAAATTAATACTTGTATTGTACTAAAACCTCTTTTATCTCTATTAACAATGTAATAAGTCTTGAAATTTGACTTTAATGAATATAAACTGAGTGTTTTGTTATAGGTTTTATTTCAAACTACATTTGGTCAGTCAGTCCAGGTTTAGTGTTTCAAACTTTTTTTCCTAAAGTTATAAATGTGATAGTGTCTTTTTAAATTTAAAAAACTGTATATTTTTTTCTTCAAACTTTCTTGGTTTATCAGAATCTTTCATACAAATACAAGTATATGGACTATTTTTACATTTTTAAGTATGCAATTGAACATACAGTAGTAATAGGTACTACATGTATATATTGCAAACATATTGTATTAATTCAATCATCATGTAATCAGGTGATTTACATTCGTAGACTAGTATATACATAGTGCTATAGTTTTTTAATTGGTTTTGAGGATAACTTATATTTACAGAAATAATTTACCTAGAAATGCATTAAAATATGATGTTACACAATTTCTGTAGTGGATTAGAAATACACCATTATATCATATTTTCAATAATATAGTATACTTATTTCAGTTATCCATAGATCTATTATTGAGTTTGACACAAACAGGTGAAGTCTATTGCAATGCACATTATTCTTGTAGATATTTAATCTCTTTGTATCGTTAGTAAATGTGTTACTATACAGCATGTGCTTGTAAATATTAGATATTTGAAGACTAGATGAAATCTTGTATTGATGATAAATACTTACCTTTATATATATGTGTACAGTCAATGCAGGTATTGATAACTGATTAATCTTCTTCAGCTGATTCTATCTCTACACTCAAGTTGCAATAACTGAAACTTACAGATAACTTAGTACTTAAACCCCTACCTCTACTGATACATATGATATGTAATTAAGTAGACTTTGTTAATTAAGATGAGTGCCAAAATCTTTGCTAAGAATTATTTATTTTGAATATAATGATTAATATTGAATGAAATGAACAAAAATGTTTTCAAGATATCTGTGTGGTCAATAACATTATTCTAATAGTGCATGAACACAGCATGAGTTTCTGAAGGCCTAGATAATATTTGTTCCATGTATTTTATTCAGACCAGTTTTCAAGCATTGAAGGTAAACTTGGTTTTCTAACACGGTGCATGGTTTTAATGGTGTTTTACTGTAATAATTATGATTATTTAAGTCATTATCAGAATCAATTTGAAATATACTACCTTTGTATACTTAAAGGGGTCATTCAATGACAACACTTTTAATTCATTTGTATATGCAGTGTGTTTCTGTTGGAAGATGACTGCTGTTGGACCATTTTTTTAAAATACTTTATCACTTTTTTGAAAGACAGTGTTTCTAATGATTTCATGTATGTCTTACATGATGTCTGTGTATTTTAAGTTAGTTATGTATGCCAGGGACTGATTTTGTCTTACACAATGAAAAATGCTACACTACAGCCTGTCTGTCTCACTGACTGTTATATCGAGGTAGAATAGGTCATACCTGAACACACATGGAAATTGCAGATCACAGCATCCTAATGCATTTGTGGAAACATTGAACAATTGTTTGAGACAGATTTCATTTGTTCATCATTTTTCATTCCTTCAAATACATGTATTTACAAATTAGGGTTTTATTTGTCAATTACAATGACAGTGGTTGATATTTGATTTGACTTGATTTCAAAGACAATTAACTGTATACTTTTACTTCAAAGAGCATCCACATAATGTGTGTTGTAGTGTTTGGTATTTTTAGAATGGTATCATTTGTGTGTGGATTAGTAACTTTATTGATTGATTGATTGATTGATGCATGTAGAAATCGTGTAGTGTTTGCATGGTTAACTTATATAAATATTATTCCTATCATTACATATTCTACAAACTACATTTTGATATTTGATAATGATATTAACCAATTTAATACATTAAATATGTATGCACAGATAGCTTTACTGAATGGAGTTAAACTTATATGCCTATTGTTGCATGATATGTATGTTATTCTACCGGTATATATAATTTCTCATAGTAAAGTATTTGTACTATCTATATGCTGTTATTTATACTCATTCTATGATACATTATTATGTCCCTGAGTGTGCAAATATTCTCAGTAAATTCTGATAATTAGAAATCTCATACTCCTCATAAAGCAATTAAACTAAATACTGATTGTTGTTATGTCTGCCATCATTTATGTACGTCTAAACACATTATATGTAGCATATCATGTTTATACAAGATTATAACAGCATGTTTTTTTATTGGTTCACTAGACACAATTTCAGGTAAATTCATTGTTTGTTTATTGTTGGTTTATTTTTCTTCTTTTATTTCCTTTATATGTCATTTAAACGTTTGTAAACTTGTCAATATTCACGCAGTCATTGTAAGCTTATGTGCCATTAATAGAGACTGAGTTTGTGTGAATCAATGTTTGTATGTAAAGCTTTTAGTACGATTTTCTTTTGATTAATATAATGGTTATATTGGCAAATTGATTTCTTTTAAAACTTACTGACTTGAGTTGATGTTGTTTGTAATGTTCTTAGTTTTTGTTTGCTACAGACTATCAATATTATTATGTAGTACTGAGTAGAAAAATCTGTGGAGGGAAACTTCTTTCCATGAGAACCCTAGTTTAAGGGCCTGTACTCTGACTCCTTATGAAGGTGTAGGCTGTCTTTTTTTAATGAGACGATTTGACATATGTTTACCCTCTCTCATAAATTTGTCTGCAATACATCCATTACCGGCTCTAGTTATACATGTATTTATATCATTGGAAACTTACATGTTGCTATAAATCATTGTTTTGTTTTATGTTAGATGAGAAACTAAAACTTAGTCATGTCTTATGAGTAGTGTTATTTACTTTGCTTATCGGAATAAGTTGGAGTGTATATTTACTAATATATTAATGACAAAAATGTATGGATTTTTATGCTATTCTGATTATTAAAAAGTAAATCTTTTTTTAAATTGTTCTGAATAGAAAATCATGGCAATGAACTGTTTCAAATGAGATACATTTGTTGACTGATAATTTCCTGATTCATTAGGTTAATTAGAAACATTATATTAGGCAAGAGTCCACCTACCAGTAGTGTGTGGATTACATTCAGTGCGTACTAGGAACAACAGCATATTGTTAACTTTACATCAATTCCCTCTGTTTGTTTTCCAGGTTTGTAATTGTTTTGTATCAATTGTCTACTACTCTTTAACTAAGATTATCATTATAAGTACACATCTAATATTTTGAAGTATCATGTTTAGCTCCTTACCAATGAAATGTAATAATCTTTAAGATGCTAACACTAATGCCGAAAATGGTTGTATTTATTTTAAAACCTTACTTATATGTTAAATCATACTTATATGTTATATAGGACCATATGTGGCAGCATAAACAAGAAGAGAGAGAACTCAAGAGAACAGAAGGAGATATCATCAAGAATCAAAGATCTGTTCGACATATGTTGAGAGATTATGAAAATGGTAAAGAAAATTCTCTGATCTTTAACCAC
Organism: Lutraria rhynchaena; assembly: GCA_008271625.1. NCBI lineage: Eukaryota > Metazoa > Mollusca > Bivalvia > Venerida > Mactridae > Lutraria > Lutraria rhynchaena. Next base: position 263,978 of record VIBL01000290.1, on the reverse strand, counting down.
TGAAGTATTTGGATTTTTATTAGATGTTTTATCATACAGGAGGGACAAACTCTGTGTATGGTTTATTAATACTTAAAAATAATCTTGTACTACTTTAATTTTTCTTATCCAAGTCATGTTAATAGTTGAAATATATGCAACTTCATTTTATGATAACATTTGTAGATAAATTTTGTGTAGTGTTTTAATTAGAATATTCAGTTGTCCTAGCTGTTTGCTTCCTGAACATTTAAAGGGATAAAAGTTGGAAAATAGTACATCAGTTTATCCTGATTATAGTTGAACAACAGTTCACCAATGTACCAAGTTTTTCCTGATTAATGTTGGACAATAGTATACCAGTGTAATGTATATCTCATTGTTTCAGTGATAAACAAGAAACGCATGGAAGAAGAGAAGAAGTTGAACACAGGATTGGAGAAATACACAGTGTTACGTCGAGATCATGTTCACAAGTCACATGAGGTATGTATGACGTTCCCTTGTGTACTACCTCTCAAGTTATCTATACATGTGCAATGCCAACCTCACCTTGAAACCTTTATAAAGACAATACGAAATCAAGTTATCTTGTCATGCATGTTTACAATGTACAGATTACATGTGCTTGGACCCTGAATGCTCCTTAAGCGTGTTAACCTTTATATAACCAAGAAAACAACCCTCTCATTCAAAAGGTGGGTCACTTTCATATTAGGTGATTTACTTATTTTGTTACATATGTTGGTGAATGGTGCAAATTTCTATAAAATACACTTTGTATTTAACTTAAGAAATAATGAAATAACAAACATTTATATATTGCATATAATATGATAAGAATTCACAATAATTTATATGCTATATTTAGCTAGCAAAGCAGAGAACTGATAAGTACAAAGCTGACTCACAGAGTCAGAGTGCGTCAGGTAGAAAAGTGTACATGAAAGTGTAAGTTTATACATGTCTGATTTTTGTCACTGTGTAGACAGTTATTGTATTGCAATAATATTACAGTCAATGGTAGTTAAAGTGTATGCACTTGAATTGTCAAATCAAAACAATTTTTATGATGGCTGTATAATGTATATACTCACTTTTTCTAATCTCAGTGGATCCATATTTATTGATCATTTTCTTCATAGATTAAAGTGTTCTCCAATGATATTGTGTAAGATTAATAAGGCATGAATATCATATTGATTGAACAATAAATTCTAGCTTTATTACATATTGGCTGTAATTAATGTCCTCTGATTTGCTTCAGAACTTGATTATACAACAACAATAAACTTTATTTTATTATGTTTTGTTCTTTATCTATCGAAGTAATATTCATTTAGTCTGATGATTATAATGTATCACTTTCATCCCACTATGTTAAATTTAATGGATTGTATCTGTTGTATAACCAATTTATGAATTAAATCAATGATGTAAACTTGCCAAGTAATGTGTTTAATGCTTTGTAGCTTATATAACATGAGTACCAAGTCTTAGTTATTGTGTAAAATTGTTGATTTGAAGTTAATATTGTGCTTGGTATCAGGATGTGACCATATATGTTTGTATGATGTATATCATGTTTATGTAATTTTTTTCCCAATTAGTTGAACCATCTAAATGTTGTCTACAATGTTTATCACACCATATAGCACCCCCTATTTGTGTGGCAATGTACATAAGTATACTAGAATACAAGTGTCATTCTAAACACAGAATCTGATGTCCATGTAAATTTTGACTTATTTTTATAAATTTCATTATAAATGCACTTGGTACCATGTATTCACAGACATGCTGAAATGCTCGCCTTTGAAAATATGGCTCTGTATGTATTTTCAGTTCAATGATAAAAATAAAAGCTTACACACACTGTATACAAGCTTTCACACTTTACTGTATAATACTAGTATATATAGTGATAATGTATCAGTGTGATCAGTATCATGTCTGTCCCTCTGTCTGTCTGTGTCAGTCTGTCTGTCTATTTGTATGTATGTGTTTTTGCTTTGTGTATATTTCAGCTTACAAAGTCTAGAATACTACAAAATCATGCGTTTGAACATTCATTAAAAGATAAAGGACGACGATCTGCTGTAACTAAGTGAGTTAACTAACGTTGTGGTGGGTATGGTACCTCAGTAGGACTGGTCTGATCTATACTGTAGTCTTGTAATCATGGTGATGGCAGATCTGTTTCATTGTTCCATTGTCTTAAATTGATTCTTTTTCAGTTGATTAAATGTACATCAAATCAAATCAGTGCATACTAATAGATTTATGTTGATGTTTCATGTCAAAGTGCAGATTTAGTTAGGTTATGCTGGCCCATCTTTGTTGTTGTACTTGGTACATATCCATATGCTTCATATCACATGGCATCCTATGTATAACATAGTTTAATGTAGCTAGTGCACTATTGATGTATGTTGAATCTGAAATGCTTCATGCTTATGTTTCTTGCTTTACAGTTGGTTTGAATTTAAACACATTTTAAAGCTCCTGTGTATGAAAGAGTAGTGCAGGAAATTCTTATGTCATAAATAATTGTAACAAAATACAATTGATTTTTTTACTTAGCTTGAATATATAAAAATGCGCGGAGATTGATTTACTATATTGTATTTTCTTTCTTGCAAAATTATTTTGCTGTTAATATCTTATAACTGAAACTGACATTATTTTATACATGTTCATATTCTAATTGGATATTTATTTGCATATACTCTGTACATATTTGTATTTATATATACATGTATATTATGAACAATATCAAAATTTAGTGTGAACTCTGGACTGAACAGCTTCTTATCACATTTATTATTTCAATGATCAAAGTCATTTTGTAAATACACATCTCTAAATTATCAACAAAATAAAAAACTCATAGAAGAGTTATTTTTCTCAAAGAATCAAATAATATAGGAATTTATTTATTATTATCATAGTAATTTAACAATAAGTAGGACACAGGAATGAACTAAAACTATTTGAAAGATCATACGACCTTACAATACAGTAGATATGTTATGACTTATTGATCAGAATTTTTGATACATGTTTCATTATTGACTAAAAATGTTATTAATGTTTCAGGTCAGACTTAGCCAGAACATATAAATCTAAAATGAGTGAAATGGAATTAAAACAAATAGAACTTCTTAGATTGAATCAAGAATTCGAAAGTAAAATGAGACAGAAAGAGGTAATTCCTGTGTTATGACTCTCATGTCATTTTAAATCAGTGTGTTTTCAACACGATAATGACAGTGAAATATGTAAACATAAACTGTGACCTATATACCATTCAAATTGATTTTAGTTATTTATAATGCAACATGTTTTGTCAACAAAAACACCTCAAAACATAAATTGCTACATGTCATATTCTAAATAATGAACATCCTTAATTCCAAAATTTTTATTGTTTTTCAATGAATACTTGTATATAAAATAAATGCACACCACCCACGGCTTTTGTTGTTTTATTATGATGTTGGGATACATTGTAAACATTGCTGTCATTCTAAAGCTTGCATTTTTGTGTCATATGTATCAAATAATTGCAACTATGTGCAGTCACTGAAGTTAATTGTCATTTTTTGTAATTTTTTCATTATGTCTAATTAATTTGTATGTGGCTATGTACAGATCTTTTATACTGTTGTCTTTTATTTAGCTCTAATAAAATATATAACTTTGAGTTGTATTTCATCATATTCGATTTCAGCAAGAAACATATAAGCTAAAACAGGAACTAGCTGACCTTGCTATTGCCTTAAATATGGAATCACAAAAAGGACGAACACAATCATTTGAGGCTCACAGGTACTTTAATAATTACCTTCAATCAAGTGCTGAGATTTACATGTTATGTTTAAATTAAACATGGAAATTACTTTTACTGTTTATTCAATGGTGTTACACCTGACAAAACAACTGTACATTATGCGTACTGCCGCTTCAACTTATCTTCACTAACACTGTACATTTATCTGACCACAGTGGCATGTTGAAGGGATGGTGTATATGGATATATAAAGGCTTAAAATGTTCACTAACTATAAACAAAAAACACATTGTATGTGTGGCCATTTTAGGCCTGATACTCCATTATACACCATCCCTTCAAAGTGCTATCCCCCTATGTATCAGATGTTTTATTATACATTTGTCATTTGATACTTTGTCAAGCGCGAGAAAGATTGAGGGAAAAGAAGTTCTTATCAGTTTTTGGGAGAAACAATTTACAGACACATACTTGTAGAGCAGTAATCTTTTTGATAGAAATTTTGTATACTTAGCTTTGTGTGAGTGAAAATTATATCATGTCTGTTTTATGTTATCTAAAAAAATGAATTCTAACTATGTTTTGTGATTAGTTGTCATCATATGATATCATGTAGAATACACATTTGTATGTATTATTTCAGGGATAAAAAAAGAGAAACAACCAATAGAATCTCTGAAGATCTCAATGCTAAACAATCTCTGGAAAATAAACTAGCGTAAGTTATTAAATACAAACAATGGTTCATCAACCAATGTAATACCATCTTTTCAAGTATAATGAGAGTCGGTAAAATTCTAGCATGAATACATGTGAAAACATGGTAGTAAACTTGGTGTGAGACCTGAAAGATAACACAATCAGATCAAAATTATTTACATACTGTTCCATCGTGCTTTTTTCAACATGATTCCTGTGTTATTAAGGGATGGTCAATGTGGAATTCATCTTTGTTCTGGGTAGAAGAGTTACTTCCCATGACTCTAGTCACTCATTTTCTCTGACACAGGACATTAAGTTGTTCATTTATTATACTGGTTATTTATTAATAATACCTACTGATAATGATGCTTGTTTTAATGGTTACTTGTATTTATTGGATCCACTGTTTTATTCTTACTGTGGTTATACTTTATGAGTAATTAATTAAAAATTAGTCAGTTAATTGACTTTTTTAAGATAATATAACATCACATTGTACTACCAGGTTAATACACGATCCTTCAGTAAAGTCACTATGTTTTAATATGTTAATATATTTTCTTATATTTGTACTTCTGCCTGATAGGCTTCACTTGTCTCTTACATCACAACAAACATGATGTTTCAACAATTACCTTACTTATGAAAAAGTAACATGGATTTGTTAAGTAGTTTAGTGTTATAGTAACCTCCATAGATCTTAAGAATGTTCTGTATAATTCAGTTAGAGTCTGCTGGGGGTATGGTTCAATGTGTCTGTATGTGGTAATGTGATTATTTGATAATTGGTGTATCAATATGTGTGTCTATATTCACAGGAGAAGTGATGGAGACAACAAACAGGCAGAAATGACGAAACGTAAACTGAGTGCTGATCTTGCATTAACCAAGGCTCATATAGCTATCAGGCAGAGGGATGGTAAATAGTAACACACTTACCTTTGTTAGAGACTATTATGTAGGTTTGATTCTTAACAGTTAAAGTTAGTCTGTCCTCTTTGTCACTGTTTTCACCCAGTTGCAGTAGAAGTAAGTTTTATGTATGGATTTATATCTTATATGTACTACTACTGTACTATGTAACTTATTGTAGTCTATAAAATTAATTTTATTGCATAATTCATTGATGCAGAATAGTTCTGAAATTAATGTGTTAAGGTTTTATTACACATGAGATCTCAGTGTTTGACTTGGTTAGGAAATCATGTAGATACTATTAGTTTGTAATTATTTTTTAAATTTTTTATCGTTAATCCTTAATTCTTCTGTGCAAGTATTATTAACTGCACAAACATGTAACCCTGTCTATTTATGATGTGTACGCTATTGACTCAAGGTCCTAATTTGGCCATTCCCAGAAAAGTCTTGGTTTGTCATTTGGTGAGATATTTTGAATGAGTTGATTGGATAACTACAAACTAAAGCTTTTTTATGGATGGCCTTATCTATGGGTTTTTGTTTTACAATATGGAATGTACTGTTTTAAGTTGTATTTGAAAATGATACATTTGTTTATACATCTTAATTTAAAATGTCCATTATTTATGCTTAAATGATTTAAAATTGTCTTCAACTCAAGACTTGGGTTACAATTTGTATTGTTTCTTAGTGTATTCAAAATATACAGACTGAGACCTAGATCTGGTATGAAATTGTTTAACATGAATATTCTGACTTCAGATTTGAATCTTGTATTTATTTGTTTAATATTCTGATTTCTGTAGGTTTTATTTACTGTGTGTATGTTGTTACAGAGCAGAGACATTTGGCAGATACTCAGATGAGACTGGATGATAATTCTAATGTTCAGCGTCAACTTAATGAATCAGCCTTCCATGCAGAAATGGATCTGAGGAGTAAACAAATGCAGCAAAATATTGAGGTAACAAATCAGGGCTTTTTTCACTGGTAGAGGAAGGGGCATTTTTCTTAAATTTGGGGAAAAATTGCACGGTATTTTTGCAAAAAATGGAAGAAAAACTTAATGTAAACTGAATTTTAGGGAAGACTGCATGATTTTAAAGATTTTTTCCTGTGGGAAAGATGCCTATAAATGGCCCCTGCTATAGAAGGAGAAAACCTGCAAATTCATTCATGAGTACTGTTAACTGAGGAGTAAATAGATGCAGCAAAATATTGAGGTAAAAAATTCATAAATACTGTTAACATTTAAATCTTAGTTTTTCAAGTTTGAGAGAGGGTATATCATTATCTAAATGTTCAGTGTTTTGTTAAAGTTTGAGAGAGGGTATATCATTGTCTAAATGTTGAGTGTTTGGTTAAAGTTTGAGAGAGGGTATATCATTATCTAAATGTTGAGTGTTTGGTTAAAGTTTGAGAGAGGGTATATCATTATCTAAATGTTGAGTGTTTGGTTAAAGTTTGAGAGAGGGTATATCATTATCTAAATGTTGAGTGTTTGGTTAAAGTTTGAGAGAGGGTATATCATTATCAAAATGTTGAGTGTTTGGTTAAAGTTTGAGAGAGGGTATATCATAATCTAAATGTTTGGTTATTTATGTATCATTTTGATAAGTTGTGTCTTGAAGTAGAGAATCAGGTGTCTGCTGTATTTGTGTCTTGTTTTGAAATCATACAGATTGGTTTAAAAGGAGAATGATTCTCTTTGTTTATAACTGTGGGTGTGATACCAGATCCATGTATCAATAAATATAACTGTGGGTGTTACACCAGATCCATGTATCAATAAATATAACTGAGGGTGTGATACCAGATCCATGTATCAATAAATATAACTGAGGGTGTTATACCAGATCCATGTATCAATAAATATAACTGAGGGTGTGATACCAGATCCATGTATCAATAAATATAACTGAGGGTGTTATACCAGATCCATGTATCAATAAATATAACTGAGGGTGTGATACCAGATCCATGTATCAATAAATATAACTGAGGGTGTTATACCAGATCCATGTATCAATAAATATAACTGAGGGTGTGATACCATATCCATGTATAAATAAATATAACTGTGGGTGTTATACCAGATCCATGTATCAATAAAATACTTTCTATGTTACTTTAATACATAGACATGATAAATAAACTGAGTGTGTGTAATTCTATCAGGTATAACATTATATTGTGCTTCAACTATTACTATGTAATGTAATTGACCACTTCAGTCTATGATTGATACTATACTGGATACATCTTTGTGATGTCATAATGTCCTACATGAAATATTTGTTGATTTCTTCAAAGTTTGTGGTTTTCTGTTCTTCTGTAATTCTGTTCTTTTTACCCTAAATTTCACTCTTGTTTGCCATTCTAATAAATAGTTCTGGAATGTGTAATTCTATGTCTTTTCATATTATACATAATACATTGTGCAGTTTGATTCCATACATGTACATACTAGTAGCTATAGCTAATTTCATGTAATATGCCATTGTGAATATTGACTGGCTATTGACTTATTTAGATAACCACTATTGATATTCATGATCATAAAATTTATGTACAATATATAAAATTTTTAGTTCTTGAATATTGAGACAACTTATGGTTTGCTGGTTGTCATAAATATTGTAAATGTCACTTATATAGGATTTTATTAAATCATTTCTCCAATTCAGATTACAACAAAATCAAATATTTGACGTAGATATTCAGGATTTTATATTTCATCAATGAATGGCTTATGATAAATTTATTGATGCTTAAATGCTATGACCTTGTTTGAGTTACTTCCCTTGCAATAAAACATTGGACCAGTTTTGTTTGTTGTATGATACGACTGTGAGAAAATGTTAATTAAACGTACATTTCAAACTTTTGAGAAATTATTTATGTTTACTGTTAAATCCATCCACAAACACTCATTGACATGCCATAAGTTTATGATTACCAGTCAAATTCTCTACCTGGAATAAAAAATTGTTTTTATAAACACTCAAATTCTGTTCAATCCCAATTTATTGCTTGTTAAACATTGACTCTTTTCTACAGTGTAAATAGGATTTCATTTAAAGTGGTCTATTATATTACCATAAATTACTTGTAATTGTTTTATCTGGTCACAAAATTACTCAAGATACTTAAGAACTTTTTGAAATATGGTTCTGCATTCTTTATCGTCAATAAAATGTTTATCCATTCAGAATATCGACTACAATCGGTCACTTGCACATTATTCAGCAATATTTGCTATTGCATATTCTACTTGTGCTGTGTTTTTACGATGTTGAACTTGGGAACTATGTTGAACAACCAAATATTTGCATGTTGAGAGATTTTCCCACCTACGCCTACTTAAATGATTTTTATACATACATGCAACATTCTTTGATCCTCATATTAGCTGATAATTGACAAAATTCGTACATTGGAAGAAACACATTTCTTCACTTTATGATTAGTTTATTTCAAACTTAATATGAGGTGTTTGTTAGTTAATAACACATTCAGAGTCAGCTCTGCCCCACTCCTGATTCCTGTGCTGGATGCTTGGTCATTGTTTGTGGAAACAAATCTGCTCTAGTTAGCACTGATTGAATACTGATTCTGCGCTGATTGAATACTGATTCTGCGCTGATTGAATACTGATTCTGCACTGATTGAATACTGATTCTGCACAATTGAAAAGCAAATAAGCATAATGTATCTTTTAAAAAATGAATGTGTCTATATGAGGTCACTCATTTCATGCGTAATTTCATTCCTCATTGATATAAATACGGATTTCAGTAGGAAGAAATATCTTTATTTATAGAAATTTTGAACTCCTTACAGTACTTTGCTAGTTCCTTGTATGACTGTACTTGAGACAGTTGATTAATTTCTTTGTTCATTCTCTTTGACAAGAAAAGCTGACAGTATCTTATTGAATTCTCCTCATCTTAATATTGTATTTTTTGACAAATTAATATCTTTCAACCTTTCAGAAAGCAGTAATTAGAGAAATCACTTGTACCTGAGTTATCAGTTTTGCTTTTTGTTCCCATTCTGAGCATGGAGAAATGTAATCTAACACTGGTATTTGTGAAAAATTTAATTGTCTCCAAAATTTCACAAAAAAAGTAATGAAATTTGAACTCCAGGGTTTGAAATGTTTATTCTACTGAACAGAAGTTTCGCACTTGTTTCTCTTAAAGTTGTTTTTCACATTTTTCTGATAATTGCTCATTTTCAAATGGGAGGGGGATATATGAATTTCAAATTGACTACCATGCAGCGAAATTATTTCTCTCTTTATCGGAATTAATAATGAATACAAATTGGTACAGTCCTATTAACCATTCACTGACACTTGTATTACTGATACCCCCTGTGGTCACAAACATAGACACAAGTACAAAGGCCAGTATTATAGTATTTTGTGTCAAAGTAACTAGTTTTCCAAGGTTGCTAAATGTTGAAAATTCTAGTTTAAAATGTGATTTTTAACCCATTCAACTTGTGTAAATTGAACTGCATATTTTTTGTCCCCCCCCTTGAGGAAAGTCGTTCATTCTCACATTTTCAATAATGTGAATCTTTCTATGGCATTGAAAGATTAAGATATTTAGTTTGCCTTGTTAGTGAACCATTACATCATTTGTATTAGAGGATGTTTGTTGATAAGTCAAGAAAAAAACATGTTAACCCCTCAACCAACCCATAGTTCAGAAGCCCCTCAATCAACCCTTAGTACAGGAGTCCCTCAATCAACCCTTAGTACAGAGGCCCCTCAATCAACCCTTAGTGCAGGAGTTCCTTAATCAACCCTTAGTACAGAAGTCCCTCAATCAACCCTTAGTACAGGAGTCCCTCAATCAACCCTTAGTTCAGAAGCCCCTCAATCAACTTTTAGCACAAGAATCCCTCAATCAACCCTTAGTACAGGAGTCCCTCAATCAACCCTTAGTACAGAAGCCCCTCAGTCAACCATTAGTACAGGAGTCCCTCAATCAACCCTTAGTACAGGAGTCCCTCAGTCAGCCCTTAGTATAGGAGTCCCTCAATCAACCCTTAGTTCAGAAGCCCCTCAATCAACCCATAGTACAGGAGTCCCTCAACCAACCCTTAGTTCAGGAGTCCCTCAATCAATCCCCCTGCTTTTTGTTCTACCTAAAGATGATTAATTAAATTTCATACCATCTCACTGTTATGTGAAGAATACAGGGTAATGTGTTAGATTTATCACACATATCTTGGCTTCAATAATTTTTAGCAGTTTATATGTTTGTTAATCTTACATGATGTGACAGTAGGTTGAAAGTTCAATATTTGAATGTCATTTTGTGAGCTGTCAAAACTCTATGTCACATTTTATAATTGTCATGTTTTGTGGATTTAGACCCAAGTTATTGCTGTAGCAGTTTATACAAATCTTTTTTGCTAGGTCATCTTATTAATACAATATGATAGTATACGTGTCAACTCATTCACTGCTGAATGTCACTCAATTTGAAGTCTGAAAAAATCCTGGGTTTGGATGTAATTTTTAATCATCTTTTCACATGTCAAAGCTTGCATTCCTACAATAATTAAAAGATTTGAATTCTTCTATATTTGTATACTGTAAAGTAATTAATTTTCTCAGTGATTTCTAGCTCAACTAAGTATAAATGCTTTACGCTGAACAATTATATACTCAGATGACTATTGTCCATTGTTCTCCAGGCAGATAAATATACTTCAGTAAAAGGAGGAATTTGTATTTTAACAACCCAGATATGAGAACTATGTGTGCATGAAGAAAAACATGCTGTTAATGTGATCATGTGTTCTGATTTGTGTGATCTAGTTCATGTATTGTCTGTTCTGGTGTGTCTGATCTAGTGCATGTATTGTCTGTTCTGGTGTTTCTGATCTGGTTCATGTATTGTCTGTTCTGGTGTGTCTGATCTGGTTCATGTATTGTCTGTTCTGGTGTTTCTGATCTGGTTCATGTATTGTCTGTTCTGGTGTTTCTGATCTGGTTCATGTATTGTCTGTTCTGGTGTTTCTGATCTGGTTCATGTATTGTCTGTTCTGGTGTGTCTGATCTGGTTCATGTATTGTCTGTTCTGGTGTGTCTGATCTGGTTCATGTATTGTCTGTTCTGGTGTTTCTGATCTGGTTCATGTATTGTCTGTTCTGGTGTTTCTGATCTGGTTCATGTATTGTCTGTTCTGGTGTGTCTGATCTGGTTCATGTATTGTCTGTTCTGGTGTGTCTGATCTGGTTCATGTATTGTCTGTTCTGGTGTTTCTGATCTGGTTCATGTATTGTCTGTTCTGGTGTTTCTGATCTGGTTCATGTATTGTCTGTTCTGGTGTTTCTGATCTGGTTCATGTATTGTCTGTTCTGGTGTTTCTGATCTGGTTCATGTATTGTCTGTTCTGGTGTGTCTGATCTGGTTCATGTATTGTCTGTTCTGGTGTGTCTGATCTGGTTCATGTATTGTCTGTTCTGGTGTTTCTGATCTGGTTCATGTATTGTCTGTTCTGGTGTTTCTGATCTGGTTCATGTATTGTCTGTTCTGGTGTGTCTGATCTGGTTCATGTATTGTCTGTTCTGGTGTGTCTGATCTGGTTCATGTACTGATCTGGTTCATGTATTGTCTGTTCTGGTGTTTCTGATCTGGTTCATGTATTGTCTGTTCTGGTGTGTCTGATCTGGTTCATGTATTGTCTGTTCCGGTGTAACTGATCTGGTTCATGTATTGTCTGTTCTGGTGTGTCTGATTGTATATTCGTTTGTTAGTACTGAATATTGTGTTTTTCATGCAGCTGGTTTAATTATACACTGTTGAATGATTGAATGATATATTATTTTTAACCAAAGCTTCTAACAGTTTTTTTTCTTGCTGTGTGGTTTATTAGTTGTTAAATCTCCTCATTGTGTAAAAACTGATGTAATTAAATTTTCAATCCCTAATTTTTCTATGAAGTTAATGATGTTTGCATATAAAACACATTTTGATATAAGTTGATACAATACTTTATATAATGTCAAATCAACAGCTGTTTACTGATAGACACCTGCTTGTGTGATAAATCATGAAGCTACAAAACTGTATGAATGATTACTAAAAGATATTTAAAAGCAAACTGTCATGAAGAGTTGATGTTATTTACAGATTAGTTGTCCAATGGCTGTGACAAACATATTATCATTTGAACATGTTCAATTCATCTTTATTCAGTAAAGTATTTCTACTTTTTGAGTGTTATAAATTACGCCATGCAATGTGTATCACACTTAAATATTAGAGGTGAAACGATTAATCGCGATCCATTGCGAACCGCGATTTTTCATGCTCGATTCGATTCGATCCGATTCGATTCAATGACGGCAATTTCGATTCGATTTTTTTTTTGGTAATAAAAACATGCAACTTTCAGATCTGAAATGACTATGATTCTGTGAATTATTCTCTGTGGACTAGATCTAGTCAGAACAGTACACTGCTCAGTGCTCACCACTTTACTGTTTCAGTTTTTCCTATTCACAAGTTTTATGTTTCGTTTGTTCCATTGTTTACAGTATTTAAGAAAATACATTCCATCGTAAACTGGTGGGATAGCTATTTTATTCTTGTCCTATTTAATTCCTTTTAAAATCGAAAATCGAATCGAAAAATTGAATCGTGGGATGAAAAATCGAAATCGAATCGAATCGAAATTTTTTGAATCGTTTCACCTCTATTAAATATATTAACAGTTTTCTCAATCTAATAAAGAGATTTGTTTGTTTCTTGATGGTTGTGCATATTTTATCATGAAGCATTCAATATGTTAACTAGGGAAACATGTTAGCTTTAATATTTCCTACTAATTGTTTTTTCAGCTTATTAAACTTTTATCTAAGCTGTGTTTAGTTACCTGTCTTAAATGTATTAAACTTACTTATTAGTTGTGGCAGGTCAAACCCTTCTATGAAAATTTGACAAAAGATGTTGATCTTCCTCCATATGTGAAAAAATTAGTACTGGTTAGTATACAGTCCATGAAAACTGATTAGGTGAACCAACCACCATATATGACTGAAAAACTGTTGAAAAACAGCATTAAACCCTGTGGAAAAGATATTTATTGGTTGTTTGCCATGTTAGAGCTGATACCTAACCTAATATATACAAACCTCAAAATTAAGACAAACAAGGGAGAAGTCAAATGCCTCAGTATTGAACAATGGTTATACATAATGATTTTACTTTAACTTGGTCCTATTTTCATATCAGTAAAATGGTTTCCAGAGTTCAAATTTAACAGGCATGGATGGTTGTATTTTAGAAGTAATCTTTTGTAAAATATCATTTTACCAGCACTAATGTTATACCATCATGTTTTGAAGTATTTTTTACACTTTTGGTGAAAATATTTCTGTTTTCAACCTGAACTATTTGTGGATTTCACATTCAGATGTCAACTTTTTTTCTTAGTAATTATTTAACTTTTGAACACCTTAATTGATGCGGGAAATTTCTGTAATCTTCTCAATCGTTCTGTATGTATCAAACAATATCAACGTGTACCTGTATCTACCACTCTCTCACCTTCAGAATTAAATTAATTGTTAACTGAGACCCATATAAGCTTGTACAAACATTTTCTTTATTGTGCAAAGTTTGGTTAATGTTCTTAAAAAAGTTGATTTTAGACATAAAGTTTCAATGATTTTACTACCCTCTTAAATTAAATGATTGGAATGATTATAATCTTTAATAAAAAGCAGCATCTTGTGACAAATGACTGTTTAATCTGAAAATCATACCCTGTCATAAATATAGTCAGTATCAGTACATCTTTATCACACCTTTTTAAGATGCTAGATGTCGATGACTTTATTATTAAAATCATTTTGCGTTTCCTATACTCAGTATTGTGTAGAATCTTCATTTTCACCATAAGTAGGATTGCATTGCAATGGAAAACATATGATTGTACATTGGAGACAGTTGGTATAAATATGTCTAATCACTGTGCTTTCAAGGTGCACTTGCAATGATTTATTATTATTTATATCATTTATCTGAAGCAAATTTATGATTTAATATTTTGAGGACTTTATTAATATTGTAATAAAAAATGTTTTATGGGATGTGGTATCATTTAATGTATGAAGTGGTGTACACAGATATCTAACTGAGTGATGAATAAAACCCAGTTACAATCTTATCACAGGTATGAACTGTGGCAAACATCCCTTGTGAACAAGTAAAAACCACTCAAATACAAACTACACATTTATTTTCATTACCACAATTTTTGTAATTTTATTTCCATTCAAAAATTTCACAAGGTGTATATAATTTGTTCAGTAATAGAGTCATGAACTCCAGTGCCTTATTTGGGTGTAATTGTCTATAATTTTCTGCTGCATAACTCTGTGCTTTTTTCAATTCAAAACCATTTTAATATTTTACATAATTGTGCGCTTTAGATGCCTTTTAAATACTTGAAATGGTTTATCATTTTTTCTGATAGAGACCACCGTGAATTGTATACCCACAATTCTCTGCCCTGCCAAAAGACAGTTACATGTTTGTTCTATTCCTGTCCACCTTCCATAATATGTTATTAAGATAATATTACCCCTTACATCATATAGTGATACAATACATATAGAGGTAGAATTCATCCACTATCATCTTGTTTGTATGGTATCAGGTACCACGCCAAGAATTCAAATAGAATGTAATGATAGTTCAGTGTTGTAAGTTCTACCATGTAATTTACACAACAGTCTGGTGGATTGTGTTTTTTTCTTTCACCTTTTAAGTTAATTTGCCAATCTATTTGTAGAAAATGCCTTTGGTTTAAGTGCAGGTTAAATTAACCTATTGACATTAATCTGTCATCCAGTGCATCTTATTATCAAATATTGCTACTATGCTCAATATGAGGTCTAATATGTATTTCCAGATGTAAATATACTTCTTTGGAAATAGTCCTACGTTCGTATTTATAAATATGATTATGTTGCTACATATATCATGCTCAGAAATTAGTGCCCAATGACATTCCCAGAAAGTGGCATGGAAACAAGACCAGTGCTTATTTCGGTTGATAAGTCAATTGAATGGGTTGATTTACATTGACTTTGTATGTTGAGTAATTTATCTCAGTAGTTTTAATGCCAATCCTCAAATGTTCATTCAACAAGTCATATAACTTAAGAAAAACCAAATCGTCTGAATAAAGTGGACTTGTTCATCATTTTGATGGTAAACTTGTGTCGTGTTGTTTATTTGAATATATTTGCTAAATCATTATGTTGACCTAGGCTGTTTGTTTTGCACTTATTTTGGACAGTTCATGATTTAGTTTTCCTCTATGTATACTTTACTCTACCTTTAATTTGTTAATTTAGATCAGCCAGTCTGAGCATTATACCACACCCTGTCACCCAGACTAATTGATTCCTTGATTCAGTCTTACATCTGGACTACATCCATACTAGAACCTATGCTGTTCTGGTTCACTCTTTCACATACTGGTCCCTGTGTTGTTCTGGTTCACTCTTTCACACACTGGTCCCTTTGTTGTTCTGGTTCACCCTTTCACATACTGGTCCCTGTGTTGTTCTGATTCACTCTTTCACATACTGGTCCCTGTGTTGTTCTGGTTCACTCTTTCACATACTGGTCCCTGTGTTGTTCTGGTTCACTCTTTCACATACTGGTCCCTGTGTTGCTCAGATTCACTATTTCACATACTGGTCCCTGTGCTGTTCTTCATTTCTTATACTTAATCAGTCTGCTTTTATCATAATTCATCTAGAGATACATTCAGCTTACTTAACACAACTGTATGGAGTTCTGCAATTAAATTCTTTTTTGTGGTTTAAAATACATGAATTGTAATAAAATCAAAGCCAAAAAATGAATGAATAAATGTTTAGGATTTATATTTATGTCTTTGTGGTTATCATCCGTATAGTCAAACCATCATTTAATGCTCGTTTCATCAGTCATTTTGCTGAATCATGTTTATAATTTATCCATTATATCATTATGCAGTGATATTTGCAAGAATGATTTCTGTGGGGTTTTTACATTGTTACTCAGCAAAAGTTCTTTTGCCTCTCAGCATTGTTGTTGTACTAAACATTGTACAATATGATCAATGTAACAAATGAGCAGATTGATGTTTTCCACTTTTGTGGAATTTTTGAAATCCTTTCAGTACCTAGACTAACCATTTAAGATGGACTTGGCCATCTTGGAGTTGGCATCCTCCTACAATTTGAAGTCAAACTTGTGAACAAAAGCCACCCTTGGGAAAGACAAAATGTGGCTTTTATTGACAGATTGTCGTTATTTGGAGGTTAGTCTGTTCTAAATATTTAATGATGGTAAATAATGGCCTTATTTGCAGGGTGGCTTTCATTGGGAGGTGGCCACAAATACAGGTGAGATGTATGTCAGTGTTTTGATTAAAACCTGAAGAAAATATTGCCAGGTAAAGATCATTTATTTAATGTTACATCTCTATATTTCAGGCTCACAATACAAGAAGAGTAAAACTGTTGAAGAATAACATGGCACAGAAGAAAATGACAGAAGAATCTAAACAGAAGATCTGGGAAGCTCGATTCAAGAAACGTGCCAGTGAAAAAGCTAGATTAGAACATGAAGACTCACTTAAATTCTTCCAGGTAAACCACCTGTAGCTGCACCGTGTTATGTCTTTCATGTCTCACTTTAAAAGAGCCTAATCCTACACTACAGCTTCTGAAATAAAACACTAAATTTTGACACAAAGTTTGACTGATTTTCATGGCTGGAAAAAGTTTTTATGAAGTTTAAATGTTATGACATTGAGATTTGAAAATGTTGTTATAGATTACTTGTATCTATTTAATCATCACAAGTGTTTAGATAAGGAGATATTCACTTAGAATAGTTTTTTTTCATTACATCATCAAAGATTTGTGTTTTATAAATAGAATGGAATAAAGTCAGATTTTAATTACAAGGTCCTATGTTATCTGTGATGATCAATTTCTTATTGGAAACAAATATCTAATCGTTGACACTTTAACTTAAATGTCCTTGACCATTCAACTATATGTAATTTAATTTCTGTATTCATTGATGAATGCAATTAATCTTTGATCAAGTCAAGTTTGCACTAAATCTTTGTATATAGAACACACAAGTTTTTAACAAACCAGAATGTTATCTACACTGACATACATTTTATTGGAAAAAAAATAGTATGTTTACCATGACTTTTGCTTTTCAAGGCAAGATTGTAAATTTTATTTTTGGCTCCAAAAAATATTTACCAAACTAGGACCTAAAATTGTCTTGATACAACTGTCTTTTGATGTATTGTAGTCTAAAATGTTGTCATTTCTTTGTTATCATTGCTGCGTCTCAAAAGAATCCAATGAAAGAGACATTATGATACAATCATTTTGCTATCTGTTAAAATTTCAAGTTAAATGTAAAATTTAAAATTACACTTTCAGACACATTTAGCTATTTACTACAGTTAACAATTAAACTGAAATAAAAGACCGTTTTTATAATGAGGATCTATAATATATATTATCCAGGTCTGCGCTATTGTCACCTTGTAAAGTTTGTCCTAAATCTCCTGAGATGAATCATTGCAATGTAAGGGTGAAGTTTGTTTGCTCACACATTTTATACACATATTTTCTCAAAAGAAAACATTGATTTTAAAATTATTACCATATTGCAATGTATCATAATTTAACACATAACTATTATACAAATAGTGTAATTGTTTTGATTATTTCTAATCATATTCAACTGATGATCATACATGTATGTATACTGTTTAAGGATGTCGTTATGTGATGTTTGGAACCTGAGAATTTAACACATCTATCAAATCACAGATGAGCAATACATGTACTATTCATTGTATGTTGAATGCTTAGAATTTTAAGTTTTCTACCAGTATGCGATACAACTAGTATTATAATTGTATGTGTCTTGTTTTAGATGAATTTATCACTTACCATATCTATAAAATAACTTTACCTGGTTTATGTATGACTATGAGGACTACATTAAATGTAAAATTCTAATTGATCAACTATTTTAATGCACAGATAACAGCAGGTACCCTTCACTGAGTATTTTCATTGTTATTTTATTAATCAAAATGATGACATGATGTGCGACTGACTATACTGTGAGTGTTCAATTCATTTAAACATTTGTGATAAGAGTTTTATAACAGTTGTACTTCATTACATGACATGAGTAATTGTATAGCACAATGCTAAGGCAAGTGTGGGTCCAGGATTATTAGTCGGGGTGAACTTTTTGACTGTTAGTACATGATAAATGAAGACATGTAAAACACAACATGTTTAATTGTTAATTAAGGCTGCAATTATTCATTTTGTTTCAAAGTTTTGTCTATTGATAATTATGCTTTTTTTTATATTTTGTAGAAGACATTAGTGATTATAAAGTTCAAGGTCATTCAGATAATTCTTTTCAATCAGAATTGATCTTTATTCATGGTTTATTTTTAGCCTATGTGCTTAAGAATAAGCAGGAAAACTTATTGTCATAACTTAAGTGTCAACTATACTCATAATATGTATATGTTTTTGTCTTTAGTTTGATTTCTCAATTTTAAGAATAATACATGTAATATACATCTGATAATAGAGAGTGAATAACACTAAAAAATTTGGTTATTAAAACGTTCTGTGAAAATGTTTTTTTTAAAAGGAGTCTTGTACCCAGGGGCTGTTCTTTGTTTGTGTTTATCATTTTTACTTTTCTTGTTGCAGAAAATGGTAAACAAAGGAGAGGACCAGGAACAGAACTTGTACAATAAGGTGAGAAATGCTGAATACAGTCGACAGAAACAAGAGCAGACAGTCCGTAGATTACAACAACAACTCGGTGAAGTGCGTAGAAAGAACGCAGCCACTATGACAAAGGAGATTGCTGAAAGAAATCGACAGGAAATGGAACTGGAGCAACTTCTTTTGAGAGAAAAAGCAGAGCTTGACAAGGTAGGAAATGGTTTGTTTACCTACAAAACATGTCATTTTCCCAGCATTATTTGTATAGTTGGTATCAATGATGTCAGATACACAATAATGTCTTCAGTGTGTTTTTTCACAGGCAAACAAACACAGAAGCATAGTTTGAAACCAATTAAGACCATCCTATCTGGAGACTTTGATGTTGTGGTTAGATTTTCAGTGGTTACTTAAATGTTCATTTGTGTACAAGATGATTGTTACTGCTATATGTTAGTACTTATCCTGGACTTGATCATTATCTGTTATCATTATCATTGAAGGATATTACAATGTACTATCAGTTTCTGTCTTCCAGTAGGTTGTAGAAGGTCCTTCGATAAAAAAGATATAATGAGCTTCATATCAAAATAGACAAGATATTCCATTCATTATACTCTTTATAATACTTAGATAGGAATTGTAATGATGGACATTACTAGTATGTAGTCTTCAGGTTTCAATATTTTGTCAGTATTCTTTAAAGAATGTTTAAGAATCTAAATTTTACATTTACTTTGTATTGAATCCCTGTTGTGTGTGATGGAATGTACTGTTATTTTACATATGAAATGTTTAGTATGCCATGTATCTGGTCTACAGAATAACTGTTCCTTAACACAATTATTGTGGATTCCAGATTGCAGGATAGGATATCTGAAACTTCCAGTATTCTAAAATATCTTAGCATTGTCAATTATTGTTTCATTTCATTTCATGCTTGTACATTATCCCAGGAATATGATTTATATGTGTAATTAATCTCTTCTGAATATTTGTACCTCTGTCAGCAGAAATTCATTTCTAGCATTAAAAATAATATATGTAAAACTCTGACACCTTTTTCATGTAATTAATGACCCTTTAATAGCAATTTATTTCTTAACCATGATTTAAATGTTAATTTATCACAGATGGGTATAGTGTATAAAGGTGATGTATAGCCTACCTGTTCTGCACATTCATCATATACTATGTATAATTGGAACATTTTAGAATGTTATTGTTAAATGGACATACAATAATTTAAATACTGATTTCTATCTTAGTAAATCCATCATGCTTTTCATTGTGCTGACAAACATAAAATATTTTCCTTGCAGGATGAATTGACATTTTTTCAGTAGTTTTCTCTATCAGACTTTATTTCTATGTTGTTACCTGGTTGGGTTCCTGATAAAAAATATTATTATCATCTATTATATTATTGTCTGGTTCATATTATCAAGTGATAGTGAAATGATTTTACGTATAATTTCAATGATGAAGATGATGATGATGGTGATTCACACTCCATATCAAGAATCCCTAGCAACAAGGTCAAGGTCACATAAAGTGTTAAAGTTGTTGCACTCATATTGTTCTCTTCTGGCTCATAAATTTGTCATGAAACTATTTATGAAATAATTTGAAATGAAAATTCAATATTACTAAGTCTTGGCATGTCAAGTGCAGTTCCCTGCTTTCAAGGTCAATGTTACAAGTTTTAATCAAATAGTCTATTAATTTTGCATTGCATTTTGTTTGCTAATCACTGACGGACCATTTTACAATGTTTAAGTTTTTGCTGATATAAAATATGTCAGCTTGAGCATGTCCATACAAAATTTTGTCCACAGTATGGCTTCAGTCTTTTACACTATCATCTTGATTTTTTTGCAATTTTTAATTATTTCTAGAAATTCTTGAAATGTTTCATAAATATGTGAAAGTGTTGTATAACATACTAATCACCTATCAGACTTTATACAAGGATTTTTTCATGTTGAAAATTGTTAGAAAAAATTCACTGTTGAAATTATCTGTAAGGGTGTTATGTTTTGTACAACTTATCTGTTCATATGTGATGATGTCAACAATAATATTTATCTCCAGATAAACACTTAACAAACACTGGTAGCTTGTGTACTACTACATTTATAGATTATGTTTTCATTAACATTTAAACCATGTGCAAATTGTTTTGTATACATCTGTTAAATATTTTCGTTCATTGCTTTCATGTTTAACATCTGGTATTCAAGCACAACTGATCTACAGTACAATGATTGTAACATTGCCCTTTGGTGATTTCTGAATGTAAATTTTTATAATCTGATTCAGTTGTATTTGAAGATTGTAAATACATATGTACTTGAAACAACATTATTACTGTAAATGTTTTATTGGGAACATACAGGTAGTGAATTATAAGTTCTTTAATTAAATATTTTATTTGCCTTCAGTCAAACTAATTTAATGATTTCCAGAAAAAAAATACACTTCCTTGATTCTGTTGGCATGTAATTTCTGGGGGTAATTCTTGATAGATATCACAGGCAACACACATTTAAATACTTAAATACGATTAAATTGTAATAAGAAAACCAACTGGTGATATCTCGCTTGAAGACATGTTGTAGTCTCTGACTTATATGCTGGTAATAAATAACTGGATACTGGAAGTTATTTGTAAATCTATTTATTGAGCAATCTCAAACTTTCCAGGAACATTTTCTGTTTAAAAAAATATCCATTCTATTTTACCATTATTTCTTTTATTGCCATTGCTATGGTGGCTTTGATTTGCCGTCACTGTTATTGCACTGTTTGAAAAAAGTACTGCATTAAGCTAATCAACTATTGATTTGATAAAGTGTTGATAGAAGAATAAATAATAAATTTATTGTTAAATTCACATACCTTAATTTGAATAGTACTTTTTAGAAACATTTGTAATCAATTATGTTATATTTTAATATGTTTTCATTTCATGTACATTGTAATTAAGCATACATCTTGTTTCTTGCTTTTTAATCTTTATTTGATAATTGCAATCATTGAGTGGTTTATTAAGATGGAAGTATAAGAGCATTTGAAACCAATAGTAAAAAATAACTCTTTCGAATAAATAGGTGATAATTATTTTGCCATATGGCATATTTTCCTCCAATAAAAGAGTCACTTCAAACAATTTACTATTTCTGTCTCCTAATTGAAGAGTCATCTTAAGTGTTACAATGTTTCCACCTTCTTTTGAACAGTCACATCCACTAGGAGCTACAATATGTCTTTTCCTTTAGAAAAATACTGTTTTGCAAAATGTGGAAACATGATAAGCTTATAATCTCTACATTGTAGCTTGAATTGCATTGATAAAAAACATATTGTCATTTATCAACAGATTTATATGCAATTGTTAGATGTTACCAAATTCATACATTATAAATGTAACAAAGTCATTCAATGTTAAAGTTTACGCTTTTGTAATCTTCTAAACATTTTAATGATTTTAATCTTATTACTTGTAGCCTTTCATCTGATATGTTTCAAACAAACCACAGTTTTACTGTGACACTTTCATCATATAACAACTATGTGACCAAAAATATTATCTTTTATAACATCAAGAAGAAAGACAGAAAAGACAGATTTCAATCTGTAATTACTTCAGTTTTCAAACACATCATTTCCCAATTGTTCACAGTGGCTAGGGGTTTGAAATGAAAATACTTACTCGTAAATCATTTGTGAGAGAATTATGCTGTTGTTTGACAATTAGACCTTCAAAAGCCTTTCATTCTAAACTTAGTCCTTTAATCTGCCCCTGTTATGTATAAACTACCAAAATATCAAACACAATCTGTTTGATTTACGAGGATTTCTAAAAGGTTCATTATAGTAATGAAATCGGTTTTGAGGTTTTATCCACTTGGCTAGTTCACTATTTTCCCAATATTTAGAGTGGTCAGTGTTTATGATAATGATTATTAAGTTTGCTCAGGGTCCTTATATTATCCTAAAGAATAATAAAACAACTGTACGTCAGTTTAATTTTAAAAACCAGCCATAATTTTGACTTCAAAACATTTTGAAAATGGTCATTATCTTGTGTGTTTTTAAGGGGGGAAAAAGCAGTATAATTGTTGTTTTCAATCCAAAAAAGCATTTTTTTCTGATTTTGTCTTTATGTTATTTGGTCTAAATTGATGTTCTACTTCTCTGTGTTTCTCCAAGACTGTATTATCAGATTTTCTGTTAGGATGTAGTTGGTTATAATCTATATCACTCTGACTCTCTGTCACAAAACTTTCTCCACAGCAATTTTCTGAAGTCATCTTACATCACCCAATTTATCGAAAATGTTTTATTTTGACAACTTTATATTTAATTTGCTGTGAAGATCAGGTAGAATTATGCACAGTGAATAATACTTTGTACATTCTTTATGATGTATGATTTCAACTCTTGATCAAGATAGGTGCTTCTTAAAATATTATCCCAATTATAAGATTATGTTACGCCATAAGCTTTGTAATTGGTTCTTAAAAGATTTTAACTTTTAACGCATACTTGTAATATTTGTTTAATTTAAATGCAGTTTTGGCATTGAATGAAAATTACTGTTTGTGACTGTAATTTTCTCGACTTTGTGAGAGTAAACACTTTGTTTATCAAAGAAATGTTGATCATTTGAGGTAAAATGTTCGTGAGATATGGTATGATTTCACTCTTCTTATTTTCAACTAATTGCTTGTTTTTGTCAGTTAAAGTTTGGATACAATAATTGTGTTTGTTATTCATAAACCAGTTATCTCAAATTTTAGCTGGAATCAAGTTCTCCTCATCATGTGCTGGTTTCACCTGTTGACAGAAACAGTAAATTATTCCTTAATAGGTGAACAGCATCATTTCAACTGATTTTTGTTTCTAACGATACAAAATCAGTGTAGAAAAACAAAACATAAATCATATGGGTTTATTTACCTGCCTGTGTGTTTTATTGTCAATCACTACAAAAGTGGTGTTATGTTTTACTCCAAATAATTTAATTCCACTTAGAAAATTAATGTTTTCTTGAAAACTTTATTGACAAGTTTATGCACTGCTGTATATTTTATATTACTCACTTTAATCTTTCAATCTTGTTTCTAGTTTTATGAGCCAGTTTTTATGAGTGTGTTTATAATTCCCGGGATATTCATGTTATATAAGTTGACAGTTTTATAGCACTTTTTATTATCAGTGTTCAGTACTTCCAATTACTGTTGATTGATTTTGTGTCTTTTCTCCATAATAATCTTTGCCTTAAAACCATTGCGATGGCTATGTTCTACTTGATGAATTACCTTATATTCCATGGTTGCTGACATCATTCATAAAATGACAGTATTGATACAGTGCTTGGATTCAATGTACATTTTTGTACAATGTAATAGATCCGCAATATGGATCCATGCCTCTTTGGAAATCAGAATGAATAAAGTTTTCATTTTTTTAACTACATGTATTTTAAAAGGTTAACATTTGGAAGTCCTTATTTATGACTGTGGCCCTCTATGGTACACTTTTCTAAAGTTTTTGATATTCCGTATGTGGTATAGTTGCACCAATATGTTTAGCTTCTTTGGTCTTAATCTTGACATTTATGTGAAATTTAACGAATCATTAAAATGTTATTGATCACTCATTTTGTGAAATCTAACAGACATCAATCACACTCATGACAAACGTTATTTTAGAAAATTGCTAAATTCTTGACCTGATTTGTAAAACTTGTACACTTCAGACTCATGCTGATCGAGAAGAGAGCTACTATACGTTACAAGTTCACCGTCATGCACTCAAGTCTGATAGATATAACCTTGAGGAACATGAACGTGAACATACACGCCTCCAACAGATTGGTGGCCGACATGATACCCTAGATGTGATGGCTTAAATAAATGTAATTATGACACCAACAAATTGTTCATTCACGAATTTCACTTTGCGTGCTACTGTCATCACACATATATGTTGTTTACCTCCTGGGTCACATCAAATATCTCACAAAAAATGCATCCAAACAAAATTCACAAGATGAAAACAGTGCAAACAAAGTTTACCCAATGCATGGTCAGAGTCTTACAGTTGTACAACTTTGAACTAAAGAGGTTTTTGCATTGTGGGAGTCTAGCAATGTCAGTTACATGTTTAAATGACCTTACCTGGTACCTTGTTAATAATTAAAGTTTCGTTCATTTTCTTCTTCAGTCCCATTCTGAGAGAGAAGAGAGCTACATGAAGTTACAGGCACACCGACATCTACTGAAGGCTGATAAACATAATCTAGAAGAACATGAAAGAGAACACGTAAGGTTACAAAAGATAAGTGAGAGAAATGAATCATTGGTCAATGCATAATAATGGAATAACTTGGAAGTTATTCAGGAATAACCTACTGAACAGGAATATATATTGCACATCTGTTGCTGTATGTTAGTTCGTCCCATAAGAAAATATGTGGTATACTATATAGCGCTGTTACAATGCCAAAAATACAAACCTTATGCAATGCATTTTGCATCATTTTCTGGTTGTACCTATGTATGCAAATTTATTACTATGTTTGTTGTGGAGAATATGAACCATTTAATATCTTCCCTAATGTTGCTTTTACCATAATTGTTTCCTGTGCTTTGATCATGGAAATTTATTGACCATTGTCCTATTTGTGTGTGTTCCAAACATTGATGATAGAATACAGATTAAAGCTTTGTTCTTTCAGGTAGATACGTGATTGTTATGATTGTAAATGTAGTCTGCACGTTTTGTATGTTCACTTTTTGATACAAGCATATTCATATTATTTATTGTTAAAGGTAATCACTACTTTATCCATACTTTTTGGACCATTAATTTAGGGCCTTCAATATCATATCACTATTGAAGTTTGCTCATAAAACTGACTGGATTGAGATTATACTAGACATGTTGGGTTATTCACATTATATATTAATAACAACAACGTCATTGTACTTCTCATATGATTGATATTTGCTCCCTGCAATGTTCATACTGAAGTTAGCATGATAAAGCTATCAATACACCGTCCCAGCTTCAGGTATAAAAGTTCCAAAATCAGAGGTTATAAGACTTGAGATCGGTCTCCCAGTTCAAATCTCAATTTTGTTATTTCTGTAAGTTAATTCAAATAAAATGAAGTAACTTATTATTTAAATTGAATTCTTTATACCAATTAATTGATAGAAATATTTACACAGTTGGCAGACAAGCTAATTGGTCTGTTGCTGTTGTAAGTTGAGAACAAAAATGAGATTTGAGCTCTGAGACTGATCTCAAGACTTTAACATAAGACCCACTTATTGGCACATGGCATTATTAATTTATTTTGATGTATTATATATACTTGTATCTATAATATGTTACACATACAGTTTTATAACATTTTTCTTATTCAGTGCTTTTAATACTGATAAATGCATTGGTTTAATTACATATATTTTGACAATTCATGATTATCCCATTTAATGTAATTGAAACCTGTTTTAAATTATGTGTTTTAAACACATTTTATTGTTTTACACAAAGTAGTATAAAAATGAAGTCATTTGTTGTTAAGATAATTATGTATTCAAGTAATTCATGTACATTGCATATGTGATGTGGGATGAAATGTTTTTTGATTAAGAAAGAAAAAATTTTGATTATTGTTCTGTGAATTTCAACTGTTTACTTTTGTTGATGTTTTTGTTCTTGCATATAAATACATATATTACTGTAAGGACACCCTTAAAACTGGTTAGGTGTACCAGCGCAGTGAAAAAAAAATGTTGGTTTGTGGTTATGTGACCAAAACATTTAAGTTGGTAGTTAGGTAGGCATTTTTTCTTTTAATATTATATGCTTGTACTGAAAACTAAAAGCTGCAATAAAGAATAAAAAATGAAAAAAAATGCCAAAATTGCCTCAATTTTTTTTTGGCTGCAGATTTTTTATGGGGTTGTTATTTAACTAAATACCAATCATTTTTTATTACATGGCCTGTTTTTTTACTTATTGCTAAATTCCTCATCAATATTCTGTCAGTTAGACATTTTCCTATTGTTTCTATCTTAAAACTAAAATATTTTTATTTATTTTTATTACAGAATATGTTAGGTATGGTTTCAAAATCCTTTCTTGTATGTAAAGATTTTAATGTTAAAGTTATGTAATGTGAAAACAATCTAATATTTGCACGTTCGTACTGTTTACAAATCCTTGAAATTTTACAGTCAAATCGACTACATAGTTGCATAATATGATAATGTAAACATTTGTATTGAATTCAATCTTGGCATACTTAAGTGTACGTATGTATGCTTTAAGAAATCTTAAAAATGAGTATTATTTTTGATAATTGTTAAATATGAGTTGTCTTCCTGTCTTGTTTACCTGCCATGTTTATATAGAGAAAACTTGTTTGGATAAATTAGAGTTTGTTAACAATGAGCATTTAGTAAGAAGGGCTGGTGTACTAATATGAGCCATGTTGAACTTGATGTATGGGAATATCTTTGGGTAAATATTGTATATACCTTGCAATGTGCTGCTTTAAGAAAGAAGTGTTATATATGGTGCTCACTGATGTTAATTCAGTTGTGCTTTTCAGATTATTTGGGACAATGTATTGGTGCATGACCTTTTTCGTTTGATGATATTTCGGATAGCCTAATAATCACAAAAGGTCCAGTTACACCATTGCCCTGGAATACAAATTTCAAACTTAGACAATAGTCCCGAGTTTGTTTCTTGATGATTTTCTCATTTTTTATTTCTCTCTCACCAAACTTGGTTTAGTTTTTTTATATTTTACTCTCCGTTATGTGACTGGAAAGGCTGAAAACATTATATAACTTAACAGTTTTCAAACTTTGTACAATTATGATACTATACAAGTTGTTATATGAATGTTTTATACGATCTACTCAAGCTTCTCCTTGTGATAATAAACTGTGATATCTTCAGTGTGTTATACTGTATGGTTACTTTTATGGTTTTTCAATTTTATGAATACGCATATGTAATCTGTTTTTTTAATATGCAAGTTTTAACAATATATATACTTTATTAGATTGTATCAATTATGACGTTTTTCGACTATATGTGTCAACATGGAGGTTTTTGTCTGTAGATTTTGTACTTTTATATGGGATGCCATGACACATTCTATATCAAGCTTACATGCTCTAAACAGTCATTGTAATGTTATTGAATTATCTCTGTGAGGTTATTGTGTAGGGAAGTGTGGTAGAGTTACTTGTATGTGTTTAATGAAAAGGATGTATAAATGCTCTACAATAAAGTAAAGCCCAGTGAAAAAAATATAACGGCTTCTGTTCACAATGTTGTGTTACATGGCCAGTGTATATTAAACTTCATTGATATAGAATGTATGAGTTAATTATATTCCACTATGTTTCGTATATTCATTAAAAAATTTTAATGTTCTTCATAAATTGTTCATCTATTGCAAAGTTGGCTGTTTATCATATTCTGTTACCTCATAACTTTGTTTTAGTTTTGTTTTCTTTGATTTTATTCAGATTTTTTGTGTAAGCTGAGTATTGCACATATTGTTGTTATATAAATACATTATAAATTTTATGGAACTTGATGTACATTCACCATTACTGCCTTTTTGTATAATGTAAGAACATTGATATAAATGGTCATATGAACCATGTGATTCTTGCTTAATACAGATATGAACATATTTGTTATTGATGATGATTCATCATTCTCAGTAAAAGTATTCTATACATAGTACATTGTGTTTCTAGTCAGTGATGTCAAATAGATTTCTCTCTGTTCATTTATACTAAGTAATGCACTACAGTATAATTACATTTTGTATAAGACAATATATGGTCAGACATACTTATAATAGTACATGTATCACTTGGAGCTTGGGAGCTGTTTATTGTTCCTATGGTAAGGCATTTCAACTAAATTTCCCCTGACAATCCACTGTTGATATTGAATGTACAAGTTATTTCTTCCAATTGTCAATGAAGCACTCTGTCAAGTGACTCATAGATTTAGTTTTCTCTGGATTACCAATACATATAAACTTAGATAATTTGCTAATATAAAAGTGATAGGGATTAATAACATAATAGGTGTTTCTCTTTTGTGATGTTCTTTAGATGATCTGTATGTTCATTTTAATGTAAACAAGCACCAGAACGTCGGGTGACACATGTTTGTGCTGCCATTTATTTAACAAACATCATATGATTGAGCTTCATCTCACAAACATGGCTTAGATATTAAATCAAGTCATTGCTTCTTTTTTTCTGAAACGCTGGATGTATTTACATGTGGCATTTTTGTCTTATGTGACAAACTAGATGTACACTACTTTATCTTGTGTTGGAATATATTAATTGTCCTGTAGGACTATTTAACTTTGACAGAATACTTGATCAGAGTGTGTCACTTCAATATTGATCAATTTTTCATTGATTTATATCACTGCTCATGTTTTCTTTGCTTTCATTTGTGACTTTTATGTTATATTTTATTGGATTGATTCAGATATTAAAAGTTAACTGTTTATATCGCTTTGTTTATTTATGACGTGTACAATAGTTTGGTGAAGTATAATTCTCTGCTAAAGTATGAAAATAAAAATTCTCATGAGATGTGCAAATAATCACCTCAGCTGACAGACATTGAAATCATTTCCACAAGTTAAGCTTATGAACAAGTATGAAATATTTACAAATACTTGTGATCACTAAACAGTACAGAAAGTGTAGATCACAACAACAATCATAGCCAAAATCAATATATTCAATATACTGGAGAGTACCTACTTCAGTACTTCTTCCTCATAGGAAAATATTCTCTTAACCTTGATATTTTGAGAAAAAAGAAGCTTGAACTATGTTCAAGACAGTTTAATCATTTCTACAGTTACTCAATTACAATGATAGCTGTATAAATATAAAATATGTACATTATACAAACCATCATAGTGAGGATCAAACTACATATAAATTGTTCCACTATACAGTATAAGAAAAACGTTCAACAGCTGATCACAAAAACAAGTCTTGGCCATGGTCCAGTGGTTAGTGCATTGGACTTGTAACCCAGTGATCCAGCTTTAAATTCTGTTTGCGGTAGGTCATACCTTTCTATGAAAATTTGACAAAGATGTTGATTTTCCTCCATGTATGGAGAAGCTGCTGGCTCCTTGAAAGGTAGTCAAGGAAAACTGGTTGTTGAACCAGCCACCATAAACAACAGAAAAATTTGTGGGAAAAGAAGTGATCACAAAATATTCCTCTTTTTAGGATTTAGGAATGAAGTTAGGCATTACCCACCTATGACATGTGGAAGGCTTCTGCTTGCAAGTCTAGGTGAGAGATGCCTAGATTTAAACTTGTTCAAGAATATTGACTACAACATTGCCGTTAAAGATTATCATACAACAATGACTGATGGATTTTAATAACAATTGTTTTATTTTCAATTTAAGATCAAAATCTGAAAGCAGATGATATTAAACAGACTTATTGGCTTTATTTAACTAGTCTTTAGATAGGTGATTTGTGTACAGTGTTTATAACAATGTCTCTCCAAGCTGAGTGACAACCTTTGTATGATATTAGGATTTAGCATTACTCTTATATGTGAAACATCATTTCATATTTTAGTTAATCATACTACATGTACAGGATATTGATGCAAAACATTCTACCAACTTTGAGCCTGACCTCTGTACCACAAAACATTTTATTGTATGTTAGGTGAACCCAGGTTTGAGAGAGTGTACATACTTACATTACAATTGATAACTCTTTCATTAATTGCCTATTAACAATGAATTATGAGTATTAAAATATTTTGTTCACATCAAGATTCGAATAAATAATGTATGAAAAGCACAGAATGACTGCTTTATGTTCAGTTTATAGTATGTTTACAACATATCCATACTTTCTTCATGTTATGTGTCCATCAACAACATTATCAACATAAAATATTTTACCCAGTAAGTCATCATTGTTTTGTTTTCCTGTGTGATATTATTATATATATATAGATAGGCTTTAATCTGGTTTGTTCTGGCTCTGGTGGGTGGTTGGTTGGGCACAAGTGTAGCACATTGAGCCATAAACAATGTGGTGTCAAGCCCCAAACTTCTTATACATACAATCATAAATCTGGCCCCAGTTTCATGAAAAAACTTAAGTTTATGCACACTATTTTGAAAGTGTTTTATGACTATATTTGTATTATTTGTACCTTATTTTCTTTGAAAAGCAGTGTATCTCTTGCAAAATTATGACTCTAAGTCAAAACATAGAATTATCTTGCTAAATTAATTTTTTATTTGAAGACGTTATAACAGACTAAGTTTTGGCTCAGGTGTTTTTATTCTTTTTAGATACTATTTTCCATGAAAATCAGCATTACGTTCGTTCATCTTTTAACTGGCACCAATAGTACTCACTAAGATCCAATAGTAAACCTATCATATATTTTAACACCTGATATTTGAATTTGAAAATAGTGTGCTCAAACTTAAATTTTGTCTTGAAACTGGGTCCTGGTTGTCTTACCCTAGGACCAGTGAACGTGCTTAATCATGTTTAAAATGTCTGCTGAGTCAAAAATGGACTTCTTGTACGTGTTAAGCTGCAGACCATTCCTAGGTGCCATCTTGACAGTGTACCATTTCTCATGTACATGTACTAGTACTATCTGTTGTTTCAAAACACTACCATTGCTGTTTTATTTTCGGTCACACGTTATAGGGAATAGTGGCATTCTGGATCTGTTCATACACGCAGGAAAGTCAGATGTTTTTTGTTTTGTTTTAAAATAATTAATTAACTCTTGAAATAAATATGTGTGCAAGAAAATTGTTTACAACACTAGCTGAATATAAAAAACACCCTTTAGAGTCCTTATAACCTCTAACTTTTGTTTCTAGAACATCACGTTAAATCACATCTTAGATTTAAAGCTTCTTCATATAGGTTTTAGTACATTTTTTTCAGCCACAAATATTTTTCTAAATGCCAAGATTGTGAGGTCACAAACAAACAGATGTTGGAAGGTATATGATACATAATGCATGGAAGATTGAGAGTTACAGTTGATTTATTGGGCATGAATCAATCATACAATAACTGTGTAACATAATCACCACAATTCTGTAATATGCCACTGAACAGGTGTTTCATGAAATTAATTCATACTTAATTAAGATAGAATTTGTTTTATACCACATTTTGTTCGAAGGCATTCATTGCTATGAGCATTGGTAATACCAACCATAATCTGATGCATCTAATAATACATTTTGTAGTTGCATTCACACATATTTTTTTACTAGAATTTATTACATATCTTAATGTGTTATTATAATGTTTATTTTCACTGTACCATTTTCATACAAACATAATTTTATGTAATCAGCTTTGATCTCACAATAATATATTGACCATGTAGGTTCGCAGCGACAGATATGGCATTATAATATCACAACGATCAAACTATCGTACGTCACCTCAAGTCCTCCAATCTGTACACTGGAGACCAGTCTTAAGTTTTGTATCTGACAAAAGTATGAAGGTGTCACCCATTACATGTATATGTTGTATAATGGAACTAACCTATGCGTTTCACACACCATGTTGTAAAAAAGAACTAACCAACCATAGGCACTTGGTTTCCGTGATTTTTATACCCGTAGAGACGTTATTTTTATCTCACCAGAACCGAAGGTTCAGGGTGAGCTATTATGATAGGTAGGTGGATGCTCCGGCATCCGTCGTCTGGCGTCAACAATGGTCTTCTCAGAAACTACCAGTCGGATTTACTTCAAATTTGCTGTGCAGAAGCTTTGGGACATTCTAACTGCAATTTGCTCATATTGTACCAGTTGGCACCTTTTAGGGGTCATTAGAGCTAAAAATAGAAAAAACCTTTAATCATCTTTTCATCATGAACCAATGGATGAATCATCACTAAACTTGGTCTGTAGCATCCTTATATGGACTTTTATCAGATTTGCTCAAATAAAAATTGCTGGCCCCTTTTAGAGGCCGCTAGACCTAAAAATAGAAAAAAACTTTAATCATCTTGTTCTCATGAACCAAAGGATGGATCATCACCAAATTTGGTCTGTAGCATCTTTAGATGGTCCTCTCTCAAGTTTGCTCAAATAAATTTGGTCGGCCCTTTTAGGGGCCGCTAGAGCTAAAAATAGAAATTCCTTAAAATGACTTTTTCTCATGTTTCTGTGGATGGATTATTTCCAAACTTGGTTTTTAGCATCTTTAGATAGTGTTCTATCAGATTTGATGAGATAAAAATGATTGGCCCCAATTAGGAGCCACTAGAGCTAAAAAATAGAAATACCTTAAAATGACTTGTTATTATGAACCAGTGGTTGGATCATCACCAAATTTGGTCTGTGGCATCCTTCAGTCATCACGAATATTCCTTTGTAGTATCCTTTGATGGTCCTTTATCGAAGTTATTATTGTTCCCCATTATTTGCCCACGCATGTACCTTTATAACATTTTCAGTAACAAATGAATTAACATTTATTCTGGTGAGCGATGCAGGGCCATCATGGCCCTCTTGTTTATACTAAACTCATCAAACAACGCAAACAAGTCTTCACGCCGCTACTGTGCGTATAAGAAAAACGTACTTGCCTGCATTACCAACGTGTTTCACACGTTATGTTGTATGATAGAACAATATGTTACTTACTCATAGAAGCATATGACTGTGTAACACTTTAGTTTAGTACATGTAACGTGGTGGGTTTTGTCTTTATCAAAACTCATCTAACAAATAAGTACCCCCATCTTGTTTTAGATTTGC
Organism: Lutraria rhynchaena; assembly: GCA_008271625.1. Classification (NCBI taxonomy): domain Eukaryota; kingdom Metazoa; phylum Mollusca; class Bivalvia; order Venerida; family Mactridae; genus Lutraria; species Lutraria rhynchaena. The sequence goes on along the minus strand of VIBL01000290.1, from coordinate 229,881 downwards.
TTTAGAAAATTAGAATACAGTATATTTGTGGTTAATGACAGATTTTATTGAGTTTCGGATTAATTGCAATGATATCAGATGGTGAATCTCAGAGAACTTGGATGTATAAAACAGCATCCGGGATAGCGGCAGATTACTCCTGTTAGATCAAGGTTCATGGATTAATCTATTGACGGTTTTATTGAGGCAGTCATAAGAAGATAATAATTACCATTAAACTCATCCCTAAATCTGTGAAACAACAAAAGTATTATAAAATATAAGCATGCTGTTAAGTAGTTGTGATTAATTTGATGAATACAAACTGATGTTTCTGAACTGTGGATCACCAAAACTAATAATGATTCCATGAGAATATTTAAGATGTATAATGGTATTGGCAACTCCTGTTATTTCAGTAAAAAACGTTTAATCCTATGTCATAGAATAAAGTTGAAACAAATTACGCTATATCAATGTAAGGTCTATATGAAGAGGGTTGCACCTGTGGGTTTTGGGTGGACGGACGGACGGACGAACGGACGAACGAACGAACGAACGTACTTGTTTTTTCTATTGGTAAATGCCTCCTAATTCTTCTTCATATTCCACTCTGGGACATTGTCATACATTCACTGTTTTAATTCTATCAACAGAAACAGAAATATTGTTCTCATCAAATTTGCCGCTATATTAGCGTGAAATTGTAATACAATCTGTATAAGTATTAAATCTTGTAGAAGTATGATAACAAACCTGATGTACACCAATCTTCACTCACTCTACAACTGGACCATGATGTCATTAATGCATCTAGTTAACGTTAACAGTCCGAGATATTGCCGATTGGGTTATAAAACGGATTGCTTCTGGTTCTACCGTTATAAAACATAGTCTTACTTTCACACTATGGACAGTTTTATGTCGCTGTCAATTTTCGGAAGTAATGTTCGAGTTCACAGATTTGTTCTAGGACATCAGCAGTTTCTTTCTTTTTTTCTCTGTAGAGTTTACCAAAAGCCAGGGTCATATTAGTGACTTTTCAGCTGAAGGGTGGGGGAAATCCATGCATATTTTAGGTAGAACCACTGACCTTTCGCAAGCTGGCTGTGGACAGCTTCCTCATATGTGAATTTGTTGTGATTCGAACTCACAGCTGTGAGGGGATGAACCACTCGACCACGGAAGTCCCACGCTTTTTTCTCTACGTTTGCACACAATATTTCGTTCTAAAACATTAATTAATGCTACTTTAAAACTAATTTACCAAAGGACTAGCAGGTATCCAGCGTGTTCACTTGAGTTTCAAATACATTTGACTATATAACTTCGTCATGACCAATAGATCACTGCTTTTGGTAAATGGCAATCTTTCTTTAGCTGTATTATTTTCCACTGTTGATAATTGAAGTACTGGAGAGTATTGTGCTGTACTATCATGTCAGCATCTACTAATTATAAATATGATAAAGGTTTTCCATCGACTTTTGTTCAGCATTGTCGTATTTTAATAAGCTTGTATACTCAAACAAATACATGTAACATATTATAACTATCTCATTCTAAGCTACCGGCCAGCAGTAAATCATGAATGTACTTTGAACATCATAAACATATCGGAAATTCGCAATGAAAATGTTAGTTTTTGTTTAGTTTTTCCGAAGTTTGGTTGTTATAAATTTATATTGTATTCGCCATAATTTGCTGATATTGAATGAAACAAGGAATGTTAATTTGAGTAATATTGAATACATGAACACACAAGAACATAATATGCCTGAATTCATGTATGACTGACAAAATACTTAAGCTCGGACACCTTGTTCCACTAATAAGACCACGTGCATCCCGCTATTAAGATCACTTTGTTTAAGAACGAAAGGTGGTCGCAATAGCGGTATTTTACTGTACTTTGAACATCATAAACTTATTATCACTTTTATGTAGTTCACAGACGACATGTTAACGATCCGACAAACAAATAACAAAGTGTGAACATTGACATTAATACAAACCTAGACGAGATGGAAACACATTCCATACCTGAAGTAATTACAGGTATGTATTATTGAAGGACAAAACATCCATTTAGGAGGATTGAGTTCGAACAGGTCCGAGATGCCGACTTAGTTTCACCTTATAAACCTTTCATAACTAGCTTTGTATTAACATGATTAGTTGCTGGATTATGTCAATACAAAAATCCGGAAAAAGCAAATAAGATTCGATTTGTACGATAAAAGCTAACTTTTTTCTCTTTATTCAAAGAAAAAGATTTAAGTGAGCACCCAATAACCCCTAAACATGAAAAAAATGTTGTACTTGGCCGAACCTATAGGAAGGTTTAATAGCACAACACATCTTCATTCGTGAGGAATAAACGTTTGGTGTTTACTATAAGAGTTATGTGTGATGGGTGGGGATAAAATAGTATAGTATTTCTGGGGCAGATTTTGTGCGGTTATTTTACAGTAGACTTATTTATACCGCAGGTTTAGGTTTGAGAAGACTATTGTCAGTGCAATGAATGCATAAAATTAGTATGAAATTACACCCTTGGCATCTTTTATCAGATATATCACTGGTTCCAAACGCCTCTGATACATTTAGTGTCCTTATATTGAGTTCCATAGATTATTTGTTTATTGTATGGAACCAGTAGAATTTGAAATAATCCGACGTCTTAGTCTTATTCTTACTTTTACGCTGAGAATAAAATTCTATTGAAATAAAAAACATTCTTACACTCTTCCAAATCGTTTTAAATCGCTGTCGGACTTGATACTAGGGGAATTGTAATACCGAATATTCGCTATCTAGACTTTAAAGCAATCATGAACTCAAATTGGAGGTCTAGAATTCAGCAAGGGTTGATTTTCTTATTTTGTTCAATGAATCTATCGTAAAATGAAACAGTAGTATCTTCAGCTGGAAATCGGTAGTTATGGTAGTACTAGATTTCATAGCCGTATTGACGTGACTTCTATCTGTCAGTCAAATCCTGCATAGAAACATTTTTATAGACAAACAATTTTCTTTAAGTGATACCCGTTACATTAATGTCACATGATGGTATATCACCAATGATATTTGAGAAATTGTTAGTAATTCTTCCCTGTACATTGTGTGCATAAATCTCTGATTAAACGTTCATGAAACTCGAACTCATGTCGACATAAAACACTCCTCTGTTAAATGAAGAGAATTGAGAATTCCTCCTCCAACTTTGTGATGTTTTCACCACAGGACTTTGGATTCCAAACACCGGGGGTAATGTTTGTTTTGCTGACACGGTGTGATTGGGTAAATCTCCAAATGATTGATCTTAGACCTCACACAAATTGTGTAATAAGTAAGTTATTGCATTTTATGGAACAAACTGAATAAAACCAGTAATTTATTGAATCCAATAAGGTTTGTTATTTGTGGTTGCCATGCGAATGATGTGAAAAATTAAAAATGAATTCAAAATGAATGATTGTGTTCGAACAAAAACAAGCTAGTACATATCTGGGACCAATTGGTCCCAGTACATATATAAAACGACACCTGTTTGTATTAACTCATTTGAAATTCGAAAAAAAAAAATATATAATTTGTATTGAATTTCACTTGGGACTAGCGAACATGGCCATAATCAAGTATGAAAAAAACATTTTGTTTTTAACGATACTTTGCATTGTGCGTTTTTTAACATAAATAAATGATCGAAGACGTTGAAATCAGTAGGCACATGTCGTTATTAATCATTTCACAATATTACCCCGCGATCACAATCAATGAACACGTAGAGGTAATCTAAAATATGTAAATGATAGGTGGCACGGATAGTTCATCCTTCGTTACAGGAACCAGACATGTGATAGAACCCGGGAAGATAAATCTTTGTCAGGTCATGTGACAGGTCATGTGACAAGATTACTTTGTCTCCGATCTCACATCTCAGATACACTAGCTAGTATCTGGTTTCTTAAATTTATAATCAGTGATTGTTTTCGATGTAGTCAAATAGAATTATCAGTGTCTGATAGAGATCTGGTGTTAGACAACTTAATTTTGTGTTGTTTTAGGCGATTAACCCATCGTCTACAGATTTCTGTTATTTTCGTAAACAATCACTAAGATAGTTGTAATCAGATAAGGGGCTTTCGTTTGTATCAGAAGTTGGTGTCTCTGTTTCATGTTGTTTTCTAAGATTGTAATATAGTTGTTGTTTTTCTAAGTTGATGATTACGCAGATCTAGTTTTTATCTATGATGGGGGCATTAGTCGTTGAATGTAGGTTTGTAGGCATGCACTATTTTGGTAATGATTTAAATACTCTCACCAGCTATTATAAAACAAATGCTTCAGCCATTTAATTAATTTATCCCGGTATAGCTAGATGATGAATATCACTGACGTAAGTTAGATGATAATATACGTATGTACTGAAATAACAGTAAAAATGCACACTGGGACCATCGTAAAAATTACAATTTCGATCATATATTGTCGAACATTTTAATATGAGCAACAGGTATACACACCTGGTAATAAACATGCATATCAAATTCACCAAGAAATAATCAAAATCATGGATATTTCTATTGGCACATAAATACTGTCCCTGCGACGCTGTAATGAATATTGTCCACTCAAAATTAGGCAGCATTTCTTGATATCTTTTCAAGTGTAAATTTTCCTGTATTAGTCAACTAAATAAGTCAAACCAGGACTCTAGTGTAGAGTCTCTGGTCAAACTGAATCGATAGATTGGATGATCTCTAGATTACCAAAAACAATCAGTTCAATTTTCTCTGCAAGTAAGGAAAACAAGATATCATTACATTTGAATATGATGATTAATTGTTTTCTTTCGTGTCATCTTAATTTGTTGATCAGTCACATAAAATGCGGTCGTTACGTTGCCCCTAAATCCCCAAATACACCCAAGTCACCTGAAATGACCACAAAAATTTCATATCAAATTAAATACACAATTACAGCAATTCTGTCAATTCAGATAAACGATCATATTTAAAACGCTTACGGAGAATGTCCGACTTTCCGGTGCATGATTCGCCTCGAGGTATTTTACTGGTCAAATTTTGACCAATCGATAACGATCTTTTATAACGATGTGTGATACTGCAGAGTTTTTATGGCGCCAACTTAGTTGTAATAATATCGTAACAACGTCTGACTTTACTGTATTAATACCATTATCAGAAGACACGATCTTTCTACTTAAGATCTTGCAACCGATTTTTATTCAAAATACGATCGTGCTGACTGTTATTACTTGTATCTGATGCGGTTTCAAATGATTGATAACTTATATGATGAATTGCTATGCGACGTCGATAGCGCGTGCATTTTAAAAAAGTTCAAAACCGATTTCAGAAATTATTGCAATACCCGCACGTGAGAATAAATCTCTATTTTAATTCGCTTTCACGGTCAAACCGCGTTTCAAATTTCGCTTGTCAATGAAATTGTTTGAATGAACTGGTAGGTAAAACATGGAAAGTCGTTTACAAATTGTGGGCGGGGCTTCAGAAAACCAACCAATGACAAGATGGTTGATAACACGATTCTGTTCGCGATAGTAAGTGCGTTATTGGAGCTATATGATTTACTGAACGCGGATATTTTTTCCAAATCTCGCAGATTTTTGTCTCGAATGATAAAAATTTCGCTAATAGCCGAGAAGGAAAGTGGATGTTTTTTAAACTGAAGTGATTTTCTTTTTCACGCTCTTACCTTTTACAATTATTGAAGTTGATGAAACGGTTATCAAACACATAACCACTGAAGTTGATAATAAATGAAAATTAAGTGAAATTTGTGCTCTTAGATTGAATTTCAGTGAAAAGATAGAAGGTTAAAGGATTATCATTTATTGTGAATTATTTACGTAAACTTTGTCATCATGTGAATGAATCTAAAAGTGGTTTGTTTTGTGGAAACAACATAATTGAGCGAGCGTATACGTATCTTGTAACTGGGTATAAAACAAGGAATATGAAACCAGAAATTGTGAATTAGTTGTAAATTGTTAGAGAAGGTTATAACAAATCATTTCAAAATGAAGCATTCGTCACGAAGTTTTGTTGGAGTATGCACTTTGTGTTTATTGACATTCGTACGGACGAACACTGACAGTGATTTAGTGGTGAACAAAAATAAAATGCACAATGCAGTAAAAACATTGTTGGGGTTTGCAGAGGGTGCGGATATGCCCCATCCTAGTAACGTTGCAGAAAGTGCACCTAGATATATGCTAGATCTTTATGATCGTTTTAAAAACGGTCCCATATCAATGGGTCAGACTGAGGGAAACACTGTAAGAAGTATTCAAGCTAAGATAGGTAGGTATATCTATAATAATAATAATATATACATCATGCATTAACAAAAATATGCGTAATACTCAGGTATCTTAATTCAAAATGGGATTAGCAAATTGGAATATTCTGTCAAGTATGTATCCTGAGAAAATTTTGTGATGCAGTTTTTCATTGCACTTAGATTGCTAATCGGTTGATATAGGTTATTGATAATTGGCAATTAAGGTGATTTTTATTTTTTGGCAAACTATTTAATCAAGCTACCCAACGTATGTAAAAATGTAATTAGTTTTCTCCCGTTTCGTTTATTATATCGAACTAATAATATAGGCTATCAACCTTTGTCATTTATTACTATAAATGTATAATATATGACATCGTGTAATGTATGACATCGTATAAATTCCTACAAAACTTTCAAATAAAACGACCAGGTGCGAATAATTATAGAAGTGTGTAACATTTAAATGTATATAATATATTAATACGTCTCTTAGTAAACAGAAAATGTCTTTGTGACTAACACGATAAAATTTGAAGAATAATATTTTTTCACTAATTGCAGAGTAATTTTATTTATTTCATCTTGCAATAAACACAATGTAGGGTTGCATAAATGGTAGTTATCACAAAATAAAAATGTTGGTTGTTAAATATTTAGTACAGATTTTGAGAAAGTTTTTGTGTTTACAGTTTCGTGTTAAGTGTTGTTTTACAAATGAGAGTTACTATACAATGCAGACCAGTGGAGAAAATACGGTTTAATCCTAATATTTACTACTATTTCTAACATGGTCTTACAACAAGTAAAATGCCAAGCAGAAATATCGAGACAATCTTAAAAAGTTAAGTACCTACAATTATTAATATTACTGCTTAAACCTTTCGACGCCATACGTTGTATGTGGGTACTAAATACTGGCGCGCTATTCATTGAATACAGGCTGTTCGCTGTAATCAGAGACGTTCCGTGTCTCATGTAAAGGATTGACTCCTTCTATATATTAACAGGATATTTAGCAAAGGTTAATGATAAGGATTAACTCTTTGTTGACGTATTGTGATGTGAAATCTGAGTATTATTTACGTTAATTAATCACCAAAATACATCAGGTTTTCATTCTATATTAATTACCCTCAAACTAAGCACAGCCCAGTGTAGTGTGCAAGTTTGCGGACTTATGGTCGCCTTAACTTTAACGGTAGTAAACATAAACCCCAATCTATGTTTACAAATCTCGAGCCCCAGCTTACGCGATGAAAACAAAACATGAGTGTATTCAAGTCATTTCAAATACTCCTTACGTTCGTAAAATTTTATTTTTTGTAAATTTTCATGTATTGTTATACATTAACATGTTCAAAACGTTTCTACAGTAAAAGAAATTTTATCAGGCCTAATTTGTGTTTCTCCTCAGACCACACGTATGTAGAAGCCTAGAAGTCTGACTGGTATATGTATACTTAGTAAATATAGAGTTAGAAATGTATACATCAAATTTAATAACATGTATTAACACCAATTTTCTTCATTGAATTGTTGGTTCAAAGCATACCATGAATATAAGTGTCTGTATGTATTAAGTATAACCCTAAATGTGAGCCATTACAGGACATCATCCTGAATGATGTATCCCAATCATAAAAAAACATTTTAGTACATTTTGTGGCTTAAAGCGGAATCGTTTATTGAAATTAAAATTGCTTAAGTTACGTTTTATTAAAAATAAATCGTGTACAAACATATTTACATGTCTGTTTTGTAACACTTTGGTTGTATTTATCCTTTTTATGGTTTGCTGTTTGTATTTTTACAAAATCATAAATATCGTATTTGTACTGTCTGGTGTAGAATCAAATGTTCAACCAGATTTTTGAATATTTCAAAGTGTAAAGATTAATTTCAGAAAACTACTTGTTTAATGCTGCATGCACATAAAGTAATGGACGTTATGTTTTATCTGTACCATCGAGCTGAATAGGAGAAGTTAATGAATATTTTTGTTCTGACTGATAAACCGGACGATTTACGGGATTTTAATTGATTCGTGCAATTATACTTTAGTCACACCCCATACCAGATGGTCGGTGTGTTGCGTGAGAATTATGTATGTGTTCCCAATGGTACAAACAATTATCAATTATAGATAAAAATGTTGATCAATGAACGTGTAGAAATATCAAAACAGACATACACTGACATTTCCATGAACTGTCAAACATATTGACGAACACAAATATTGTTTACAACTTTTAATAAAAGCGGTGTTAATTAACTATGAATGAAATACAATCAACCACCTCCACAGCTGTCTCCAATATTTGTTTACTGTTTTATCCAATTAATAGCTCTCAACGATCAAAATCTAATCATCGTCAACAATGGTAATAAAATAATAGAAATGTCTTTGTCATGATGACAACAAAAAATCCTCTCTCTGCTCTTACCTATGAGTAAAAAACCCCAAAATATTGACAAAGTTTACATCGATTAAAATCTTTCCAAATGTTTATTTTCTGCAAGATACAAAAAACGATTTTCAAAAGTGTTAAGCGTGTGTTATTTAATACGCGACAAAAACCCTCCTTAATAGTTTGGTATTGTATTTCTACCAGAAAAGTTCAACCATTCTTCGATCTACTCAAGGCATCGAATGTCGTTCGTCTTTTTTGTTGTCTTCAACTTTATCTTGCATTATATCGTTTAACTCGGCAAGGGACCTACTGACAGAAGCCATGTTAACAGATTGTTGATTTCTAATCTTTTAAATCGTCACGCACTCGATTCTCATTTAATTGTTTGTCGTGGGTTGTTCAAGTTGTTCGTCTCCGGTTTTACCCAGTAAGGAGAATATTGTACAGGTGTGCATATGGATCATATTCATATTATGTCAGCTGTACACAATTACAGTATATACACGTAGAATCCCATTTTTGTAGAGTGGAATTTGGCATTTGTTTATAAAAGTTTGGTAATCGTATTGAACAGTCAGTCGGTTAAATATGGATCCGCTCTCGTTATTTCTTACAATGCATTTAATTATTATGGTCAAATATTATAACAATGCATATATTCATGTGTTAGGTCCAGGGTCAGATTGGAAGTGAAACTTATTGAAGAAACAATCTAAATGAACAAATACTCTACTTCACGAGAATATTTGATGTTTTATTGACGCAGGTACTCGACGCATATAAACATTCTATAATATGATTTGTTTAAGAGTTCATTTGTTTAAACTAATAAAGAGGTTAATTACACAAGCACTTGTTTGAGGACGAGCGATGAATACACATGTAGGACAGGAACTTTGGTCTCCACCAATGATACGACCGCTTTAATATACTATACACTAAGAAAGATATCTGTGTAGTATCAAACGTGTCATCCAAACTATGCGACCTGCTGGCACCAGATTTCTCTACTAATCGGACTTGAACTCAGATTCAACTTCAAATTGTCGTGTTTGTTTTGAGTAGTTGTGTGGAGAATATATGATTAGTTAACAGATGGAAATACATGTACATTATTCTAACCAGCACTGACTATGTCACTTACAACTTCATGTAATGCAAGCTTCACTTGAAATTTTGCTCCTATAAAGTTTCCTGTACATGCAAAGATACAATGTATGTGACTGCACATTATTCGCAGTACCACCATGATAGAAAAACAAAAACACGTATTCTTTAAGTAGTATGGTTGGATTGTTTCTTGTTTTATAATTTTTTTTACGTAATATTCCATTTTCCCAGAATTATTTATGCTCATTAAGACGGTCTTAGAGTGACAAATGTTAGCATACGAACGCTACTAAAAGAACAATTTATGTTATCAAGAATATGCGGAAAATGTACATATATAATATGCAGAAGATCTAGCAGTTATTTAAACGTAATAAATTCCTCTGTATAACGTTAATTGCGTGTCTATCATGTCAGCGTGATTACCACCGCTTTATTTGTGTCATCATTTTACGACAATAGCATTTTTACGACAACACCTGGCTAGTTTACGTACTTAGATACGAGCTTAGGAATCGCTTTAATTAAATTTATGTCATATCGTCTGCAATGTCAGATTGTTTTCTTTTTGATAAAATTACATCATAAAACTCTTCAATGTAGATTAGATAAATAATATGGCCTGTAGTGAGCGACTTCTTAATTACATTCAACGAAGGTACTGATTGTATATGTATGTAAATCAGGGTGTACGCAGTGCTTATAAGCCGTAATAAAACTCAACGATGATATTATCATCAGTTAGAACCAATTACTGTTGGAATGTCTGGAAGTCGTGGTTTAAACATTCTTTAATGAAGCTGATAATGGACAAACTAACCATATCTATTGTTCATGTAGCATTCACTGTTTCTCTGTAAGTTAATTGGCGGAAGTCGGATCAAATTTAGAATTCTAAAGGATGTAATACGAAATTGCACATTGTTTTGTATTGAAGTTTCCGTGCACGAATTCTGTAGGTGGAGTATTTTAGCTGTACTTGGCTACAACGTTCATTTCAGGCTCAATTAGTACTGTCTGAAGTTATAAGTATTTTCTACTTTCTAACCAACACATATCACTTTAAAACACAAGGCCGTGTTTATACCAATGTAATATGAGCAAATATTATATATGTATGGTAAGAAATTTCTCTGTAAAAATAACAGCATGTATAGTTCTTTCGATAGTGTTCCACTGTGAGTAAATCAGAGCGACAAATTGTTACATGAAGACATTGACAACCAAGAAAATATAATTTCGTTGAGAGCGCATGGCTTAAATGATGCAGCATTTTATTGTTATCCCACCTGTGCATGTTTACATTACCACAAGCCTTGATGACTTCAAACATCGTCAGACTCACCAGGTGGAGGTTACGTTGTCATACAATGAAAACATTCCATCTCATACGCTGTCTCAATATATCAGTAATTTTTGTCACATGAAGAACACTCGACATATTGTGTGTGTCTGGAAAAGTATGTTGAATATATGTGACTTTACATTGATTCGTCTATTATACTAAAATATTAACCAATTAGGTATTGATGACTATTATAGCACATGAATAGACTGAGTGTGGCATATATTGACACGAATGCCTCTCAAATGAATTATACGAATGGTTTAACTTTCTTGTCTTTAATTGTCAGTGTAAATATCTCGTACACAGGTGCACGTCAAAGCAATTATGCAGTGAATCGAAAGTGATATAAAACCTAAAAAGTTTTGTTTTATGTGTTTATACACACCCATGATGACATAACTAATGACAATCATTTGATTTAATTAACCTTTTTGTATATATTTATTGTAATGACACCTGCCTACACCGATTAAAATGCACTCTGCATACTGCTAATTAACTCTACCATAAACAAAACAGATGTATGTAAAAAATCAAATTTATTCAAGTTTTCTGATGTACGAGTACATGTTCCAGACCATAGATTCATGTGATCTGTCACGTGACACGCATGCCCATTTATGGTGAAATTTGGTGGGCGTACAGTTTTATTAATTTTAACCACGACTTGAATTTAAAACAAGAAACACAAGGAAGTGTTTGTCATTTAGTAATGATAAAAATGACAATACTAGAACCCCCGTTAAATTTCAACCTGTCAGTATTTGGTATTGTTGGTAATATGGTATTGCGAGGTTTCCAACTCCGCACGAACACAGTGCTTATGTACTTTACATGACATACTAGAAGGTAAAGCACAAGACGCTAAAAGTTAAACAAAATACAAGCCAATTTTCTACACGAAGCTCGTGTTGGGATAAGCGTCAATGTTTTGTATCTGATAGCATTGTTTTTGTATTTAACAGCGTCATATTCCTATGTACGGCCGTCCTACATTATATCAAGACTTCCTCGTTGTGTTTTCTTTTTACCGTCCTCACATGGTTCTACGTTCACAGCGGATAGAAATTGGTACTTTCACCTTCCTCATTTACATTACATTGAACATTGGTTCATGTTGCACATATATTAAGGATTAGGGTTTTCGCTTCCCCCTTTGCTTCAAGTTTCAACGGGTTAAAGTGAATGACTCCACTTCATGGTTATATAAATCAAATTTGATTGGACACTTAAATGTTCTAGATGTTTATATTTATTTGTGAAAATATTTCAATCACGAAAACAAGTGCTATACTAATTCATTGTCGTGGGATATGACAACATTTACCCGCGTCCAAAAACACCGTTTATTTAGCCTTGAAATGTTTCACACTTTATCTACATTAACCTTTCGCACTGGGAGGGTTTGCTGTTGTAGGGTATATATACTGGTCTTTAATATCCATTGAACAACTACAAAAATTGTAAAACTACAACGGAATGTTTCTTAACCACAACCTCGTATTTCTGAGTAAACTATAGTCTTCTACTCATTACTTGAGATACAATTCAATTGAGGCGTTTTAATCGTTAAAATCTGGCTTGTTTTCTTATATTTAAAGACGTTTTAAAATCTTGTCTTTTATTACTTATGCTTGTCGGTACTTATTGATGTGAAGTATTATAATTTATACAAACGAGGTCATCAATGTTTATATAAGGGAAGATTTGTCGTGTTATCTGGGCGCGTGTCGCCCGCTTCCTGTCAGCCAGCAGTTAAACAGGCACCACTTGAGGTAACCCCTGTACGTAATAGTGTTAAGCTTTTAACATAATGCAGATATCATGTATTAAGGACAACATTTAGGTAAAAATCTGTCTTCAGAATAAGTTATCATTTTGTGACACAAAACATGACGCTGGAGTGACTTAAATTTACATTGATCCATCGACTTATTAAATATTCAGTTTTTAGCAAATTGTTAAATCAATAAATTCATGGCGATAAACGTGAACAAATACTGAAATAGTGCAGATCAAAACCAAGCAGCGTTTGATTTAATTACGTCTAGTAGAGATGCTTCCGTCTTGTAGATCCGACTCTGTCTTGCATGTCTGGTCCTATCTTGTTTTTATGTGACTGATTGTCACTGGGGTTTAACGCCATTTTTCAACAGTTTTTCATTTATATACGGCGACCGGTTCACCTAACTAGTTTTCCTGGACAGTATACTAACCAATACTAACTTACCCTTCCACAAGGAGACGGCAACTTCTCCACATATGGAGGAGAATCGACCTTTTTATCATTTTTTATAGAAGGGTATGACCTGCCTCGGCCGGGATTCGAACCCGGATCTCCGGGTTACAAGTCCAGTGCACTAACCACTGGATCACAGCCGCGGCCATCTATCTTGCAGTTCCGGTCTCGACTTGTAGGTCCGGTTCAGTTATGTATTCTGTGTTTCGTTACTTTTCAACTTGACAACAACATTGTTCTACTTACTATATGTGTCTCTTTTTGTGTCTTATGTCTTGTGTTTCTAATGAAAGCGGCAAGAAGAACTGACAAGGGATGTTTTACATATTGTCAAAGCTACTCACAGTCTGTGCATGCTGAACAATATCACAGGACAGTAATTTATACCCTGGTCATATGCTGTTTTGGTAGGATGGCATTTACCCGCAAAGTGATTAATTGCAGACTTCTCCAATATCAGGGGATAGTTCATCGAAATGAAAAACATAGTTATTATTATCGCCAAGAATACGACAATACAATAACTTATCGCTTTATCTGAATCGCGATCGTTGAGAATGACAGATGTGTAATTCGTGACATGTGTATTATTCTACATTTCTCATTAATCAGATCTGAATTGATTAAATATTGTTTTCTATAAGACTGTCCACTTACATTAACTCGAGCTGTAAACCAAATTCTAACCAGATAATTCAAAATGTTGACAGAGTTTTTTCGGTCGTACTGTTATCTGACATGTTTGAAAATAGTATCTCACTCTTATCGGTTGAATATCAGTGACTGTATTTTTTCATCCCCATTAATGAAGATGTTATCGTTCTCCCTAATGACAATATAAATGTCATTTCACTAGTACTTACTTCCCTATAAATCATCGTCTTGTCAAGCCACGTTTAATGAGAGAGTAAAGTAAAAGTTCAAATGTTTGTAATGAATACAACTCATCAATATTTGAATGAATTAGAACAGGTAAGTAAAAGTTCAACGCTTCAACTTAGTGTTTGTTTAACAATATACAAGTCAGCGAGTTTTTTAAACATGTCGTAGCGTTCTATATTGAATTCTTTGATAAGTGAATGAATTATAACAGGGTTGATTGGTTAATTATTTAAGTGTTTCCGCAGCTAACTAAGCAAATCTCACTGCGCAATTTACCATACAGTAGTAATCAAAAACACGTATCGAAGGCGTCACAAAATTTCCAATTTTTGCCGTTAATTTTACGTTCTCTTTCAATGGTAAGCCAGGATCTTTAAACAGGGATTAAAGGTATGATAGCCCTGACTTATCTGTAATGCTGTTTACAGAACAAATATGCTCCGCGGATAGTCGGAGATTTAATAAGAAAGATAGAGTATTCGTTACGTAGGGGTCAATAAAATGAAAACTGATTATATCTCTGTAGACAGTCCGACTGAAAGCTATTCTGCAGATTATCACTAGATTAATGAATCAAAGCTGTTTAAATGTATGAAACTTGTTGATTTTAAAAATGTGGTGGAATAATTCGTCTTAACGGGCACCATTGAAGTATTTCTACAGCAGGATGAAACAACAATACATTATTTAATTGTTTCCACGTGAAAATGATGAAGGTATTACTGATGGTGCTAAGTCTTTTAGACGATCATAACGTGATTAGATAAAACATTGTGCATTCAGTAAGTTTTCATTGAATACAGATAAGAAAACGATTCTTAGAAAAAAATCCCGCCTACCCAAAATAATCTCCCACCGTAACATACAAAAATGGTGAACAAAACACAGTCTCATGAAGGGTACCACCTCTTAACAGAATTTCTGTTTATTTCCAGATTACTGAGATCATCTTCTCACCCGTCTCTTGTAAAACTCAAAACAATGAAAGTCAAGTCGTGCCGTGATAAAACTAAAGAAATCTGCGCTGGCTAATAATTATAAATTATGTTTAATTTACCATCTCAACAAAACCATTATAGTTAGATTCTCGACTTTTATCGCTCAAAAAACGTGTAAACATATTAGGGAAACATTAAAACAGTGCAATATCTGACAATGGGTCGCCAGTTGTTTTAACGACAGTATTTACTGAACTAGATCGACTTTTTATACCTGGTCATTGTTGTGTGTATTCGTTTATTTAAGGCATGTTTGTTACAACTGTTAACATGGTACATTTAAAACATTCATCAAGAAAGTCTAGCAATAACTCTGCACATGCATAAGCTCGTTTATCTATTTCTCTTAGGTAAAAAGAGTCTGCCACTGAACGCAGAATTTAGTGCAATAAAAAAAAATTAATCAAGAACAATAATTTACGCATACATTAGAAGTACGCGTGAAAAGATACACGTATACATTCTGAGCCATTTGACTTTTGTTTCCCGAAACAAAGGAGGGACGTTTCACTGTAGAAAATGATTCACGGTCTATATTATGCGTAGAAAATCTTTCAATTGGTGATTTTACTTTTCTTCATTCTTTTCTAAATGTTGATCTTCCTTGGTAGAATGCGAACGCTTTGAAATCTAATACTAAACTTGTTCTTATTACGTTCTGAAAAAATATAGCCGAACGGGCTCAAAATATTCGCAAACGGTGTGGACTTAATACAGTCTTTTTACGAACTTCATGGACGGACTCGGGACTGGTGCTTCAGAACATTGAGCCTGCTAAAAAATTTCGGGCGACCATCCCGTTCTAAAATTAGACGGAGTGACCTCGTACTTAAAACGGGATGTACTACGAACGCCATTGTCGTACTTGGATGGGACGTGCTATGGCGTGGTGAGATCTGGCATCAAGCACTACCTGTGCTCATCGACCAGGTCCGCTTTGTAGCTCTTTCATCCCGTTCACAGACAGACTCCACTCGACCGCATAACATCTTTAGTGTGTCGTTATTCCGTCTAAATACATCATAACGAAGTAGAGAGTTCTGAACGAGTTTGCAACGTGCAATTTTCTCGCAGATTCATCAATTCCTTTATCAAAGCTATTTTATGCATTGAACCATGGATAATCTTGAAATGTTGATATTTGGAATGTTAACTTCTTATAATTAACATTGTCCGGTTCAGCTACACGTTCAAGCCAGCCCACAACCCGTTTTACGATATTTTTAGGACGGGATCGGGCGCTCTGAGAACCAGTTTGGTGTAACTGGACTTAAAACAGGTTTAATTGCAACAATAGTTTCGTATTTCCTGGTCGAAGCACTAAGTGTATGTCAGTTCCCCTTGTTCTATGGTGTCTGCACATATTGTTTCATTAGTTGGCAAAATGACAGCTCAATTTCAATTAACTCATTATAAGTTTAGTACGTATGTCGTCTTTTAGTGACATCGCATTATATGTTATAGTCTGGTTCTGAATTTAATTGCAATACCACGCATAACTTTAACACTGTGTATTTACGTTTAATTGGCAATACTTCTATCCTTATTGTAATATAGATATGGTTAATTTACATAGATGGCACACATACAGTCCTGTGTGGGACAGTTTTACATTCCTGTACTACTATACTTATCTGTATGAAACATAGAAACCATCAAGATGTAGAAGTATATTATACCTCAAACTATTACAAGTATTCTTTAATTGGATCATTCGTTGATATACTTCATACAAATATTATCGAACGTAAAACAGTTATAAAGAAATTAGTTTCACAACATCACGGCAAAATAGTCGCTCGTATAGTTTTGTACAATCTCATCCAAAAATGAATTTCACGCACTGAATATCACAAAAATGTAACATGTGTTTTTAATACTCTGTACAATGTCACCATTTTGTCAATATGTAATTGTATACAAATTAATGTAATTTGTTGATAACTATAAGTGGAATAAAGGTAATCGTGAAACGAATCAGTTTACATTCAAAAACCTCTCATTTCGTCACTGATTTTTTGCACCGATTTTGCTGACATTAATAGGTGAACAAAAATATCAAATAAGTTTTTTCTCCGCTCAACATTATGACAACATAATTTTATAAATTGTACGGAAGCTAATTTCGAATGTTCTCGGTTGAACCTGGGTTAAATGTAAGGAGAATGTTCTGAAAGGAATATAAACTTTAATGAGAAATTGCGTTCTTGACTTATATAGCATGAAATATGTTCAACAACGAACACCTGGCTAATTTGTTCATAATAAGCAAGGGTTATATTTGATTTAAAATAATAATGGAATAATTTATTATGTTTACCTTGAATTGGTTAACAATACATTATTTAAGATATTTACTGCAGAAATGCATAGTTTATAAAAAATAATTATCGTACAATATGTGGTTTATCTTCTGGTTCAATAGGCGCGAACATAACAAATTGTACAGATTTATACGAAGTAAGATGGTCGTGGGTTTTCAACAATTGGTACAATTCAACCCCGGACTAGACATTGAGGACTCGTGGTAATTGCTCCGCTCCACGCTGCTCCTTGGATGTTTCACTGAACGGACAATCAAACAACGTTAAGTGTCTTATATTGTATGACACTCCTTGACCAGAACGAAATCAGGGTCAGAAGTTAGTAATTCAAACATACGCGACATAAATCCACAGCGAAATTATCATATTTTGAAGAGCATTTATGACATGTCTATCAGTTTACATCGTGAACAACTTGGCATTACGCAACATCATATAGTATATTAGCTTATAGCGGATAATAGTTGACTGTATTTACCTAATTACATGATCACAAATAAAACACTGTCATCTACTGCTATGTTTATAATGATCAAAAGTTGTTTAATGTTATTCTATCGAAATTCAGAGCTCGTAAAACTGTCAGCTGATAGATTGCGGCACCCCGGGGGTCTCCACTGTAAACGTTTCTCAAACTACCCCGGGTAGAATACAATCATAAATAAAATAAACCTGTCCTTATTTTTATTGACTCAAATTAAAATATGACTATAAGTCAAATGTTTTATTTGAATTAAAGCAGTAAAATATCAGCGATCACCACACACACACACGAAGAATGACCGGACATTGGAGGATATCATTGTAGTATTTTATCCTGAAATATCGTTTTTAATGATCACTAACTTGAATCAAGCTGTTTATGCATTGATAATTGAAAATGAGTTGAAAACTTGGGTTTTATTTTACGGGATTGTAAATATTGTCTATATTTGGTCAATAAAACTTGATACATCAGATTATAAAGTGAGTCGGCTGGTGTTTCCTCAACCATGTAGCTTACAGCCAACATTTCATATTTTACCTGGATAATAAATTTAAAATCATGATACACTATCAAGTTTTTTATACTTGTTTTATTATCTGTTTTAACTGTATGCGCATGTATAAGAAAGCTATTAAATTTTCAAATTTAAAACAAAGAGCGAGTATTTCACAGCGATACATTATCTTTATACTTAAAAATCAGTGTTACATTTTCGCGAAATTTAAATTAAATAAACTACACACAAAGTTGTGCATAAGGAAGAATCGGTGACCTTACTGTCGGTTCTGGAAATGATATTTTATGAAGCACGGTCGCGCTGATTCGGATGTAAAGTTATGTATGGTGACATTGAAGTTTTACGATATTTTTGTCAGTTCATCATGAAGCTTGTGACATTTGAAACATTTATCATTCCAGTGCAAAGATCTTGACATTAATAACTCTATAATAGGGGCGTTTAAACCAAATCACAACCATCATTCAACATGAACTGGCGCCCTATAAATTTGTTTTTATTTTTCATGTGTTTGTTTGAAGATGTCACAGCGTCTATACATTGACCAATCTGTGTAACACACGTACGTCATACCACTGGAGAAATGTAACATAAGAGTTATAAGATACAGGTTTTGTTTTTTCAGTTAGACTTTTCTCTATCTATTTCCCTTTTCACGCGTCAATACTAACTTTATCTAATGATTGGACCCGATTGATGACTTTATACTAAACAATTATGCTTTTTTTCTCAAAACCACGTTCATTTAGAAGTATTCTATTTAAATTCCTTCGTGTCTGTCTGATCATTAAAGTCGTCGAAACAGGACTGTTTTTTGAGATTTTGAGACCAAATTCAGGCTCACGTATCTGCATTGTACTTGGAGATTACACACAATGTCACTTCTCTTCATTGTCTAGTTCAAAACTCATTTTGGAAACTACTCACTGAATTGGGACAGATTCACACTGGTAGGTTGGGCCAAAAGTGTCGGTTAGTTCAACCATCTTTCGTAAATGAAATGTTATAAATAAATCGCATTAACCCAATTTTAAATAAATCAATAAATTCAATTTCTTCAGTCACTTGCTCCAACTTGTATTTAATGGATTATAGATTGACTGCATTAGGAAATTTCATTACGTTTATTTCACTTCCTATCACTTATAAATCTCATTTTAGCTACTACTACTTATGTTTAATTTATATCCAATCGTTGTAAGTATACAAAGTTTCGTCACAGCTTAAGTAGCTCGTTCGTTTCTGGGTATCATAATGTATGCATATGACTAATCTATATGTTAATTGATGAGTTCAACATTCAAATATATTTGTGATCATTGCACGAGAGAAGTACAGTAAAATCTCAAAGATTTTTTCATTCCTTCAAAAAATCGATAAAACTTCGATCAGTATTGACGAAACATGCACGTACATTGTATGTAAGTCCACACTTAAATTAAGACCTTTTCATTTATTCCTCTCACACGGACTTGAACTATTGTAGATTTATGCCTCGCTGGGACAGTGTTTTGTATAATTAAGTAGCAATAGGCAGAGATTGAAAGAAGGTCTATCAACTCTTGATATGATTTTTGTGAGAGCTCAATGCTTCCTTTGAGTTCATTCAGAGAGCATTTGTTTGTGTTACATTTATTTTGAAAACATTCAATTTTGTCGCAGGCTTTTTGTAATAAACCAAGTATGTTATTAAAATCTCATAGTAGGACCTCTTTATTCATTAGAAATCGATTATAAACGAGTGCGTCCCCTTTTATCATTCTAATATAGCTTTCAAAAGAACATAATTCGTTTTGAACTTCAATTTAAATGCCCCAAATGCGTAACAAATTGATAATTTACGTTTTTGAACGAATAAAATATTGTAGATACTTATTAATCACTCACTTGGATGCCGTTGCACGAATAGTGTGATTGTTGATCTTAGAGATGTCTGTAAAACACGCATATCAACATAATCTTAAAAATATAGACACATTCAACCTAATATATATAAAATAACTATATAACACGTGTCACTTTAAACAGTAAAATTAAGTCAATCTGGACAGTTTTTTTATCAGTGGAATGTGGAGAAACTAAATATTCATTTATTTGTAATTTTGTACGAAGTACCGAATCTGAAACGGGTAAATTACTCTATAAAAGTATACAAACAATATTCTAGAAATGTAAGTAGTAGGGGCGGATCTTAAATGTTTTAGAATTCCTCATTTTATCCTTTGTTTGACAATATATAAGATAGGCAAAGTAAATATCGTCTGCCGGTTCATGAGGACAATCGTAGCTCGCATAAATAATTCATTGAAGGTTCCAATTAGCCCGCCATTTTGAAGACTGTTATCTGTATTTTGTGTCCAGCGAGTCACAAGCTGAGATAGTCAGCTTTTGAACTTTTATCATTATTTCATTAGCAACAAGAAGTCCCATTTTAATACACGGTCATTAAAATGATGTTAAGCGTACAAGACGACATTGACGTAGCTGTTAACGTTGCTATGTTGATAACAGAATTAATTGATTAACTGAAATACGATAATAAATCATGTTCAAGCGACCTCGTACAGTAGAATAATTTCAAGTCACGTACATTGTAAATAAACAAGTGACACGTACATATATATATGTCACATTATTTACTAATTTCTCTCCAACCAATAGTTGTACGAAGTAACTAATCAAAAATGTAAATAATCACATATACTAGTATTACATACTTAGGTACTCGTGAGACAGAGGCATTCATGATTGTAAAACGAATGCAGAACCGTTACATAACTTTAATTTGCTGAACGTAATATATTCTTTTCATGTTTAAGTAGCGCTCTAATGTCATGACTTTTATATTTCAGAAACTATCGATGGCCAAGCGATGTTTGTTTTCAATCTATCATCATTAGCATCCACTGAGAGAATGATCAGTGCTGAAATCCACATAGAAAAACGTAGAGTGAGATATAACAAAAAGTCAAGTTTTGAACTGTTGTTGCACGAAGTAGAGTCACACACAACAATACAACGTGGAGAGATGACAATACAACCAGATACGTATGGATGGCAATTATTTGACGTTACAAGTGTCATTCAAACATGTCTTGGTTCGCATCATATGAATCCTCATTCGTTTGGATTAAATTTCAAGGTCGTTAAGCCACATGGTAACTCTATGGTACACTTAAAAAGGTTTGTTTCGCAACATTCAGTGCCATATTTGATTGTTTATTCAAATGATTCAAGGAGTGTTGATTTAGAACAGTTTGATAAATTGTCCGATCAAATGAATCATTACAACAAAGAAGAAGTTCTACCATCAAATTCTGATTCAAGTTTTGATTTTGTTTTACCCGCAAGAACTAAACGAAATAAAAGAAGTGTACTGGACAATTCAGCGGATATTCCAATTTACGAATCGCGTGCTAGGTCTCTGTCAATATTGACCAATGAAATTCCAGAAGATCCTGAGGATTATGATCGTCCTTATCCTATCAACATTAAGAATATTCAAACACATCCTGGTATGTTACAGACAAGAAGAGAATCAAGACATCGACTGACTGATCCAAGCTTAATACCTTATCCTGGGGAATACGTGGAGAGGAGGAAGAGGAAAAAATTAAGAAATAAGAGAAAAAATAAGAAAGGAAAGCGTCGAAAGAATCACTTGGAACTACCGAAAGAATGGGAAGAGCTGCAGCAACTCGCTGAGGAAGAAAAATCATCAAATTTATGTAGCAAGAAAAAATTAGTAGTTGACTTCAATGACATTGGCTGGGGAGAATGGATAATTTCACCGAAATCATTCAAGGCACATTATTGCTCGGGTGCCTGCACATTCCCTTTAACAAAGGTAAGGTATTTTTCTTATAAATAGTTCTGTCGCGTCATTGAGTGTTTAATATGTTAACAAGCTGTTCATTTATAACACTTAAAGCATTCACTAAATGTGAAAACACGTGCGCGCTGTATAATTGATTAGTTACCCATTATTGCCTATTGGCAGATTTTTACCATATAAAAGGCTCACTCATTGGAGCGGATACCTTTCCCTTGCACTGGCATTTAAAAATATTTCGTTTGAAATGTTTTGAAGGCGTCAACAACTCGTAAAACAAGATTTAAGCTTTTTATTTCTTTCAAAAGATAAGTGTACAATTTTCTGGTGACTCTCGACCAGTTTGTAATGGAACACGAGTTGCTATTGTCCCGTCAACTCTTATCAGATGTTCAACTCAGTTATAATCTTTGACACTACCAATTACCTTTGCTCGGTCATTAAGCAGGCAGGCGTAGTCTTTTCTCTCCAACCCTTTACACCATGTAATCAAGCAATTATCAATAAGTTCCATGTAGTTTCCGGTGCAATGGAGTAATCAACATTTTTATAGAAAATATCCAATTATTGTTACTTCAAAATGAAGAACAAATGCTTGAAGCGAAATGAGTCCAACGTGGTGTGATATTTAATACGTTTGATTTTGTAATTTACGTCCAAGTCCTGTTTCTGTTGGTATATATTATGGAATACGACACAAACCAGTAGAGGTGTCATTCAAGATTATATAGACCACGTATAGGTTTAGAATTTCTATTTTTGAGACCTGGGAGAGATTTACTACTTATAAGTAACACTTGTTGAAGCTTTGTTTGTCATATCCGGTTTCAGTCCCTATTGAGAAAACGTACTATTTAATATGATTTAGGTGAAAACTGTATTCATTCATTACACAATTATCGCTCTTTTAAACACAGTTCAATGACAAGCTTGATCCCGTGTATGTTGTATGCTTATGTCCTCGACAATCATTTAATTATAGGTGTCCCCCTCTTACTGCACACAATGGTTTGATCATATTTGTAGAACGACTGTTAATTCATTGTCGTATATTTTATATTAGTGGGGTCTATAATTATTTCGGCGCCTTGGATATATACCATGCAGCTGAAAATACCTTCTAGCACAGTTAAATGTACAATAGACGAATCACCATACAGTACGGTTGCAAAGCAATTACAATGTATAAATGTCTATAGGTTCGTTCATACAGGGTGAAATTAAAGGTATACGTCCCTTTGACGCCATTCTTTCTGTGTTAACTATTGTAAACATATGTTATTTAAAGGTTTAATATCTCTGGTTTGAGAAAAAAGCGTATTCGTTGTATGTACGCGCGACCAGATACTCTGGTATAAATGAGATATTTTTATCACCGTGTGGACCATATCTATGGGTGGCATAACAGTAGCTAATGTTGTATTAACTTTGTAAATGGCTCGAATCTGTACGCATGTCCAACAACCCCATACATAAATGATAGTATCCGCTGAGCACAGGACTGAGAGACTGAGCGCAGGTATTCAGTTTAACTTAAATGTAGTTCATTGAAAGGGACCTCCGTGGCCGAGTGGTCTCTGACTAGTACACACCAGCCCCTCACTTCTGTCTGGCTAGGTTACGGAGGGTCGGTGGTTCTACCCAGGTATGTGCCAAGGGTCTCCCAATGTTAAAGCTGGAAAAGTCGTCAAATGACCCTAACTGTTGGTGCGACGGTAAACCCCAGTGAAAACAAGTTCATTGAACCTTTCTTATTACTTTTATATGATACTTCAGTTGTCTTACTTCATTTTTAACATTTTGTATTGAGACATACTATAACTTCAAACAAGTTCGTTTCAGTAAAAAACACTTAAGTATTGTTTCACCTCGCTGTTGTTTCGTTTCCACGTCATTAATTCCTTTAACTTTGTCATTCTCTACCCATTTGTCTTTTTATTGACAAATTTACTTTCATTCACAAAGTTGTGGGTTTATTTTGTATGTTAACGTCACTACATGCACATATCGGTCGAACCGTAATTTCTTCAATGCTCACTAATATTTTGAATGTAATTTAGTCTCCCTTTTTAAACAAAAAGTCATAATCGTTTCAAAGAAAAGAAAATTGAATGAAAATTCGTTATTCAGGAAAAAATATGACTTCTGATGTTCTGAGTAACTTCGTGATCACGTGACTGTACAAACATCACGCTTATCAACTTAAATCATGTTACATATAGATCGAACATGAAGTACCGCGTGTGGCGCCTTGTCTTATTGCTCAACTGAGTTTTAAACGTTTCAATTAAAAACATTAAAAATGAAATATATTTAGATTGAACTGATATTACACAAAGATGAAAATGTCCTAATTTTTCTCTTATCGACATCAGTAGGTTAAACATTTAACTAAGTTAATACTAAGAAATGCAACAAGAACATGCGACTATACAGTAATGCTTTCATTTTTGGAGAAGGTTGGATTTTTCTATGAGTCTTTTCTTAGCTGTATCTATATCCTTCCAGTTTGGTGTCTAGGGATCATGTGGTAGTTGACACATTTTTTACTGTAATTGTTTTGGATATAAGTTAGTAACATAATTGTACCACCACCCTAAAGCATTAACGTAATAATACTTTGTTATCATCCTTATGCATATTTTCGATTTTCTCTTTTCAGAAAATGCGTCCATCTAACCATGCAACGATTCAGAGTCTTGTAAACGCTGTTGGAATTAACCCTGATGTTCCGGCTCCGTGTTGTGTACCGGACAAACTGGCTTCTATCACACTTTTATATTTTGACCAGAACAGTAATGTTGTACTGAAAAATTACCCGAACATGACGGTGCAGAAATGTGCATGTAGATAGACTCACTGCGTCCACGTGTATATAGTCACTGACTAGTTCATCATATGATTGAGACGTATGATTTTGTGGCTCTAAAAGCAATCTATAAAACAAACACATTGTTTCCAGAACTTAGTGGGTTGTTCCCATAGAAACTAACCATCCGGAAACTGTGGTTCCTCGAGGGACGGTGATTGTGTTGCAAGGAGAAAAGAAAAACGTGACAATTTTATCATCACATACAGTAAATCCGATCAAAGAATCACTATAACTTCCGTATGAATATCAGAGTTAAATCACTCAGGGATCTTGTCATGGTGTGTTACCTATATCTGAGTGGACGCTTGTTTCAGGCGAACTGCTAACAGTAATGACTGTATTACTTAGGGGTCCAGAAGTCGACTAATTGTTAAGGGAATACAAAAAGGGCACGTATATACATGTACATACATCGATATGTTAACGGTTGTGGCTCACAAACGAGCATAGGACGACGATGCGATTGCATATTTTCGTTGAAAATAACTTCATATAAATAATATTTATATACATTATCTCAATACATTATTATCCTAACAACACAAAAATGATTTGATGAAAGATGTTGGACCTCATGATGACCTGAAATCTGTTGTATGATGCTGTAGTTTTGATGTTGTTGTTTTATTTTTTGTTTTCTTTGTGTTTTACTTGCGTTGTTTTGTTGATATTGTCTTGTGGTCGTTTCTGATATTTACTGTTTAACTAAATCGTTTACGATTCGCGTAGTGTGGAACTTTTTTTATCATGAGTAGATTTGAGAATTACTCAGTGTAGCTCCGACCAGACAATTTAATGTAGATCTCTTCCACAACTGAGCTATTGATAACGACGTGTTTTGTAAACAAGTTTTTTTTTGTTTTGTTTCAATGTATAAGCCTGCGTCTGCTATTACAACTTTGACGTCATCATTCCGTGATCGCAACAAATGATGACGTATATACTTAGACTTACAGTGCATCGTATCATCCGTGTTTAATTACGATTGTTCATATTTCATATATGTCTTTGTTGAATTTGTGTTGTATTGTATACCAGAACAAAAATGTACAAATATTTATCATCTACCTCAGTATAGCGTAAATTTGAACATGAAATCGTAGACGTTTTTAAAGTGATCACACCGATTCTATTAAAACAAATCTAAATTGCACTCTGTTTAACCAGGGCCATCTAATGTCCTGGACAACTGGGGCCATTGGTTTTTGTCTGTCCCAATAGTCTGAACCCCTTATTAAGTCCTGAAACCTTGCAAAAAAGTGTTTATTCATTTCGAACCTTGGAAAACAACTTATTACACCAGACTCTACTCTTATTACCAACACATCAAAGATTAAGGAACATATTCTCCATTCGTGCAACACCACTTAGGAATTTTAAGTTCCTTTACAATTGTGGTTCAATATCATTTAAGCATTTGTATATTTACAAACAGTAACAAATTGTTCCAGCATGTTTCAGTGTGTTGTTTCACTGTTAATATAAATTTGTATATTTTTTTTAAAAAATAGTGATAAACGAGCTAGAAAAATGCGGTATGATTCATTTTGCTTATTGACAAAGTACTGCACCTCAACGGATGTTTTTGTTTTGCAAATTTTCTTAAGATACAGTTATTTATTTAGGATATTTACGCATGGATCAGTGTACTGACTTATGGCAACTTTCTTTATTTCGAATTTATTGTAATGTACAAAAATATCGACAAACACCAGATTTTCTATCGAAACTATTTCATGGTTGTCTAAAACATGCTCTTTGCTTTATTGTAAACAACATTTATCTGGTAGTAAATAACACAGTAGATATACGATATCTGAAGTGAAAAAACTATTGTTGAAACCCTGAAACCCTTCGTTTGTGAATTCATTGGAGGAAAGCTTACTCCGCATTTTAGTTTTTTTTTGGTGGTTATTTTAGAAGATTTACGTTTAAAATTGCTTGTGATTATTAATTTTCAAAATTTGTTACAAATACAATGCAAATAGGAATACGGCGTCCCAAGTCGATTTTCCCGGATTTATTTAAAGCCTTTTCTCCTATAATCTTATTTATAGTCGGTCCCTATTTCGTTAAGAAGTTTTTCTCCTTGTCATCTGACATGTATAAAATGAAGATAATCATTAAACTATTTGTCTGGTTTTGATAAACTATCTTTAAGTATTTGAGGTTTTGATTGTAGAAGAATTATGACTCCATTAGTAATCACGTGTTTTGGCTCCATTAGACATCACGCGACATACTCGTGCAGTGATTTCTCAGAAATTAGATGAGGGGTCAATTCATTGTCATACTTGCTGTGATGGTGATCAAAGGAAACCAGCAAACTGCACTACGTCATGTTAAAGAACAATTGTAACTGAGAATACACTAGAATTAAATTTTATAATAACTGTTTTATTTTTAACATATTTGTAGATTTCCAGTCGTGGGTCACCATTTGTTCATTGTGTCATTATTATACTTAAAGCCAGTTTCACATTATAATATAGTTGTATATGTATCATATGAATTTTGAAAATGTTTTTGTTTGTTTTGTAATATTTGTAATTTTATGCTATTAATAAAATATGACTAGATTGTATAAGTGTCCTTTTATCTCATCAATCACCGTGTTAGCCTTGGTCTCTGTTACAACAATGCACTCCAGATAGCAATGTTGTGATACATAATGTCATCAATAAAAACATAGTCAACACGCACCATCACGTACATAGTTACCAAGTACTATCACATAATTATATAGTAACCTATCAAACTAATACACATACAATCACCTAGAGCAAGTATATATACAATCATCAAGTACTAATATAAATACACATCATCAAGTACTAATATGAATACACATCATCAAGTACTAATATGAATACACATCATCAAGTACTAATATAAATACGCATCATTAAGTACTAATATGAATACACATCATCAAGTACTAATATAAATACACATCATTAAGTACTAATATGAATACACATCATCGAGTACTAATATGAATACACATCATCAAGTACTAATATGAATACACATCATCAAGTACTAATATAAATACACATCATCAAGTACTAATATAAATACACATCATCAAGTACTAATATAAATACACATCATTAAGTACTAATATAAACACACATCATTAAGTACTAATATACACACAATCATGGAGCACTAATAGACATCATGGAGCACTAATACACCTCTAATCACTGAGCACTAATATACATATAATCATTGAGCACTAATATACATACAATCACTGAGCACTAATATACATACAATCACTGAGCACTAATATACATACAATCACTGAGCACTAATATACATACAATCACTGAGCACTAATATACATATAATCACTGAGCACTAATATACATACAATCACTGAGCACTAATATACATATAATCACTGAGCACTAATATACATACAATCATTGAGCACTAATATACATACAATCATTGAGCACAAATAAGTATACAAACAATAAGCACTTAGACACATACTATTATCAAGATACTGTAACGTATAAACCCCGCATTCATTATAACGTCTAATTCAAATTAAATCACTTTTTACTATCAAACAAACAATTAGTACAATGTAACACCTATGAATTACATTATGATATCGTTACAATATTGCACCAAGTACTCGTGTTCATCACATGAACCTAAGCCTAAAACATGTTCATATTTTGATCTGTACATAATGGAGAGTATAGCCTAGACTGAATCTTAAAGGTATATTGATTTATGAAACTTAATTGAACAACATGAAATAAAGAGGATTGGTCGAAGTCTTGGTAAACCTTAGGTGATTGTTTAAACTTTACAAATCTTATATTAACAAAACATCAACGAAATTAAAGTTTTTAAATAGGATTTTCTCAATGAGGTATGGAGAGAAAAACAAACAAAACATAAAAGAGAATTTACCTTGTATCATTTGTTAAAGTACTCCAATGGCGACCGTGTATCAACTAGAATCCTAAGTCAAGGGTACTTCATAGTTGAGCATCGTTAGACTTTACAATATTAGGATCTCCCAGTGTCTCATTTCTGTCCTATCATGATTGTAGGAGTTAGTTAGATTTATACAATATTATTTTATCTCCCAGTTTTTTTCTACTATGGAAACAGAGTCATGATTGTAGGAGAGTTAGATTTATGTTTTCAAATTTTATCGCCAGTTTTTTTCATACTATGGAAACAGAGTGGATACGTGTTATTTATAACAAGTTACCATAGTGTGTGAACAGTATTAGTCGTGTTGTTTATCGTAAAAAGGATGTAACTAGATGGTATTCACTGGAAGTATGTGCTAACTGATTTAATTGAATCATTTATTTACTTACAGCCGCAAAATTGACATCATTATGTATCCGAGAATCGTCTGAACTTCGAACTGATGCAATTTATCGTGAAACAGTTATTATTTTACTGAATTTATTTATCATTCTACCTCACGATATCGCACGGCTGTGGTGATAGAAAACATAGGTCTCAAGCTTCGGCTTTACTAAAGGTCTGTTTAATCTGAAACAAGAACCTTGGAAAGTTCTTTACGTAAAATTTCAGACACGTAGTGTTCGTTCAAATTTTGAGAAAATGCCTGGCGAAATAAAGGACTGAAGATATAAAACATTTACCACGTGAAGTAAGGATATCAGACCTCTTTTTAATTGTTGTAGTTGTACGCAATTATATGTAACGTATTTAGTCCCAGGTGAGAAAACATGATAAAAAACGGACCCACAATTAAAACATGGTCATGTTGACATTTTCCCCAAGTAGAAATGGTATCTGTCCCCCAGTGCTTATTCAGAAGTAAATTTTCCACCCCAGCCCCTCCAAAAAACAATTATTTAGGAACGTGTTCAAGTCTATACTTCTGTTGCAATAAACATTACTTAATAAGTTTTAACAAGATTCAAACATTCCAAATAAGCCGATAAATGTCACGTTATTCTTCGTCCGAATCAGTTTGAATACCCATTTACTGATATTTATTCAAACAGCAATTCGGATTATTGCATGTAATATGGTCGTGTAGCGTAGACACATTCTTCATTACATCCCTTAAAACATTATTACTAGATTTGTATCACTTTCAGAACATTCATTTTTAACGATAAACCTACTTAGATGATAGGAAATTGACGTGAATTTACAGGGTTTCCTCATTAAATGTTCCATGGGGAGTAGCAATCAATTCACTTCATCAATAGAAACTTATGTAAATTTAATCGAAGTGTCACTACCTTGCTTCAAGTATTTGTATTTGATTGCCAATAATACAGATTTCAATCAAATGAAATTACTGAGGTCGGCAATATATTAGCGAGTATGACAGATTTGATCCCCGAGTCTGATATTGAGTCCCCCGGAGATTCATCACTCTGATATTATAGTTTTTATGCAAACATTGTTCAATTAATTACATTCACAAACGGTTATTTTCAATGCGTTAGATATATTCTATTAAGAGACATTTATCTAGATATAAGTGACAGATAACATGATGTAATCTCATTACTGGTAAGTATTGATAATGCCTGTGGCGAGAGAGTACTTCACTACAATCTGACTGACAATAGTCACAAACTCTGTACCTTGACTGTCACGATAGTTTGAGATATAAAGTTTGTTTAGTATACTTCTGAAAATCTTAAAGACTTCAATGACTTGTAAAATATATGCAAACATGGCAATGGGAAAATTAAAATTACATATACGTGCTTTCCTCCATTTGTCTTATCGCCATGTTTTAACAAATTGATATTCTTAAATGTTCTTATTTTCACTAATACCCATTGAGTCGAACTTTCTATAATGTGTCCACAATCATGCTGTTCTGATGCATAGATGAGGCTTATCAATAATCGGAAAAATCAGAAATAGAAGCATAGAACATGGTGCCACGCATACATACTTTGAGATGAATAACTTGTACATTTTCCGTGTTCCCTCGTGGTGGGCCTTAATGTGACGAAAGAACATTCAAATTACATTGTTTACCTGTGTCAGAATTAGAATGCTTCTGGCGACTTCTATTTAAACAATTTGACAAGTACGTTTACAGCTACCAGTGTCCATTTACGAACCTCGGCAACACTAAAACAATAATGCTACATTCATAGCCAGCAATCAGATATTTATTTACCATCAGTTGTGTGTATAACTACACAATAGTAGACATTCAGCAATTATTAGACCGCCACGAAAAAAAAACGCATATATTTACTGGACGACTGATTGTCTATAAGACGCCATTTTGAAGTAGTCGCTGTCACAAGATGCTGACTGTATTCATGCCTTCAGGTGATATGGACGCCCGCACGCGCCATAGAGACCATGAGCAATTTTTCAAACACCAAAAAAGGTGTTACTACAAGTCTGATTGTTCGTATTTATTGACAATATGACAAATTCCATGTAATGTGAACATACAGCGGCGACTTTTGTCAAATAAAATCAACATATTCCAGTTAAAGTTGTTTAATGTGTACGATGTATTGTGAGAATGACATTGTTTGACACGAGTAAGCCTAGCTTGTTAGAGAGAAACTATTTTGTATGCTAAACCAGACAACGTCAATGATAAAAATATGAAAAGCTTGAAAAATAAAATAACACAACATGCTATTGGAATGGTAATAATGCGAAAAACGGAGGAGTTCGCCACATTTAACGTAATTTGAAATATAAAACAATGATATAAATTTATTATCGCTATGAAACATGATTAACAGAAATCTTGAAATTCAAGACAGATAAATACAACATAGTTTTAAAAACTGTATTATAAATTTTATATTTCCTAATTTATCACACAGTATCACTATTTTATTTCCCGCTTAAACAATTTATTGATTTATTGACACACACAAAAAAAATAATTGTGTTTTATGAGAAATATGTGTGGATTATATCATATAAATTTGATGTCGTAAACAGAGCGTGGGTAACTTTAATACATTTAGTTAAATTTCAAATTGATAGTTCAAGTTTCGTGGAAATCGGGAAAAAACACAAACCTACATCCATTAGATTGTTGATATAATGAAAAAAAATGTGTTACAACAATATTATATACGTTGACAAATGGTATTTTGAGGTTCTTTAAACTGAGAAATGTTTTTTGTCAATGTAACATTATGTGTGATAAAGTGATTTTGTCAACCATTTATAATTTATGCGACTAGTTTGTTATTCCATAAGCTTCTAGGTGAGATTTGTAGCAAGAAATTATCCTTGATCGTACTGTGACTTTTATATTTTCATGCTATTTTCCGGTTACCCGACTGACCCTTTTTGCGCAGACCATAGCGTTTCTAACAGCGAAATCCAAAGTACGAAAATATTTGGGGACGAACATAATCTCCCATGTTAAGAAGAAAATATAGAAAAAAGTTTTGCGACCTGCCTATTTTTTGGTCAAGTTTTTTTGGACCCTGACTGTTTCTCATAGGCCTTATATATAGATGCTTTGGAGTATTTACTATCATAATTGTGAGAATAAGAGGTTCGCTACTATTAAAGAAAACCTGTCTATCAGTGATTTTGTTATCTTAGAATTTTTGTTTTTTATACTCCTAGCAAGCGACTTCAAGCTTGGACGACGTGTGTTGCATGCACAAACTCTGAACACTAGTAATGTTAGGTCAAAACTGGGGTACACGTCTGATTACCTTTTTATCATATAATTTAGACAACATTAAGATGTCGTCTTACGGAGTGAATCTTTTTGACACTTGATTTACTGACTTTAAACTGATGTGTGGTTTTATTTATTGGCAAATTCTCACGCTTTTAGGAATTATTATATTTGTTTTGACAAATGTATGAGATATATAGGTGCATTTGTCGCATAAACATGTTGTCCATACCTGTATATAGACATCTCACTTCATTGAGGTAATTGGTGAGCCGCTAAATTTCAGTTTTATTGCGAAATTACTCTAAGTATAATATTTTGTTACCTTGAAGTACCTTATAGTGCGCGTTAAGCGTCAATATTCACAAACATTCTGTCATTATAAGTTGCTATTTATCACAACAAACAAGAACATTAGGCTTTGTCAATGTCCAATTTGGAAAATAAAATCTTGCTCGCTGTGTTTGTACTTGATTTACGAGCTCGTGCTCTACCTAACACTACTGAAAACATGCACTAAAACAAAACATTTTTATCTGCAATCAAAGTTTTCAAGTAACGAACTTTGAAACATATAAGTACATATATTTATAAGTATTGACAGGTGGATGTCAAACAGAGAAGCTGTTACAAGGAAATCAGGATGTCTACAAAAGGTGTGTCAAAACTTTGTTGTAAAAACTTCCATCAAATAATGATGAAATGTTTCAGCCTGAAGGCGTCGTAATTAGTGGTCAATTACAGGTAATTTAGACACCGCCTGTGGCCAATGTCCATCACAATAATTGAGATTTATTTCTATCTGATGACATTATGACAGAGATAAAACAAAAAACTGCTAACTACGATTCAAGGGAAGTAACTGCATAAAGAATTCACAGGAACCACTTTTAATTAATTCCCTTTGAATATACAAAATATTAAAGCAGAACATGTCAATTCAAGAGTTTTATTGTATATTTTTGCATAGCCCATAACGACTGCTAGTTTTCTTTTGCATGCGTGCTTCATTTCTCTTTCTGGATGTCGCTATGTTCTTATTATTAATATATCTATTTGAAAGAAAATTAAGTATAAAAAATAAAGTATAAATTTTGAGCATAAAGGTAATGATTTAAAAAAGAACACCAAATGGACCTTAAAACGGTAATAACTAAATGTGATTAGTGAATTAAAATCAAATGGTTAACATGGCTTTATACGTGATACCAATATAAACAGCACGGAAACTGACAGACTTTTTATAAACGTCCAGTTGGTGTAACTCTAGTTTACACTAATTTATTTTAACTCGCTTGTGAAACAAGCAATTTTGCATGTATTAATCACGTTCGAGTCTGCTTCCTGGACGCTACATCAGTACCGCGTAAAAATGGGATTGTGAAGTTCATGAACGTAACCTGTCGAAACCGGGATTCGAACTAAGGACCTTCGGATCGGAGATCGGACGCTCTACCTCTAGACCACGATTGAGTAATTCTGTATTGTCCATTAGTCATAGTTCGTAAGCAGAATATTTCAATGATACTAGTATTTTATTCATAATATGTACCAAATAAAATAAAAGTCCCAACATCAATGCATGAGTGATACACTTCAATTACACAATCAGTTCTTCCATGTAAATGCATTGCAGAAGTATTTCATTTCAGATCAGTTTCTATGAGTTTCACTGTCCAAATATATGTGTCAGTCTGGGAAGAACAACAAATACCGCCCTTCTGAATTAAACAAACAGAAACGTGTTTTTTTCCAATATTCTTTTCAGATCAGCTGTGAATAACCTCGTCTTGGACACAAATGCATGTGTTTGGAATGACTGTCTTTTGTATACATTTAACGTTCTCAAGATTCAAGATTCAATAATGTGGAAGTGTTGTTCCTATGGACAGCCGAGGGCGCCGATATATATCTGAACATCTCAAAACATGTTTAAAGAATCAGTGATTGAAACAAATAGTATTGATACTTCATTGTTGGCAAGTCTACAAGTATTTTACCGTAATAAATTAACGCTATCTATAGATTACAACCTCCTCGTTCTTAGATAATATGAATTTTATTTATATCCTAGTATTTTGTTTGGCAAGGTACAATACTCGTATGGCCTTTGATATAAAAGTCATAGATTAACATTCTGTGTAGTAAGAACGTACAATTTTCACCGTACAGCTGCTGACTGGTGGCCTTATGTTTTACAAGTGAGCATTTTTATAAAATAGTTCTTTATTTTTTACAATGGCGGAATTCCAAACTCCATAGAATCACGTCACAGGCTGTAACCTATGTACATGTGATTATAGACCCGTAAATGTCTTATCACGACAATGATTTTCCAAAGCGTTTCTTCTTTATTTGATGATGTAATTTATTATCGCTGAGATTTAGTTTTAATTGTAAATTCAAAGATAAATAACAGATGGTTGATGTCCTTAACAAGCACAAGATAAATAAGTGCCTGTCCAGTGGTATGTGGACAATATTAGACATACACACGTACATATATGCATACAGCTGAGATGTGATATACCACGTGATATCCATCTGGTTCAGTATGAAGTAAATATCATACAAAAAAGTACTGGTATGTATAAACTTGAACAATAATTGCATGTACATTTTACAAAGAATATCGGTGAAATGAAGACATGTTGTTATGATTTTATTATAATAAAACAAATGATTGCATGCTGACATTCATTTCAATGGTATTTGAATTGATGGACATTATGGGGCAATTAAGTAAACTTAAACATTTCAGATAAATACTTTTTTTCGGCGTAGCTTAGACAATCATGTATCAATCTAGCTTTTAATGTTGACTGTCTGTTCCTTCAATGCGTTTTTATACAGCAGTCTTTTCCCAATTAGTATACATTACAGTAAAACTTTATATTGCAACCAGTTCCACATTACGATCACCTTGTTATAACGACAACTTATTTTCGGACTGGTTTCGATAACTCCCTTATAATTAAACTTGATAATGAAACCATTTTACAGGTCTCAAAGGTCATCTCATTATCGAGCTTTTACTGTATCTATATATTCCGTGTACATTTTCTCTCAATTTGCATTCTCCCATGACTATTAGCCCATATTTTACATACATGTGACCAATTAGTGTCGAATTGCTGTAAAACTCAACTAAATCATATTATTACAACATGATACAGGAATCGTCTTGAATGCTCTTTCAGATATAACTCACAAAGATTTAAATAAAAACATCGACGGACGTTTTGGTCAGATATTTTTACTGTGAGAAACGTTTTGAATAAACTGAAATTCAAAAACGTCCAGGCCACAATGTTCGCGGGCCAAAATGTCCGACATTCAATAAAACAACCACATAGTGGACAATTGAAAATAATTGGTCTGACGAGCACAAAATTGCGAAACCAGAAGCATCTTGTACGTAGCATGTTGAATTTATTCATATTACTAAAGAGTACGCTAATGAAATGCCATGAGGACTGATCGAATTGACCATACTGATATATGAAAGTCAAAAGACTAGCAATAGAAAAACTGAAAGAGTAAAAATGAAACATATTTAAAATGATGCAAAAGATATCACTGAATGATGAAAAAATTATCACTGAAATTCTTATAGAAAAAAAACGATTACCAAAAATAAAACCACGTTCTCGGAAATTTCCTCATCATAATATGATACATGTAACAGTAAAGAAAACGTTGGCATTCAAAACAACACATAGCTCGGGATTTGAAATATATTTTGAAGGGGTATGTTTTATACTCACAGGGATCAGAGGATTTGTGGCGGTTTTTATTGCTTCCCACTTTACATACATAAAAACGTGAAATAGTAGGAATGAATCATGGAGGAAAGATCATTCACAAATTGTAAAGAATTCCTAAAGCCAATTAAATCTTTCCGATTCACCTTACCACCACCTGCTAATCAATTTATCCCGTTTAATTACTTCATTTCTAGAAAGATGATTTAACTCAGCTTTCATCGTATTTAATTTGCAGGTACAGTTTGAAATGTTCCGTGTCTAATATCGAAGTGACTTTCAGACCTTCCAATAGCGTTAATAGACAACCTACTTACCTACCTACCACATAGCGCTGATAGAATTAAGTACTCTTCATACTGAAGTGACAATTGTTTCATGTATAACCAGGTGATTGAAACCTTTGACGTAAGAGTAACACAGTAACTTAACCCCATTCTTTCCAAGACAAATATATATATATAT
Organism: Lutraria rhynchaena; assembly: GCA_008271625.1. Taxonomy (NCBI): domain Eukaryota; kingdom Metazoa; phylum Mollusca; class Bivalvia; order Venerida; family Mactridae; genus Lutraria; species Lutraria rhynchaena. Next base: position 192,660 of record VIBL01000290.1, on the reverse strand, counting down.
ATATATATATATATTGTAAATAAGAAGATAAAACTGTTTTAGTCCAAAAATGCACACAACGTCATACGTACGATATACAATGGACAACAATTATCGTCCGTGTAACGACATAAAAGAAATGGCATGGGTGAAGTGTGGAATGTAACGTCATGGTATCTGTGTCACTGTAAAACCGCCCCTTGCATACAATGGCTTACGCATACAGTCTAACTGTAAAGCGCGGAATAACTACACATGAACCAGGGACCTGTTTTATAAACACATCTGAGCTAAGAGAACAGTTTTTACACGTAAAAATCTTCGTACCTTGTACATTGTAAATAAGAAGTGTTTTATCCTAGCAACTGTTTTAGGGATCTTTTGTCAGCTTTTTCTATTTCATTTCGCCTGAAATATATACACTTAACAAAAAAATAAGTTTAAAAACCGCTATCTCAGCAAAGAAGCCGGTTCAAAGATCATATTTTTTTCAAAATCTCACCTAAAACAAAACATGTTCATAACAGAATAATTAGTCAACACAAAATCATGACAAAGAACTCTACAACGTTAGATAATATTATGCGCCCCCGCTATAAAGACAAATGAAAAAAAATATTACAGATTACGTTACAGATGACATCACTGCAACTTGTGTTTTAATAATGGGATGACTTACCTTTAAACTGAAGCTACTGACGTCGTGTGGTTCGTGTTATTTTCAAATAACTCGAACAATCACGACATTTGGAAAGAAACACGAATTGCACGTGCTACTCACTTTGTCCTCTGTTCAAGTGGTGAACCAGAAACGATGTTTGCAGTATCATTACACAGAGACATTGGATATAATTCTAAATTAATGTGAGTAAAATTTTAGCACTTTACTATTTCCAAAGAAAGTATTCAACAAGGAATTAGGGTGCGCTAGAACATTTCTTTGAGAGTATATTGCTATTCATTCGATAAGAAAATCTACACTTTGATGGTGCAAAAGCGACGTGAACCTGCTTCAGGAGACAATTAAAGACAATTACTACACTTACAGAAATTGGTGATAATCAGTAGAAATGTCACCACAGTCGTATACTGACATTATTAATCAGTAGTTCCCCGATACGGGACGTGCAGACTGCATTAACCAATTACTTAGATTTTCAGAGGCAATTATAAACAATAGACGCGGTAATTGTTGCCAAACGTAAGGTGAAGTGCATATATTTCCTGGAATGTTCGCCTTTCATCTTCACAATGGAGATTACCAGCAGGCACTCTGTGGCGGAATGATCGAGTCACTTTGTAGGTTCCAAATTTACTATTTCAAACAGTTTACTATATTGATGCATTTTTGTAAGCTTGAGGAGCAGAAAATTACGTTTCTGGATTGGTTTTTGGCAGCTTCATGTCATTTTTTAAATTTTCCCTAAGTGTTTGGAGTTCAGAATAGATCATGTAATTACATTGTAGATCGTGAAAACCCACTTACTATGGGTTAAAGGTAATTACTTCATCTTGTTAGTGATCTAAAACCCTTGTGATTGACGATATTACCAATATTGGTTTCAAAGCTTGCAGTTTTATTTCCTGCCTATGTAAGTTTGTCTACATTTGCAAAGAATAAATACATTATGCATGAAAAATCTGTCACATGTTTCAATGACAAGCTTCATAAGTTCTAACATTGCTATATGAGTTGCATTTTCTTTTCTATTCGAACATTCGTTTACGCGTGAACACATAAAATTTGTTATAGTATAATACGCGCTACATATCCGATAATCAAACATAAACTATTCGAAAACTTGTTGTTCCATATGCAATAAAACATAAGTAAGTTTTTCAGCAGTTGTTCTACGCATGAACACTTCCCGCCTCGATGTAAATTCCTTTGCAATGTATTTTATGTATAAACATGAATGAACTATTATTATTGTATAATTATTGTTTTGTGTTCTACGAAGTAATATCAGTAATAGTACCATGCACTAAGTACGGTGTGTATACATTCGTTTGAAATGTTAATGAGGTTACTTTTGTATCGTGTGTGTATTATGATATTCACAGTAGTTCTTGCTGTCCTTGAGATGTTTTAATAGCATAACAATTCTTTATTACAAGAGGAATAATACTAACAAAATGTTTGGTGCTTATTATGTGTCTGTAAAGGAAAAATAAACCTATGCATCTTCTGAAGGCATTTTAGTTTTTTTTTGCATTTTAATGAATACTTTCAGATTTTTTTGCAGTAGTTATCACACTTCTCCTGTCTGGACTTTCATTTCTCAAGCAATGACGCATGAAATAATGAGATTTTTTGCCATCTTTTGTGTATGAACTTAAAGTAACTGAATGTTTCATGAGGCAAATTATATCTGTTCACCTGCTGGATATACAGCATTTCTAGATCATTCATTCCACAGTGTCGAGAGCGTGAAAAAGCGAACATAGTTCATTATTATCCTAATTGATGCGTTTTTTAAGACCAGTTATGTAATTTTAGTTTTCATTCTTAGATGTTGTTTGTGAACCATTCTTTTGTTCTTTGATTGATGTTCTTTGTGTCTGATAAATACAAACTTCTGCAATTTCCTTACTTTTTCTATTTGGGCATGTAATATGTCATTGTGTGACATATGGATCTATTGTTGAGGAATTTACTCTCCAATTACCACAAGTCAAAACAAAATAAAAGCACAACTTACACCTCCCACCGGCTATTACAGGAATCTTGTTTTACCTGAATGCAGACATGCGTAGGTAGAACACTTGTCTGTCTTCGTAAGAAATGCTAAATTGGCCAAGGCAAGCCCAGCATGCACGACAGTACAGGTGAAATAGCAATAGATGCTTGCAGACATAATAAGTCACCAAACATCCTAATTGGTATGCACTAAATAATACACACTTCCGCAAAATGCAAACAATTGTGCTCCAGACAGATGGTGGTATTAGTTATATGAAAACATAAAGACACAAGACAATTGTTATGTTAATATTACATCCACCTCTAGTCTGACATGTCTGCAATATCTTATTTATTCAATCGCAAAATGAACGCTTTATTCCGTACAATTTTTCAACAAAATGTATTAAAACACATTAATGCCGATCTTTTAATGATATGGGCTTATCAATTGATCTGACTGCACCTCGCGTGTCTTCACCGAGAGCTGTGTGTGGTTAGAACGATTCCACATCAAACACTCGTAAGCTGACAAACATGTCATCATGTTCTGCATTTAAATTACAGATTATAAAGTTTAAATGGCTTCGTCTCATTTTATTTTCCATTTGAAGTATTCTGGGCTTTCCTTTATCGTAAGCTTATCACAACACTAACCAACACAACACTAACCAACACAACACAATCAAACACTCTAGGTGTCTGTCGTGTATGTTTTATTAAAGACCTTTTGTTAGATATGCTGATGTTTAATGCATATAGATTATTATTACCTTGTACAAGATCAAAATATTGTTCGTTAGTATTGCAAGAACAAAAAGATATGCTATATTAATGCATTTCATACCGTGAATAATGATGCTGGTACTTGAGGGTCACATTCATGTAACGCAGTTTTCTGTCTGGAACATAATTATTTTGAAATCGGGACTACATCACTACCACTACTAGGGCTGCCGAAATAAATAAACACCTCAAATAAAAACTATTAAAAGTTAGAGAGACGAACATTTGGATTAAAATTTAAGTTAACCACAAAAACATATGTACATTAGAACCAATACGTTGGGTGGTATAGAATTTATATTCAATGCAGGTTGTAAAAAATGAAGTTTATTTTTCTTTTGAACAAGCACAATTAGTACCCAATTGGAAAGAAGGTTACAAACCAACTGACATGTATCATAAACACACCATCGAACCCTCTATGATAGAAGTAAGTTTATTCCTACCTCCCTGATAGAGTGTTACAAAAACACATTTTTATCTTCCAATAGAAGAGTTCCAAAGCAGAAAAGGACGTCCAATGATAAAGCCAAGGAAGTGAGATATTAGATTCGTATCATGATGAAGGTGGAATATATAACTAATGAAGCTTACTGCTTTCTGGCAGTGCTTTAATGCACGATTGCTTAAGTAATTTGGATAGTATTTATGGATATGATTTGAATGAAAACATATTTTTGTCACAAAACATTGGCAGTGATTAAAAGGCTGAGTGTGATATACATAGTAATATAATTTTCTCCAACAAATAACAATGCTTATCTGTTTCAGCGTGCATTGTTATAACAAGAAACATATGTAGACATTTGCATAGTTGAGACTTCTGTATAACCATCATCCATTGCATATTTGTTTCTGTAGGTTTTACATTTGGTTAGGATCAAATTTTGTAGAATTAGTTTTGCTGTTTAATTGCAAATCAAGCTCATGTAAAAACTTCAGTTGTTGAGTATTTGGTTGTGTTTTATATTCAGTAAGTGTGCAATTATATATGCTGTTGAAGCTTGCAGTGCTTTCACATTTGAACTTGAGATATTATTGTTTAATTGATGCACGCGAGTGTTATGCGGAGTGGATTGCAGATTGTTAGTACTGTGGAATTCAGATGTTAGTGGTTGGCATGGAATACCTTTAATTTATAAAGATCCTTATTTTATTGATGCAGCTAAACAAGTAAGTATATAGAATAATGACAATGTTGTAATGTTAGCACATAAGTACTGTCGATGCTATGAATGTTAACAAGCATTATTTGATGAATGCCAGATATTGTTCACACTTACTTAAGAATATTGTAGAAAAAACTTGTTGTAAAATATGCAGATCCAGAAAATGAAACCAAAATTAAAACCTCCTAATTAAACACTTGTGTTAGTCATTTCATAAATGCCTCGGAGTGGAATTTGAAACAAATGCTACATTTTTTTGCAGGTGACTTAAAATCTGCTTCCTTTCAAGCAAAACAATATGATAAAACATTTCATAAATGTAGGGATCCATTCTCTGTACTATATTAATAGGAAATGGTGGATGTATTAAAAATAGTTTTATAGATTATGCTCGAAATGTAAGGAATAGCAATGTTAAAAATTTGTTATAAATTTGTATATAAAACTAATGCTATTGTAAAGCACAATTTCATGTCTGGTACAGATATTCATGCACTCATTTTTATTGATATAGAAAGGAAGGTTGGGCTCTTGAAATATAGGGAATATAGGAACTCAGGTTTCATACAATTACAAGCAGTATCCTTTCTTCATTTACCAATGCTATTTATTTGAAATATATACCTATTGAGTATTACTATATATCTTCAACCAAATTTGGTCTTGGTATTATGATAGTTTAATTATCAAACAAAAATATGAAAGTATGGAAATTTGAAATATGAAAGTATGGAAATTTGAAATATGAAAGTACGGAAATCTGAAATATGAAAGTATGGAAATCTGAAATATGAAAGTATGGAAATCTGAAATATGGAAGTATGGAAATCTGAAATATGAAAGTATGGAAATTTGAAATATGAAAGTATGGAAATTTGAAATATGAAAGTATGGAAATTTGAAATATGGAAGTATGGAAATCTGGTCCATAAATAGGGGGATGTTATAATCTGAGGTTGTTGTATTACTGAGCTGGTTGCTAAATGAGGTTTTACTGTATGTTTACCGTGTCTGTACTTTTAACTCACATCAGAAATAAAGATTTATACTATGATTAAACAATGTCACTATATTTATGAATGATTGAAGTTCCCTTAATTAATATACTGTCATAAGTTTGCCTGAAACAATATATAAATGCCTTATAATGGACATTAAATGTGACAGTGAAGAAGTGACATTATGAAGTAGTTAATAAGAACTGGAACTCTGTGAATTCATTGGATTTATGTATCATTCATCCCTGTATAAAAAGATGTCTCAATAAATATTCTACTCACTTTGATTATTGGCAAAGATGTTACAGGTCTGTTTGGTGTAACAGAACACATGCATTTTGAAAATATTGTAAGATTTTTTGCTTATATGAGAGTTAATATAATTTAATGTAAGGAATAGATATTATCAGTGTGAAGAACATGCTGTTTATATGGATATGAGCCAACAATACAATGTTTATGTTTTATACCTGGTAACATTATGTTAGCTAATTCCACTCTAAGTTTGTATTGAACAAAACATCTTCAAGATCTAAACTTAAATTTATTCATATTTATATTGTAATCTTAGCTGCTGTACATTGGTTTTGCAATATTTTAATCTATCAGAAAACTTGGTGATGGTTTGACTCGTTATTTTGTATAAAATATGACATACACTAGAACTTACAATGCTTACAAAAAATATGCTTAACCCTTCGCATCAAAAGCATATTTTGAACTCTTCCAAATTTAAAGCTAACATACAAAAGATCTATTTATTAAAGAAAATTGGGTTATTTCTCTCTGACAGAGTGGAAAACATTGTGGCAAAAGAAGTCATTACTCATTACATTAGCAATGGCTCTATTGCACAATGTTTTCAAAGGCTGTCTGCTTCAGATGGGGGGGGGAGAATGCAGTATTATTAGGCAAAGGGTTAAGTAATTTATTTAGTTCTAAAAGTTTGGTCAGATAAAGTTTGGTCAGACAGTCTAGAAGAATAATACCAATACCAGTTTTGAACTAATTTTTTATAGCTGTAAGCCTAATTTAATTATAAGAGGGATATTGAAAATAAACAATTCACTGCTCACCTCAAGACACAAAGTCCACTTAAACCTGAATAGAAATTTCCTAGCCCCATGTTGCCATGCATGTATACTGGCAAATATTCAATCAGAAACATGCATTTGTTTTGCTGTTTTTTGTTTTTAGACAATGAATATAATATTCAAATTCCATAGGTCTTCCTTGCATTACTTGAACCCAACTTAAAATGTTCCCTCCTAATTTTGTATGATCCTATTGACACTGTCATTTTTATCTTAATCATTGGTAAAATTATCTGATAAAAAATAAGCCAGAAAGACAATAGTCACCATAGTGACTGACCGTATTCTTTGGTGCTGACCCTTAAGTTTCTGACAGCAAATCCAAAGTATGGAAATATTTAGGGACATTATAATTGCACCCCTAAAAGACAAAAGATATGTTCAGAAAATAAATTAGAAAAGAAAGGTTTTTATAACCTATCTACTATATTTTTTGGTTAAGTAACTGTAAACATGACAATTATTTTAGCCTTAAATCTCTTAATTGTGGGAAAATCCAAACAAACTTACACATAATTTACAGTTAATTCAGTAAATTCCATCACACATTTCTTAGCCATAAAAGAATAATCATATTTCATTACCAGTCTCCATATTAATTAAAACTGAAAGTGAACCTATTCAATAAGTGGTTTACCATATGATCTGTTAGGTTAGGATAACTGGAAAAAAACTCAGATAAAAATATCTGTTACATTACAAAATTAGTAAATGAGGTTTAGAGCAGCTGGTTAAAGGTATGTTAGGGCAGACCATTCCTATTTTACCACTGTTTTGTTTTTGTTATTTTTTGTGTAAGAAATGCTTTAATCTATTTTTATATACATGTATCTAAAATACACATCAGCGTTCCCACTCACTTCTGAAATCTGGGGGTAAGAGAAGTATTTTTGGGGGCATGAATATTTTTTTCTTAAAGATATATGTATTCATCCCTAAACATATTTGTATGTGTACGATCTCGCACCAGATCAAAATGTGTTGCGTGATTTCCGATTTTATTGTGGGATTTACGCAAGATTTTACGGGTGTGGGAACTCTGACAAATTGTACAGAGATAGAATTAAAAAATGATGATAATATATGAATATAAATATAATATTGTAATAGATACATTCTGGATTGTCCTGAGCATATATAATTATATAATTTTATGGTATATTGTTCAGATGCATTAGGCTGTGTATTTTATTTAATTTACTGACTAAATATTGGATACAGCATTTTTTGATAGAACATTCAGCTACTTTATTTTATTACAAAACCTCTTTGTTGAGGTTATGTCTTACATTAACATACTGTTCTTAAATCATCATTTCACCATAAATGTCTCACAAGTTTAAAAGATGATGGATTTACAATTTTTGCTCAATTGATTTCTTTACTATTCGGAGACAAAATTGTAAGTCATTTTGTTGCTCAAATTACCTCCCTTTAATTTACTCCTTTAATGCAAGACTATGAATAGTATAATAGATACACAATTAGACAATTTGAAGCACTGTATAATAGAGATAGCTTTATGTTTGTACCAGTTCTTCATAATGGCATGGATTCTGTTATGTTTTAAGACTGGTGGCTTGTCTTTTTGATGTACAAATAACATGAATCCATATGATTATCTCTGTAAATTACTTCTAATTCTATCCTACAAGAACATCCATCTCTAGCTTGTAATCTTAATCTGACAGAATTATTTTCTTGCTGTGGAAGAAAACTTGACCACAACCCTACACCAGGTAATGAGGAGATATATATAGCAGGGATGTTGGGATATTTATTGAACAAATTGGTAACATATGTGCTGTATCTTTGTTTGACATATTGGTATAGAACTTGGCTGGACAATAAATGAAGAACATTGAGGTAATGCAGGTGAAACAATTAACTACCAATTCTGTATATAATCACAGAAAATTACATATCTATATGGCAGGTTATGTGGTGAAATCATGTTATTGCTACCTCTTGTCCTATATCACAGCCAACAAATATATGCTAGCTTGTATAATGGAAGAAATTGTGAGGAATCTCTATGCAATCTTGCAATGAGTTTGTATAAAGTTGTTCACAGTCAGCAATTTTCTTTGTTTGAATCTCATGTTTTGATAATGGACATGGCTGGAAATATTTGTTCAATTCAGTTCAGTTCTGTCATCAACTACTCATTTCAATGTCAATTTTCCTCCATATGTGGAGAAGTTGCCAGCTCCTTGTGGAAGGGTAAGTTAGAACTGGTTAGTACACAGTTCAGGAAAACTGGTTAGGTGAACGGTTGCCATATATAACTGAAAAAATGTTGAAAATGGTGTTAAACCAATATGACAATATGTCACATAAAAAACAAAAACCAAACTCATTATAAATTAGGAACCATTGCATAATTTCCAACAAGATCTTCAAATAGAAGGTACGTTTGTACCATTATGTTTCTGGACAGGGTTTGATTGTCAGAATGTGTTGTTTCAATTGTTAAACTCATTATTACTGTTTAGATGTTCATTTCCACTACTGTTACCTGTATGTACAAGGTTACAGTATTTAAGTGCTCTCCCAATCAATTAACTTTCTTCTAATACTTATGCCTTCTTCCAGTCAAAAACTACATCAATTTTTATTTAATTTTCTTTTAAGTGCCTACACTTACAAGTAATCCACCTGCAAACTGTTTATATGATGTTTGAATATTTAGTTAATTATAGAATTATTACCACCAATCACCTTCTACCATTCCTTTATATACACCAGCGCGGCTTAAATGTCATTTAACTTGATCAGAAGGTTCTATTTCTACTTTTATTAAATTATGGTGCCAAGTTTATAAATATGTTGGCTGAAGTCAGTAAGACATAAATTATACTATAGACAATGTAATATGTGATTATATTGTGTACTAATTTCTGAATTTTTTCCTGATTAAATGTTTATTATTGTCTGATTTAGTTACTAACAATGCTGAACTTATAATAAGACTACCTACAACATTGCATATATTAACAAGTCTGGGTTAATAACAGGCTTAAAAACATTCTTAGAATGTCAAATGATACCTTGAGATAATATGGTAAGTTGAGTTTATAATTTGGCAAAAGAAGAAATATTGATTACAGAAAATGTCTTTAACCAGGCAAGAATGGCAAGATTCTATATACATTTAAAGATTTTGTATTATATATTGCAGTCATATTATTTAATATTAATTGATTATGAAATATGCTTGCTATCTGATAACAATAAATTTGATTGAACTCCAAGTCTCTGTCAAGATATTTAGTGCAGAATTTACTTTCATAGCAGTTTCTACTGTTTAGTTTAGACTCTGCTGTTTAGTGTATGTGTTGTTGGTTTTCTGTAGGTGTTGTTGTTTAGTGTAGGTTCTGCTGTTTAGTGTATGTGTTGTTGGTTTTCTGTAGGTGTTGTTGTTTAGTGTAGGTTCTGCTGTTTAGTGTATGTGTTGTTGGTTTTCTGTAGGTGTTGTTGTTTAGTGTAGGTTCTGCTGTTTAGTGTATGTGTTGTTGGTTTTCTGTAGGTGTTGTTGTTTAGTGTAGGTTCTGCTGTTTAGTGTATGTGTTGTTGGTTTTCTGTAGGTGTTGTTGTTTAGTGTAGGTTCTGCTGTTTAGTGTATGTGTTGTTGGTTTTCAATCCCATTGAAGATATTGCAGATTTCATGTTTTATCTGTCATTTATAGACCTGTAGTTTTTGTCCCATTGTTTTTGTGCATTATATCATAATTGGTAAAAAATTTGCCTTGATTTGTTTGCCTTGATTTGTCTATAATAGTGTTCAAAGACTATGCAGATTCTTCAACGGTTCATGAACACAGTTCTAGGATTGTTCATGTCCAAGATGAGTCCTTACTATTGATGTAGCACATGACTAATTGGATATCTTAAAGTTATTAGACCTGGTTAGATCATTTGACTGTTAAAATGCAACAGGTGTGTATTGTCAACATTTTTGCACGTAATAGAAACAAGAAATCATATATTTCCTGACTTACCAATATTTGATAGTACTGTGTGCTGTAACTATTTAATATAACTTGCATTTCATTAAACTCTAATGATGTTCAATGTTTACAGAGATCATTGTCACCCCTGCAATACTGGATCTCTCAATAGTTAATTGCATGTAGAGTTTGATTGTTTTCTGATACGCCTTCTAGAGGGGTGTTTTTTTGTTAAAAAAACATTGTGGGTACCTTTGGACAAGTTACCTAACAAAATTAAGCATTTAGGTTAGGTAAGGCGTTACGGACACTGTTTTTGAATTCAATACCAATAGGGACATTGCAAGAATTCCTATAATAATCATTATGAATAATGTTGATTACACTTAGTGCTTAGATGTCAGTCATTTCAGAAATGGATGTAAATCTCTCAGCTTGATTTTGAATATAAAATTCTGTCATGTTGACTGTTCCAGACTTTTCTTGAAGAATTCTATATTATTCTTTGAGTCAGATACTCTTCATAGTGGAGGTAATGACTGTGATGATGCATAAATTATGTCAAGAATAGCAAAACCATGTCATATTTAATTATCTGCTGAAACATTGATGACATTGTCTTATGATATATAGTTTCTGTGTATGATAATGGATAAAACAAAAGGAACAATGTGCTGATGTATTTCTCTGAACCTCTCTTGCTGATTACTTGCTTCATTAAAAATCTTACAGCAAGAAATTGCCTGATTTATCTAACATTGGTTCTAGATCACTTCTTCGACTCCACCCACTTGATGTTTGGTAATTAAATGTCAGTGATTGAAAGTTTGATGATATCTTGGATACTGAAATGATAAAATTTATTCATTTAAAAAGAAATAAGTGTTTCTTTTATTAGACAAGTACTGAGTGATATCTTTCAAAATAGAATTCTCATGAAACTGTCCCAAATCAGTTTATTGATTTATTGCCTATAAATAGCCATCCATGTCTGTCCTTTAGATCAACATGTACATTTAAGAAATACATCTAAAAATTCAAAGAATTATGATAATCGTCCAAATAAAATCTGTTTAAAGATGGTGCAAGAAGTTTATATCAATAGTTACAAATAAATGACCTATCAAAAAATCAGTCATAGAATATTAAACTAATAAATAACAATTGTTTGTTATGTACAAATGGTAATTATATACTTACTTACCAATCAATCCATCTGTTTCTGGAACTACCTGTTACACCAGCTATCTGCAGTTTTCATAGCTGAATAATAAATTCCTTGGAAACGTTAACAGGGAGGAACCATTTCTGTTATGTTTTTGTTCCATATTATAATTCTTTGAACAAAAAACCTTAATGTTTGGTATGAATGTCTTTTACAAGTTTTTTTGTTAATATATCCCTGTAGGCATGAAAAATAAATATTTTATGGTGTTTTAGTATCATACCAATCTGGTTAACCATTTTACAACATAAAAAATAATTTATTTCTATGTTGTTTGTATGCCTTGATTGATATCATTATGTAATTTCTATACCATGAGAGTGATTTTGTTGAGTGATTATGGTGTTATAAATGCTGTTGTAATGATATAGAGTCACGTTATGATAGAAATTCTGGCTTTCAACTCCTAAATGATAAATAGGATTTGGCTTTTGTATTTCATGTGTAAATTGACAATGGTATTATCATTATATAAGTTTAAGGGTTTATCTTAATATACGTTTAAGGGTGTATCTTAATATACGTTTAAGGGTTTATCATTATATAAGTTTAAGGGTGTATCTTAATATACATTTAAGGGTTTATCATTATATAAGTTTAAGGGTGTATCTTAATATACATTTAAGGGTTTATCATTATATAAGTTTAAGGGTGTATCTTAATATACATTTAAGGGTTTATCATTATATAAGTTTAAGGGTGTATCTTAATATACTTTTAAGGGTTTATCATTATATAAGTTTAAGGGCGTATCTTAATATACATTTAAGGGTTTATCATTATATAAGTTTAAGGGTGTATCTTAGTATAAGTTTAAGCTAGGGTATATCAATATATAAGTTTGAGGATATATCAATATATAAGTTTGAGGATATATCAATATATAAGTTTCAGGGTATATCATTATATAAGTTTGAGGATATATCATTATATAAGTTTGAGGATATATCATTATACACGTTTGAGGATTTATCATCATATAAGTTTGAGGATATATCATTATATAAGTTTGAGGATATATCATTACATAAGTTTGAGGATATATCAATATATAAGTTTGAGGATATATCATTATATAAGTTTGAGGATTTATCATTATATAAGTTTGAGGACTTATCAATATATATATAAGTTTGAGGGTATCTCATTATATAAGTTTCAGGGTTTATCATTATATAAGTTTGAGGATTTATCATTATCTTAGTTTGAGGATTTATCATTATATAAGTTCCAGGGTATATCATTATATAAGTTTGAGGAGGTTTGTCATTATATAAGTTCCTGGGTTTATCATTATATAAGTTCAAGAGTTTATCATTATATACGTTTCAGGGTTTATCATTATATAGGTTTCCAGGTTTATCATTATATAAGTTGTTGTATAAGTTATTAGGTGATATCATTATGTGAGTTTCAGGGTATGTCATTATGTACATGTATGTCATTATTTAAGAGCACTGGCATGTTTTGGAAGACTTGAGACATTCATGATGAGGAGTTTGCTGCAAATACTGACTTTCATGACTTCAAAGCTAACATTCATCCTGAGAATATTAATGTAAATTTCTAGAAATTTGTGATTATAATAAAGCAGATTGTCTCTAGTCTTTTTTAATCTGGTGTTGACCATTTTTCTCTCATTTATATCAATTAAGTGATCAATTGGGCTTATGTTATCATAAAAGCTTTAAAATAATCTGTCAGATAAAGCAATATCTTTTGTAGATTCTACGCCTCTATAAAGATATAAAACTATAGCTGATATGTAAAACAAGAAGTAATTCAAGCAACATCCTATAATAAACTGTGATATAATCTCTGTATTTTCTATAACGTCTCATGATGTCTCCTATTGAACACCATTATCGAATATATGAAGCTGCAAACATCGAAGTGTTTACTGTTTGTATTGTCTAGCATGTGTTAAACAGAATAATAAAATTCTGTCCTAAATGTTGTCTGTTGAAATCAAAGGTTATCACTAAATTCTGTGGAACTTTCAGACTGTCTTATGTTATAGGAGAGTTGGCAGTGTTATACAATCTGAGATATTCCAACAATCCGATAGAGGCAGCTATAAACTATAGGATTGTTTAACCAGAAACATTCTGATTGTGTCTACCCAATGTTGGTAATTAAAAACAAGTCTCACCTTATGTCTTGTATTATTTATCTGCTTGAAAGCTATTTTTCTTTATTCCAGCATTAATGTTATACATGATGTTTCTTCAAGTTTTAAGCTATTCAGTTGATATCATGTGAAACCTAAAACTGTTTATTTTATGCTTATATACAACAAGTATGTCACCAGGGCAACCATCTATATTATACTTTACCAAAGTTATGTCACCAGGGTAACCATCTATATTATATCAATACTGAACATTACTATCAAACTGATAGGAACACACATATATGTTATATAGGGTAAAATAAAACAGCAGGTTGCATTGTTGAAATGAGTAATACAGACAATAATCTTCTCTAAACAATACTTTCCTGAAATACTGCAATATTTATCAACTAGTTAACATTTTCTGATTATCAGCTTCACTACATCATATCTAAATGGTTTAGTTATCTACATGCATATTTTACCTGGCATTTACAGACTTATCTGTCAACATGGAAGTCTGCTTTCTTCCTACAAACAACAAGAGAATGACAGATAGTAACATGTAAATTTTGTTTCCTTGTGTTTGTGAGAACAGTGTTTCTTCATCAAACATTAAGGTACAATCAGTACTGGATCATCTGAATTTGTAGGTTGGTCAGATCCATTCTGATGGTGGTCTGTAGAATAAAAGTTGATCTTATCTTTCCAGAAATCAAGAAAAAGATAATAAACTGTTCTATTTCATATCATAGAAAAAATTAAACTTGACTTGGCATCATAAAAACATTCAATTTCGATTTCATTGATAAGCATTTAATCACTCCATGTTATATTGATGATTTTTTATTTCCTACAAGTTACATTAGTAAGCATAAAATTCCTCTCAGTTCCTTGGATAAACATCAAATTCTCCTTAGTTACAGTCATAAAATTCACCAAATCTTTCCCCCTTACTTTGATAAACATTAATTTCCAATCATTTTCATTGATAAACATCAAATGTCTTATGGTGATATTTATGGTGATAAACATCAAATGATCCCTAAGTCACACATGTAAGAATCAAATTCCCCTCATTTACACTGATAAACATCAAATTCCTCTCATTTGCATTGATTAAGCATCAATTTCCCTCATTTGCATTGATAAACATTAAATTCCCCTCATTTACACAGATAAACATCAAATTCCCATCTTTTGCATCGATAAATATCAAATTCCCATCTTTTGCATTGTTAAACATCGAATTCCCATCTTTTGCATCGATAAACATCATTTTCCCTCATTTGCATTGATAAACATCAAATTCCCATCTTTTGCATTGATAAACATCATTTTCCCTCATTTGCATTGATAAACATCAAATTCCCATCTTTTGCATTGATAAACATCAATTTCCCACCTTTTACATTGATAAACATCAATTTCCCTCATTTGCATTGATAAACATCAAATTCCTCCTGTTTACATTAATAAACATCCATTACATGCCGTTTATGATTTCATTATTTACATCATAAATACTGTAACCCACATTAAAATAACTCTTGCATTAAAGAACAGTTATAAAATTATTTTCTGTGGAATTTGTATTAATCTGTGTTATAAGAGAAAACTTGAACAGAAATCAAATCAGTTCAGTAATAACCAATTCTACAGTAATTTTTATTTTGCGACTTAATATCAATAAATAAATCATCCAGAATTTTATGCTTTAATTGAACATCAGCATTTTAGGAATAAGAGTTAAATCAACTAATTCAGCTAATTGGTATATTTATTAAAAAGTATTCCTTTGTAGGGTTTTGTGTATATTTCATTATTCTCGGCTTACTATTTCTATTAAATCTGAAGTGTATACATTTTAAAACCCTGTAAATTTGTGGTTCAACAACAATACCTCAAAATATCACTTCAGGAATTGTACAGTCAGACACCAGTTAAATACAGTCAATCATTATATTCAAATTGTGGATTTCTTAGGAACAGATTCAGACTGTAAATCTTGATTCACACCCAAATTATCTGTTGTTTTTTTAAATATGGATATGCAGATTCTTTTTTTAATACTGTAATAATAATAATATATACTATAATCTTTACCTATAATATATCATCTGTTCATACAGTATGTTAGTTGCTGTAAAAGAATGATAACGTAGTAAATTAGCATTCAAATTATGACAAAAATTAATGGCTGTTTTTGTGTATAAAATAAGAAAAAAAATGGATTAATATGCATTGTAGTAAAAGATACCCTTAAGAAATGTGTGCCAATATTTTCACTGATGGCTAGATCACTGTCAGATCTGGTTTCTGTCAGGTTTTGTCATACGACTATAATTCTCATACATAGACACACAATGTTGGCCCTCATAATGAAGGATGTTAATGTTGCGATGTCATATAAATATCTACCTCATTGATTCTACCTTCGGGGTAATATTGCATAGTTTGGCAAAGTACTGGAGTTCCAGAATGAACATTTACATACTAGTTACCAAGGTTCAGTTATACAGGGGTGGAGCTCTTCAAGAGTTACCCTTCTATAATGAGGGACTCCTACCTTTTGTGAAACTCTTTTTTGATTTCAGCATTAATGAACTTGTTTCTGTTGAGTGTTCACAGTTAGATGACATTGCCACCATTTTGGCTCTGTGAATTTTCTAAGTGCACAACATAGATGCAGTTCATTTTATTTTCAAACTATGTAATTTGTCATTGATTTATAAATTTAAGTTGTTACAGTAACTGTCATAAGAAGTGATTGATTTATGTTGTTTTATTGTTTTGTGTCACAGAACCTAGGGATAATACATACTGTGTTTGAGGCCACCCCCTAATAGTAACCACCCTGCGAATAAAGGCCATTCTTTGAAAACCATCACTGATGATTTAAAACAAAATGACCTCTGAATAAAGATCATCTGTCAATAAAGTCCACATTTCTTTCTCAAGGGTGGTCTTTGTTCACAGGTTCGGCTGTGCATGTAACTGTGCTCATCTAATTTACCAAATGAAAGTGACAATGTCTGCCCCTGTATTACATACTGGTAACTAAGCATTCTTGTAGACATACTCTCCATTCATTACATATTGTTTCTAGGATTATTTCACGGTTTGTTCCTTACAGTGTTTGTTATTCGGAGTGCCTTTGTTCCAGTCAATTATCTCAACTGAAGTTTGGATATTTTTCGACCTTGGAAAGGTAATTGTTAAGCAATACATAAAACATATGATTAATTAAATTCAGATTTTCATTGTCTTTTTGTGAGTTTATAATTTTCATTATTGTACTCAAGTATCTCTCAACTAAGAGTATCTAATTTTGATGAATGTTTATGTTTTTTTTGTTTTTTTTTTGCATTCATAATAATTTCACGTAAATAAGGACAAATCGTATGCATATGTAACCCAGATCACCAGAAACGTTACCATGGCAGCCTCACAACATCTTGTTAATTGACATTTTCTGCATTGTGATAATTTACAGCATCATTCCAAATACTGGACAAACCTTTGAAGGAAATAATACTGTTTCTTTTAAGACTAAGAAAAGTTAAGTCTGCAAGCAAAGAAGTTTTATTTATTACACTGATATCAGCCAAGTGGACCCTCAGACATGCTGTGAGTAGGAATTACCAGTAAAGAGGCAGTAAATTATTTTCAACATGATTGTACATTCCTGAGGGTGAGACAAATAAATTCACTATTAAAACACATTAAAACTTCTCCGCAGTATGGTATTAAGGTATTTCTGGGTACTTTATGTTCCATTCTCCTTCCAGTGTACAAACAGTTATATTGTTATATAATAAGCATGTTGTATTATCTGAAGTGTTAGCATGTTACAGAATGTACATCATATTTGTACAGGTAATATATCTGTGGAACTATCTCTACCTTGTACACTATCAGAATTCTGTGATGTTTCGTTGTAAATTGGTATTATTGTTGATTAAATATGTAGACAATGTGTTTCATGGAGGTATGGCTGTATAACCCTAAGGGTAGGTAACACACTTAATTGTATTATAATTGGAGAAACTGTCAATTAGACACTAATCTAACTAAATGAATTGTCTGTGTAAATTTGGTGTTTTTTATAAAGTTACTTGAAATATCTTTACACAGCTTGTTGTTTAGCTGTTGTTTTCTATGCACAAACTTATTTTGTGGCAACAATAGATGCAACTTCTTGCTTTTTGGGACATCATTAATAATTAAATCACTCTCATACAATGAGAGAATCTGATGTACTGCTTTAAATAATCTATGTACTTTGTTTAACTTTATCAGAGTTATTGCCCTTCAGTTGTTCAGAAAATTAATGTAATGTTAGTGCTATTTACTTGCATTAAAAAGTTATGATTTTGTTGTGTATAGTGATACATTTTATTTTGATTGAAATTTAGCTGTTATTACCATGTTAAGCTAGCTAAAGGTATTGCACGGTGAGCAACAATCCATTGTATTCATTTATTGTAATGTTCAAATATTCATCTTGGCTTGACAATATCAGTGTGCATTTGTTCGCTTTATTGCATGTATAATGCTACTCTTAAAGTTTTAAACTATTACACCACAAATCCTTTCCTATCATTATCATCACTTGTTTCAGGTGATTCAACTTTTAGCTCTTTCTTCATTCTTTTGTTTTCAAACATTTTTTTTTTCATAAAAAATATAGTGTGACAAGATTTTTAGCACAATTCATTATTTCATGCATTTCACATATTTCTTAACATTCAGTCCGTCAGTCCAGGATAATTATCATTGGTTAGAAATAAGGTCTAGTACTTAATGGCTAAAAGATATTTCATAAATTATTTCACTGATTCATGTAGCCCTAGATAACCAATGAAATGAACAAGCAATTTTATGATCTTATCAGGAAATATTCAATCTCAATCTCACATGATGCCATGATACAATACTCAAATTAATATTGTTTGTTTGATCACATTGTCATGTTATACTCATAAAATATGAGATATGTTAAATTCTTTTTGGGCTCAATGTATTACATCAAGATTTGTGCTTGTTTGACCCTTTGTCTCATAAGCATATTTTGGACTCTTCCATATCAAAGCTATACAAAAGATTAATTTATCAAGGACCATTGGTTTATCTCTTTCTGACAGAGTGGAAAACATAGTGGCAAAAGAAGCCATTACTCATTACAAGCAGTGGCTTCTTTTGCCACAATGCTTTCAAAGGTCATCTGCTTCAGATGTGGAGGGGGGTGGGGGGAATGTTGCATTATGAGGCAAAGGGTAAAGACAATAAACAATGTTAACAAGAAATGACACTTGTTGTTTCCATCAAGAATAAATGAACTGTTGTCTGATTGTCAGATACTATGTGACTGATGTTACATGACGCCAAGTGTCTCACAGAACTTGCTATCAAAGATTGATTGTTACATCATTCAATATCTTTTTCCTTGCATTTATATCCAGTGTACATTAAAGCACAGCCATAGCACAGTTGCTTCATAATTGTTTAAAAGGTAGTCTGGGCCTATTCACCACATTAGCATCAAGTCACGCTTTTAAGTTAATTCTTTCTTAACATCTTATTACATATTTCAGCATCAAGCAGACTGGGTCAGACATTTGTACCAACATTTAACAATCTGACATTTCCAGTGAAACATTGCCAACAGCTGTGTAAGCACTTTATATAGACTTTAACATGTCTATGCTTGGAAATGATTAAAAAGAATTCCACAAAAATCTTTTTCATGATGAGTTTTAAATCTTTGAACTATTCACGTAGTATTTATTGTAATGCCCCAGGATTTAATGCAGACATTTTATTGTTAATTTAAGACATATTTGATAATAGCTGTCTTACAGTTTGTGGGCAGGTACAATAGAATGGAAACGTGTTGATTGTTATTGTGAACTTGGAAGGAAAAATTTGATCCTTTTATGCTGGGTCAGAAACATATTTTAACTCAATTGTGTATAAAGTATGCCAACAGTACGGCAAACATTTCTGTCTTTTGCATTCAGTGTTGACTGAAAAATATGTAAGAATAGTTAAATTATTTTTGTCTGATTAGCTATCAAATTATGTGAATCTATGTTAAATTATTTCAAACACATCAACAACATTATATTGAACTAGACAGTTTAGTTTGTAATTTGTATGATTATAGAGAGGTCAGTTGACCTTAACCACATTTCTAGTGTACGAAACAAAGCCTATGGGATAAGAATATATGCACCTTGGTTTCCAACCAATGCCCCTTAGATACGTATACCAACCATTACTCCTTGGATACCAACCATTACTCCTTAAATACCAACTAATGCCCCTTAGGTACGTATACCAACCATTACTCCTTAGATACCAACCATTACTCCTTTGATACCAACTAATGCCCCTTAGATACGTATACCAACCATTACTCCTTAGATACCAACCATTACTCCTTGGATACCAACTAATGCCCCTTAGATACGTATACCAACCATTACTCCTTGGATACCAACTAATGCCCCTTAGATACATATACCAACCATTACTCCTTAGATACCAACCATTACTCCTTAGATACCAACCATTACTCCTTAGATACCAACCATTACTCCTTGGATACCAACTAATGCCCCTTAGATACCAACCATTACTCCTTGGATACCCATTTAATGCTCCTGGGTAACCAATGCTCCCATGATGCCAACAAGTGTTCCTGGGATAGTAATCCAGGCACCTTGGGTATCAACCAGTGCTCCTGATATACAAGCCAGATAAAGTACTTGACTTTAGTATTTGTTACATTAAATAGATAGTGTAGATGTCTGCTGATCTGATTGAAGAAAGAATTGTAGAACATCTTGGTTGAGATGTTATACATCATCTCAAATGTTATATTTAACATATGTTATTGCTCATCATAAGTGATAGAATGGTAAAGATACTGGTATAGAAATGGTCTCCACAACATCAGATTTATGATAAGAGTACATGTGTGTGGAAACATTGTTCATGACCAATGTGCTTGTACTTATATACCTCATAATTGCCCGAGATTATTTATAGTTATAATGTAACCCTTACGTACCTTTTCAACAATACAAAACAGCTACATGTGGACTGATGTCTACATCCAGAAAAGAATGGAAACGGTATATGTCAGAAATATAAATGGACACATCAATTTGCAGACAAACACTGCCACAAATAGTACAAATTTTACTACCAAATGAAATAATTTCTTTGTACAAAACATCGGAAACAAAGATGTTACAATTTACACAAAAATCACAGAAAATATTTAATGTATCAAGAGCACTATCTTTAATGGAAAGTGTTTGTTTATGTTTCGGTAATTAGGTTACAAAGTCTAATTGTTTAAATCAAAACAAAATACAGTTGTTGAATGTATTCATGAAAAAAATAACAACAAATGCACATTAACGAAAAACAAAAGCATGCATTTAGTATCAGATGGAAACGAAAGGAGTCTCAGTCACATGTTTTAACTACTTTTCAGAGGTTGACAGAGATGTCATTGTGAGGGGTAATGAGTGCAACTCTGGATAGAGGTTGACACTGCCAGTGATTATTGCAAAATTAATGACATGTTGATATATCTAAGTGTACAGATTTTGGGAAAGTCCACATTCTTCATGCTTTTATTTTTTCAATGAATGAATGGAATACTGAGATTGTTTTATTTTGGGTTGTTATATATGTTTTCAGGTTTGAATGTTTTGTGTGAATGCCTACCAGGATTTATGATGAAGGTAAGTAACTCTTGTATTACTACCACAACTGTCATTCCTGATAAACTTGATTGTATCTCTTCATGTGTATGAGCTTTTTATGTGTCAGTCTTAAAATACACTCTGGTTATATCCTGTTTATATGTTCTGGAACTTTCTGGTTCATTAGTGCTTGTATTTAATAACAATTTCAAATAATCACTTCAATTAAAAAAAAGTACCCTGCCGATTCTCTGGAAAAAGTGAATGATAAGCTCAGAAAATGTCGGACAGTTGTGTCAGTGTTTTGGGTTTTAGGATTATTCTTTTAATATGTGATAGTCTTAGGTCTCTGTGGTCAGGTGATTATCCCTGGTTTTTGATCTCAGGTGATTATCCCTGGTTTTTGATCTCAGGTGATTATCCCTGGTTTTTGATCTCAGGTGATTATCACCGGTGTCTGTGTTCAGGTGATAATCACTAGTCTCCATGCTTTGGTAGGAAACCCTGGTCTGTGTGCTGATCACTTAGTTATAAGTTTGTGATCACAGGATATTGTCTGGATGCACTTATTTATTAACATCTTATGCTCTTATTTATTAACATCTTAAAATATTGCAACTACAATATTCTGGATACAAGAACTGTAACTGTGGCAATACATCTGTTTATTGTTATAGCATGATTATCTCCCTTCTTTTTTATTACAATGAGGAATTTGAGGCACAAAGTCAAGTTAAAACCAAAACTATGCAGTTTTTCTATCGCATGTCAGTATGATAACATTTTTTTTGCTGGAATTGGAGACTTTTGATAAAAATAAGATATTGTGTACAGTAAATGTTTTCATTATGAAATAGGTACCAAGCAATATAGCTTAATAACATAACTATGTCCTAATATGTTTGATACTAATGTCCAGTTGGATGAAAATTGATTCTGTTTATTTGAAAACAAAACAATAAAAAACGAATGATCCCTAATATCACTGCTGCTAATTGATTGCCTTCACTAATGAGTGTTTTCTGGTCATCCATACTTGGAAAGCATTCAATGTTCATGCTACGAATGTTCTTGTAATCTTTTTAATATACTTCTGAACTGAACTCAGGTACAAATACTTCAAACTTTTTATTTTCCTGACATTATACAGTTGAATTTTCTTGACTTCCTTTCATGGGTACCCTAGTCTGCTTTTGTTTGAACAATTAAATATTACTGAGGTATCAATATGTAAATTTGTATTTCATTATTATTGTCTTTTAAGAGCAATGATGTATCTCCTATGAGAGCTTGTACTTAAGCTTTAGAATTATTTTGTATTCACAAAACCAGTGCTGGATTGATGTAGTAGGTTTTGGAATGTTTAAATAGGTTTCAAGAAAAGAGCCAAGAACATTTTGCTTGGCATGGTAACCTACTTTCTTAAATATCGGGCAGAAAATAAACATAACAACCTTTGATATTTAGAATATACTCCTTACCCTGACTGATAACTAAAATGCATTACCAGTTGAGTGATTAAGGTGTATGAATATCTAGAAAATGTGATGCTACTCTTCAGTTATGAAGGTATGAAACATTAAGATAAATACTGTCCTCCTGGTCTGGAATGTTATGGAGAATCAATTGATGCATAGAATTCTTTTGGTTATAATCAAACATTTTGCACAACCAACTTGTTAGATTTTGCATTTTTGTTATGCTAGTTATTACAATTGTTACAACCTAATTTCCTGAAGGTAGATGTGTATTATAAATGTCTGCAATACCTTGCTTGGCATCTTGTCAACTTGGAAGTTTTCTCTCTACCTCTCTCAGGGATGGTGTTATATGACTATATTGCTCATCTGTTTTACAATTGCACTTCAAACTAAGAGAGAAACGTCTTGTGATTAAATCTGGCATTTTTGTTGAACCAATATTATGTTGTTTTTTTATTAGAAGATTTCTACCTGTTGGTGTTATTGTGGCATTCTTATATAAGAGAAGATTCATATTTTCAATTTCCAGGAGAAATGTTTTCGTTTCCTGCATATCATACTTCTGTATGTTCAGTTGTTTGTCTGTTCTGAAATTTACACATTTACTTTTTTGACAATATTTAGTTCAAATAATACATAGACATGATAATTTCAAATCTCTATAGTACAAAGAAATGTTTTAATGCTTTTGAAAAATAATTATTCCTATAAAAGCAATATTTGACCCCCATTGTGCAAACTTCATTAAAAGGTCTTGCTACACTCTTACATTATGTCAAAAAATACTTAAATAACAAACTTTGAAATCTTTATTTGCTAACTTTGAAATCTTTACTAACTACTTATTTCCTTGCGGTTTGATGATGTTACAACCTCTTTTTTGTTTGTTTGTTGATAAAATACTCCCCACAAAATATTTTTGTGATTGTCCTACCTTGAGTCAACAATTTCATACAAAGTTGTCTCCCTATACACCCATCAGATGCTTTCTCATTAACTCAACACTAAATAGCATTGTAGTGATTGAGTTGAGTTCTTTCTACAGCTTCATTTTTTCTACCTGTTTGATTATTCATTTCTCTACTAAGTTTGTTATCTACATACATACATGAATACAGACACTGAACACAAATTTCTATGTATGGTGCATGTATTACAATAACACATGTTGAGGATTTCTGTTTCTGTGCATCATTAATTTCAACAATATATGGACTGGTTCTATGCAGGCTGATTATATAGATTGGTTCTACATACAGACTGGTTGTATGTGGGCTAGTTCTTCACAGACTGGTTCTTTGTAGACTGGTTCAGCACAGATTGGTTTTACATCTAGTCAGGTTTCATGGAAACTGGTTCTATACAGGTTGGTTTTACATGCAGTCTAGTTCTACTTAGACTGGTTCCATATAGATTGGTTCTGCAAATCAATTGGTTCTATACAGACTGGTTTTATATATATATATATATATATATATATATATATATATATATATATATATAAAATGGCTGATTCTATGTTCAGTTCCATACAGACTGGTTCTACTTGAATATTTCTTATATATTTGTTATATATGGTCTGGTTCCATACAGACTGGTTCTTTACAGACTGGTTCTATATACAGACTGATTCTTTATACAGATTGATTCTGGGCAGACAATGCAGACTGGATCTGCAATGACTATTCTACACAGACGGGCTATTTACAGACTTGTTCTATATCCACTGATTTCATACTAGCTAATCTTATACTGGCAAGTTCTACACAAATTATGTGACAAATTTTCCATATACAATTGCAATTGATTACATTTTCGGTCACACTTTGCTACCTATAAAAGTTATGGGTTGTATAATTGTGGATGCATACTAATTGTGCAAATTTAAAGTAACAATGGGTTAGTTATTTATTACAGATTATTTGTTTGTAAGAAAAATTAAATTTCAAAGCATCAACAATTACATCCCATAATGTATTAAATAATACTTTCATCTACAAATAAGCCAATTACATTTAATTAAAAGGTCATTGTATTTCTAGTTAGACCTACGAGAACTGAAGTGTGTAACATTCTAATCTCTGAAAAAATGCAACAATTAAAAGAATTGAATCCACATAATCTAGCTTGTTATTACAAGATTTGCTTACATTTAGCATCATCTGGTAGCACACATACTTGTATTGATCTATAAAAAGAAAGCAATTAATATACCACATATAAATGTTTGTATTACACATAAACACCATTATCTTCAGAGTAAATAGAACCGTAAAGTTTTTCATGTAATTTTATTTAGCATTCATTGTCATGACATCAAAAATGAACTCCCAGAATGTTCTTTGTGTATACATGAACAGTTAATGTAATATGTATATAACGGTAATAGTATGATGGCAGATATTACAACTGCTTCTTCACCAAAATCAACATGAAATATCTT
Organism: Lutraria rhynchaena; assembly: GCA_008271625.1. Taxonomy (NCBI): domain Eukaryota; kingdom Metazoa; phylum Mollusca; class Bivalvia; order Venerida; family Mactridae; genus Lutraria; species Lutraria rhynchaena. The sequence goes on along the minus strand of VIBL01000290.1, from coordinate 167,015 downwards.
TTGTACAGTCCTTAGAGTTACATAAAACTTCTCTCATGCATTTTCTCAGTTCTGAAAGTTGACAGCGTACAAAGCATGTCATTTGTTAAGCAAACAAAAAATACATTTACATTTTTGGAATGATGAAGATTCTCATTAGAGGATGAGTGGATATTGTTCATAAAAACAATAAATATTTGGCAACAATACTACATTTTTATAATAACTAAACATTACAAAATACACCTCACCATTATTTACATTATGATGTATTTATTTATAATCAAGTGTCATTTTTGTTGCTGTTATATTTATTTTGCATTCTATGTACAACGTATATGGTGATTGTGTATTTGTATTGTATGGTAAAACCTCAATAATGAGACCACCTTCAGGACACAAACATTTGTTGCAATAATGAAATAGCCTCATTATCAAGTTGAATTATTGGGGAGTTTTTGAAAGATGGTCTGAAAATAAATGGTTGTTATAACAAGATGGTCATAATAATAAGGTGGTTACTGTTTGAGGTTTTGCTGTGAATAGATTTCCTTGTCTAATCTTCTATGCATTAAGTACATATGAAAGAATATTATGTAGATGAGGACTAAAATAGTCTTTTTTTTCTTAATCACTTTTTTTGTTCAACAAACCACACGTTAATTTAGATTCATGGTTGCTCACAGCAATTGCTTGGCAGCCAATTCGACCTTCATAGTTACTGCAAAAGTTTAGTCATATTCTCATTTCATGTTGTTGAACAGTTTAAAATAAAATGTATACATTTATCATAGAATTGTTTCAAGGAACGCATGTTTTACAATGACAAGAGTTTGTCTTTGCCTGCCTGGTAGATATGTATAGTCCATTTTGAAGACTTTGTTGAACTCCTCCCAAAATTTGTCTCCCCTGTCAGCATACTAATCAATGCCTCCACAACTTATCAGGGCTAATATACTTAACAATAAATTGACTATTAGATCATTATTTAATACTGGAATCACCCTGGTTGTTAAATATACTTAACAATAAATTGACAATTAGATCATTATTTAATACTGGAATCACTCTGGTTGTTAAATATACTTCACAATAAATTGACTATTGGATCAATATTTAATACTGGAATCACTCTGGTTGTTAAATATACTTAACAATAAATTGACTATTAGATCATTATTTAATACTGGAATCACTCTGGTTGTTAATTGCTTGGTCCGTCGGTCAGTTGGTCAGTTGGACGGTCTATCACCATATTTAATATGGTATTTAATCACAATTCAGTGATAGGTCTAGTTTAAATGGTCATCATGATTTGTGTAGAAATTTGGTAACTGACTGGGTTGGAATCCCGGTCATGGCAGGTCATACCCTTCTATGAAAACTTGACATAAAAGTCAATTTTCGTCCATATGTGGGGAAGTTGCCAGCTCCTTGTGTAAGGGTGAGTTAGTACTGCTTAGTATAACTGGTTAAGTGAACTGGTCGATGTATATAACTGAAAATTGTAGAAAAATGGTGTTAAACCCCAGTGACAATAAGTCACATAATAACTGTAACTAAATTTCATACTTAAATTAAATGCTGATTATGTCCTGAATGGACTTGCATGTTAATATGTTCTGTTAACTTGCAATGTAACAAATTTCAGTTTAGAAATTGGAGAATTTATACATATTGGCATAGACACTCTCATGGAGTCCCCATAGAATAGTTTTGAAAGTGTTTTCAAATATGTTGTGAAACTGTTTGATGATATTTCTTGTTTTCTAGCCAACAAATGCTGAAGTTTATCTAGAACTTTGTATAATAATGTTTGGCAGGGCTTATGATGTTTTCAAACATTAAATTGATATAAAAGTAGAAAAGATTGTAAAGATTTCAGGTAGTCGACTCTGACTCATCAAGTTCAGTGAAATAAACACTTGTTTCATTACAAGTCTTCAGTCAGATTTAAGTTAATACAGTTAACAAGTTTCTTTTGGTATAATGACTTCACATGTACAGAATGGAACATATTCAATATAGCAGAGTCTATGTACATTGTTTAAGTCTCGCCATGTGATAACGCTAATAAGTCATAGAGCCAGAGTTTCAGTAATAAAATGAGCATTTACTCATAAGTCAGTCAGTGCTCTCAGACCTTATTATAAACTCAATGGAATCCAATTTTTTTTCAATCCTGTGCAAGGAAACTGTTCAAACTGTGTTTACTATAAAAACATGGATGAATAGGTTTATAAAAGATCCAGGCTCTGGTCCTTATCTTGTTTGTGTACCAGCCTATGACAGCATCTGTATGGTCAGAGTTATTGCCCTTGAATTATTCTAAATTTTCATATTTTACAAGTTAATTGTCCGAGAAAATTTCATGACTATTTCGTATGATATACTGTATATAAAACACATGTAATTGAACGTAGTAGTATGTACATGTATTCATTTTCAAGTCAATATCTTTGAGCTCTTACTTATAAAGGAACTAAAAAAAATATCACAGCTCTGCAGTTTATAATGTCATTGTCAGGAACTATTGGAATCGCAGTTGACAAGAAAGACTGTCAAGACCCAGTATTCTGACAATGATATTGAAGAGGACTGGGTAACTTTAGAAAAATACTGGACATCATATCTAATAAAGTTTCTTTGATTGTGTATAATGATTAAGCCATTACATAATGTGGACTGGTAAATTCCATTTGGTCAATCATGTTTTAAGATTAAAAGTCCTCTAGTCTAGTATTAGTTCACTGTCTGTCTATTCACTGACAATAGAGTTAACAAACTAAATGTACTCCATGAACCCACAATCTAGAATAACCACTGTCTGTAAGTTTGATTCATAATGTTGATGAGTTAAGTCAGAATTATTCCAACAATTCTGTTCGTATTGAGCTGTGAATGAGTTATTACCATCAAAAGAGAAAAAATAACATGTAATAAGGATGATACAGTAGTACCATTGATTTACATATGTTCTACACTATTTGAGAGTTTTATCAAATTGTTTCATTTTACTAAAGGCCATTTATGCAAATCTGTTTCAACTATGTAAAGCTATGCGCGTGTATGTCTGTCCTTATAAAGAGACACTTCAGTATTGTTATTTTACTAAGATATGTGACATTTTAAAACTAATGATTTGATTCTTTTGTTCATTGTGGCCTTAATTGTCTAACAGTCAATGGTGAACATCTTACCTCTCTAACAACCAGTGTTATGCAGGTTACCTCTCTAACAGTCAGTGGTGTACATGTTACCTCTCTAACAGTCAGTGGTGTACATCTTACCTCTCTAACAGTCAGTGTTATACAGGTTACCTCTCTAACAACCAGTGGTGTACATGTTACCTCTCTAACAGTCAGTGGTGTACATGTTACCTCTCTAACAGTCAGTGGTGAACATCTTACCTCTCTAACAATCAGTGTTATACAGGTTACCTCTCTAACAACCTGTGTTGTACATGTTACCTCTCTAACAGTCAATGGTGTACATGTTACCTCTCTGACAGTCAGTGGTGTACATGTTACCTCTCTAACAGTCAGTGGTGTACATCTTACCTCTCTAACAGTCAGTGTTATACAGGTTACCTCTCTAACAACCAGTGGTGTACATGTTACCTCTCTAACAGTCAGTGGTGTACATGTTACCTCTCTAACAGTCAGTGGTGAACATCTTACCTCTCTAACAATCAGTGTTATACATGTTACCTCTCTAACAGTCAATGGTGTACATGTTACCTCTCTAACAACCAGTGGTGTACATGTTACCTCTCTGACAGTCAATGGTGTACATGTTACCTCTCTAACAGTCAATGGTGTACATGTTACCTCTCTGACAGTCAGTGGTGTACATGTTACCTCTCTTACAGTCAATGGTGTACATCTTACCTCTCTAACGGTCAGTGGTGTACATCTTACCTCTCTGATAGTCTGCAGTGTACATCTTACCTCTCCATAAGTCTAAATTTTTTTGTATATTTTTTTATTTGAAATCTCAAACTTCTTCTGACTAAATCTATGGCTTTTAGGGATGGTATACTCCTTATCTGTTTAAAAAATATTGAAAAATTGATCTGCTGCAACCAGGATTTGAACTAGGGTTGCCGGGTTATAAATCCAGGGCACTAACCACTGGACAATATGGTCAAGGCTGCAAAAGTGTTTCTGTATATAGATGGTCAGTTTATTATGTCTTCCTTCAAACAGTGACTTTGCTTACAGTATCAGTTACAACTTCATTGATGATTTGAAATGTTATATTATCGGCATTCAGGGATCAATGTTAAAACCAGTCAAGTAGAAATACATCTCAATGTTAAAACCAGTCAAGTAGAAATACATCGGAAGTGACCTTGTAACAAAATATCTGTAGACTCGATGATGTAAAGTAAAACTATCAGAGGATGGGTTGTTTTACCATGTAATCTTGTCTTAACATTACCAGAAGTTGATATGAATTTTCAGAAAAGATACAGTAAGCATGGGCTATTTAACAAATTAGACTACTTAAAACTCATGGCATTGACGCATGTTTACTCAGGTGAGAGATGGGAGCCATCTTGTACTCTCTTTAGTTCAAGCACTGTAAAAATAAGTAATGTTAACTCCATGTATGACATATAACTTACAAACTGCATGTGACATGACTGGTTGAGAGTATAGATTTATAATATATATAATTTATAATTATTCAAACAGACAACCACTTTACTGATACACTGAATTAAGGATAATAGTTGATCAAACTGCTGTGTACTAATTGTGTTAATTATTTGCTAGGATGATTCTCCCTCTAGTAATTACTTACTGTATGCTACCCACTGACTTGCTGTTCTCATTATTTTATAAATGATCAGGTATTCCTGTATGTTTTAAGTACAAATAAAATACTGAACATATTTACTTATAATTATACCGTTAATGACTAGACTTTGTACTGAATTTATCATCAGGTAAATATTTTACATCTTAGTACTAAAAACTAGTTTGGTTAATTACAATAAGTACTGCAACAGAACTTGAAGACTACCGACTACAAACAACAGTGTAGTACATTGATTTGAATTACTGAGTTCAGTGCAGAAAGAAAACATTGATGTTGTTGTTGTACATATTTATGAAAGTTATATAATCACAGTGCAATGTTAATGTAACTGGCTGACTTAATCATATACAGATTACTAAATTAAATAATTTACTGGTCCTTTCATCAATTGCTTTGCAGTTGGCACAAAACCATACAGTTCTAGTGTATGAGTGGAATGCTTACATTCTTACATCAGTATAAAGAGGGAGCTTTGTATGGTCAACATTAATGCTTCTATTTGTTAAGAATTTTAACAATCCAGCAGTTCTGACTTTGCATGCAGTCAAAATGGTTTTAGTATTAACTTTGGATCAGGGTATGTGAAACATATGTTGTTTTAAATTAAATCCAATTATACTCTGAATTATTGCTTATCAGTACAATACAAAACTAAATAAATCCTAAATGTTCTATTCTCTTCATTATGTATTTTATAACATTGATTATGGTGATTATTTGGCAGAGGTATTTGTATGGAGATACGGCAAAGAAAATAATTACACTCAAAGTACTGTTGTTGATGCTGACTTCTGTTGTATTTAAGTGTGATCAATTTGAAGACAAGATTTATTTCAAAATTGGATGGTAGATTACATTACATTTTTGAGGACAATAATCTACTGACTTACCTCTCTGTAGATGTCTGTAAAGTAGATTCATCAGGAATACATTAAGTGTAAGGTATGCTGATAATTCCCCAATGTGTACCTCACATAGACTGGTATCATGTTTCTACAGGCTGGTAGGTAGTAATAGACTGATTCTCTATCTTCACTAAACATTTCCTAGAGACTTTCTCAATTTCCCTTCAATTGAAAAACTGCTATGGTGCCTTAAACATTGTATTTGAAACTTTTAGTTGAAATTTGGTGAATGTTGTCCCCACAGTCTACAAGATACGTCTTATTTGTCATAAGGACAAAATTTTGAAGTCAAAATTACTGGTTTTGACATCTTGGTTATCAGCATCGTGAGAGTTTATATTTCGGAAAGTGATAAATGAAGTACTAAGGTAAGTTGTTTTCTTTGCTTGATTCAGTGTAATGTACATATCTGAATAAATGAATGTGGAATATTTTTGTATGTCTGATTTGTTGGGATATTCGAACAACGAGAAAGTGCTGTCTGTTTGTTGGTCCATTTGTTTGTCATGTTTAATGTGGTGCAACAGTTTGTCCTCAGTAAGACTGTTACATTTTCTTTGAAGCCTTTAACATGTAAATTTGCATCATTGTTGCCTATGTAAAGTTGTATATTCCATAATTTTATATTTCTGTACTTTGTGGGTGTATTTCCTGATTAAATGATTATGTTTTGCACTGAAAATATTCAATGTTATACACACCTACTGTGAGTACCATGTATTAGGGTTATGTAATGTACATGGTGCTGTAGAACATAGGTATGTAATTGTTTGTATTAATGAGTACTCATATAACTCCTCTCATCTCTCTCTGATTCTTATCTTCTTATTATTTCAATCTTGTTTATGTATTATCTTATTAATGTATATTTGTAAACAAGCTTGCTTCATTTATCTCATCTTGTAATTCTAGGTAAACATATTCAAATGTAGCACATTATATACAGACACTCGAGTACACCTACTGCTTTAGTGTACCAATGATAATTATACCAATTAGACTATGGATACTGCAAAAATGCATTTTGAAAACCATAATTACTTGATGATATTGAATATATGTATGTACATTGATGATGTCTGCTGGTCAGATTACATGTACCAGTAAATACATGCCTCTGGTAGTCTGATCTCTGTACTGTATGTATGGTAACATGTTTTAGACAAGCTATTACCTGAGGTAAACCTGGTGCTCTGGTCAGTATAACAGGTGAATGTGTGGTGTTAATTTCCAGAAATCAGGAACAGTTTAGGTGTTTATATGATGCATGTGTATTACAAAGGTATGTCTGATATCACAACGTCACTATAATAATGTATACTTTGACATTACTCTAGAACTCAATGCTCTGACACAATCCTTAACCCCCACCCCAGAGCTTAATGCTCACACTGCATTCCAATATTCGACAGGTACCTTTCGAGTATTTAGCACAAAACCCACTTCAACACTCAAATGCTTGAACACCACCCTGATACATGGCTCAGACACTACTCTAGAGCTAAATGCTCAAAGGCCATGCTAGTACCCTACTACAACACCACCCTAGTACCCTACTCAGACACCACTCTGGTACCCAACTCAGACACCACTCTGGTACCCAACTCAGACACCACTCTGGTACCCAACTCAGACACAACTCTAATATCAACTCAGACACCACTCTGGTACCCAATTACAACACCACTCTAGTACCTTACTCAGACACCACTTTGGTGCCCAAATCGGACACCACTATAGTATCCTACACAGACACCACTCTGGTACCCCATTCTGGTATTTGACTCTTACAGCTCTCTATTACCCAACTCAGACACCACTCTAGTACCCAACTCAGACACCAATCTAGTATTTGACTAAGACACCAATCTAGTATTTGACTAAGACACCAATCTAGTATTTGACTAAGACACCAATCTAGTATTTGACTAAGACACCAATCTAGTATTTGACTAAGACACCAATCTAGTATTTGACTAAGACACCAATCTAGTATTTGACTAAGACACCAATCTAGTATTTGACTCAGATTCTACTCTAGTATTTGACTCAGACACCACTCTAGTACCCAACTCAGACACCAATCTAGTACCCAACTCAGACACCAATCTAGTACCCAACTCAGACACCACTCTGTTATCCAACCCAAACACCACTCTGTTATCTGAACCAAACACCACTCAAGTATCCCACTCAGGCACACTCTAGTATCCCACTCAGACACCACTCGAGTATCCTACTCAGACACTACTCTGGTACTCAACTCAGACACCACACTAGTATTTGACTCAGACACCACTCTAGTATCCAACCCAAACACCACTCGAGTATCCTGCTCAGACACCACTCTAGTACCCAACTCAGGCACCACTTGAGTATCCCGCTCAGACACACTCTAGTATCCCACTCTGAAACCACTTGAGTATCCTACCCAGATGCCACTCTGGTACTCAATTCAGACACTGCTCTAGTATCCCACTCAGACACCACTCTAGTATCTCACTCAGATGCCACACTAGTACCCAACTCAGACACCACTCCAGTATCAAACTCAGACACCAATCTAGTATCCTACCCAGACACCACTCTAGTATGTAACTCAGATACCACTCTGGTACCCAATTCAGACACCACCCTAGATCCCAACTCAGACACCACTCTAGTATGTAACTCAGATACCACTCTAGTATCCAACTCAGACACCATGCTGGTATTCAACTCTGATATCACTTTAATATACAATGCTCTGACTCTACTCAGGTAATCAACTCGAATACCACTCTAGTACTCAACTCAGACACTTCTGTAAGACACAATGTTCTGACATTACTGCACTGATAATCTCAGACTCCACTCTTGTGCTCAATAATCAGACCCCCACAACAGTTCACAATGCTTTGACATCACTCTGGTATTTGACTCAGACATCATTCTTGTATACAATGCTCTAACTCTGTGTTATGGCCAACTGTTCTTTAATACATTTGAAACGTTTCAGTCTACACCCCTGATACCAAAGTCAGCCATAGTGTTGATGCCAAGTTTTAACACTGGGGTAAGATAGTCATGATATGTATTCCTTGACTGAAAGCATACCAAAAAATATTTTGTTAGAATAGTACATGTTATATTTGACTTGACAAATATTGTACAATTACAAATGATTTACATCCTGTGTGTGTAGAAAACTCGTTTTTTCCTCTCTCAGGACACTATAAGTTCAGTTGCTCACAAATGTCATATTAAATTGTTTCACCAACTAGTCAGCCATACTGGTAGGATTAAGTTTAAGGAGATAGTGGTGTATGACTATAATGATACTCATAAATAAAATATATTACTGTACCGGTCAGTTGATTCATACATCATGATTTAACACCAGTTTCATGCTTTAGTGTGTTGTATTTGAATCTCATTGTTCTCTGATTGTGAATGGATATAACTTTATTAGTTAATGATTAATTTGTCATTAATTTGTTTTGTACCTGATGTAACAACTTGTAACAATTATTGGATATAGTAATAAGAGAGATAGATGTATTGAATGAATGGGGCATATCATTGTAACGCAGGTTTGTTTATATGTAAATGAAGTTCATATTATATACTAGCTAGTAGTTTTATTGGTCATTATATTATTATTTTATATCACTTTACAAAACTGTATGGAAATGATCATATACTCTTGTTTTGGCCACATTTACTTAATTCAGACCTGATTATTTAGAACAAATTGACCTCCAAATAAAAGCCATCTGTCAATAAAGGTCACATTTTGTCTTTCCCCGGGGTGGCCTTTGTTCACAGGTTTTACTGTACATTTGCAGCTCAAGAAATAATCTTAAAACTTTATTTCTTTATAAAACTGCAGGGCATTCAATTTTTTATCAAGAAATTTGGTTGCAATGTTTCTTCTACAGTTCTACAAACCAAACCTCAACAGAGGTGATCTTTATTTGGTTGATAATACTCACTGCAGAACAATTTAGTAATTTTATTGAAATATAAAGAACTTACATACAGACTTCTGGTAAGACTATCTAGTATAAAACCTCACTAGTGATTAAACTTGCTTCTATTTTAGAACCAGGTAATGCTTCTCACTGTACCATTCTATTGATTTATGATATAAATATTTCAATTGTGTCTGGAGGTGTGAGATAAAAGTTGCAAAGTGTTAAAAGATGTTTGGCACTCATTGTGTCTACTGGTATCCTTCTGTTGTAGTTTCTTGTTGACTTGTAGATCTTCTATCTTGTTGTTTTAACTTAACTTAGGGATTGTTTTGTTGAAGTATGTTTGTTTCATGGCTAAGAGTTGTTTTTGCTCTTCAGTTCTGGATGATTTTGTCTTTTTAATCTTGTCTTAAGTCTGGTCCACTTTCAAAATAATTCTTAGGGGGAAATATTCTTTAGTTGAGCCTGTAGCCAACATTTCTGAAGCTTTTGATATTTGTGAAGCAATCATGGCTAGTATTCAGGGTACACACGGGGCTCAGATTGGGTGTCACTACACCTGTTTGAGATATTTAACTCAGGTGAGCTACCTAAGGTAAAATCTCCTGTTTTCTCTGTGTCTACATGATAGAAAACAATACAGAAGCTTTAGCATTCTATGAACTGTGTAGGGTCAGTAACCATTTTATATAAGCAATATTCACCTTTCACTTTAGTAATAATCTATGTTTCAGTAATAATGAAAAAATGAGAACAAAGTGAGAATATTGATGGAGAAAACAGATGATGTGTTGGGTAGACATACTGAATCAACTGTTTCCTCATTTCAAAATAAAAAAACTAGTGTCTTTGTTCTGTTTGATAGTGTTATGTATATATTATATGTATATATATATATATCAGGTAAGGCAAGCCTACAATCATTTTCATAGACTGGCAATATGTAGTTATATCATAACTTAAAACAATAATTATACTGAACTTGATAGTATTCAAATGAACTCTTTTCTAGGCATTACACGACTTGTGTTTGTATATTTGATAACATTAACACTAATAAGAAGGAAGGTTTCTGTGATTGTATTACATAAAAATACATATTTCTTAGTGATTTATTTCTGCTAGCATACATGTATATCTTGTAATGATATTTACAACGGTATTTTCTGAGAACAAAATTCTGTGTTAAATGTTTTGTTCATAAAATGACTTTCATTATGCTGAAAATGAGTTGATCAGTTTTTTGACCTCTCAAGGTGGCTTCCATGGTCAAATAGTTAAAGGTTTCTAGCTAGTAATCATTTGTTCCTAATTGCTGTGAGTTCAAATCCCACCTGGGGCACAAATGTGCTAACGGGAGGTTGATGGTTCTATACTGGTATATACCTGAGATCTTCTGCCACCATTCAAGCTAGAAGTCACCAAATGACCCTGACTGTTCGTGCAATGTAAAACCCCGGAAAAAGAAAACAAAAAAATTAACCTCTCAAAGTCACAAATAATTACTGTATGGCTTTTATTGTGTGTAATACTGATAGTTTAGTTGATCTTAATTGATCTTGATCTTGTTGGAAATGAGTTTAAATATCTCCTGGCTTATTAAATGTCTACTCGTTTCATGAGTGTGTCTACCCTTGTCTTTTCGTATGGACCATCAAATGTTGCATGTTGACATTTGTTTCTGGTTGTACCTGGATTACCTGGATATTCATTTGTAGTCTCCCATTAATTTATTATTGAGAAACTTGTTTGCTATAACCTAACTGTAGCATATTCTCTGGTGTAAATAAACCCAATATTTGTCAGCATTCCATATATTTAATGTTTCTGTGGTTTTCAGATAAAAACAAAATTGATGGATTTACAGTGTAATTGTGGTCAATGCTTCATACCTAACTAACGTTTTATCTTTTTATCCGCCATTACTTTATAATGGTTGATATCCTGTAAATTAGGGCTAGAATGAATCAGAATGCCTTGAATCAAATGAGTCTTAAAATCAAATTCACAGATCAAATGATATTGTTTATGAAATCCACTTTAAGTATGCCAATTGAAAAATTTATTTTTACCATAAAAAGGCTGGGAAAATCATCGCACACTGAAACTAATTGATATAAATAGTCACATTTTTTGGGGGCAATATCACATCATTAAGAGATGTAGAGTACAACATTTTATCATAGCCTCTTTTGTAAACTGTGGACAAGGAATTGATCAGATTATGTTCCTTCTTGAGCCCTCTTATATGGGTCTACATTTTTGGAAAAAATTTTTAATTCTTGGTTCCTTTAACTAAGGGTTGGTTGAAAAACAACAAGCTTTTCTTATTGTCACCTACTTCCTAACATAATTACTCAAACCATAATCATGATCAGAGTATAAATTGTTTGATTTACAATAAAACATTATACATTATTATTTACAGAATTTAACAGGATATGGTTTACAGGTTTACAGTCAGCGTGGTCCTGTTTATCTATGCTGATTGTTTGTCTTCTTGTGGTCTAGTATCTGTCTAGTATGTATCTAGTATCTGCTATGCTCTCATAACATTAGGATGGTCATGGCTGGTATGATTCGGTATGGTTTGGTATGGAGTACACTGCCTCTTTTATTGCATGTATTATGTTTTTTTATCATGATTCCCTGTCATAAAATGATAAATGTTCAATCTACCCAAACAATGGGAAGCTGGAACTGTTAATTTCTGCCATGCAGACAATTGGGTAAACTTGGCTGGTTAACCATTTACTTGATCTGCTTGTTTTCAGCAATAGTGCCCAATTTTAACTTTCTAAAGAACAACAGTTTATGATATGTTATTATCGCATAATTTTGCAGTGTATGAACAATCATATTGCTGGTCCCCAGTGTAATGCTACAATCACATAGATCCTTCATGCAATGTTAAACTCACATAGATCCTTGTCTTATATATTAAACAATTCTTTTTTCTTTACTGACATATCTGTTTCACCCTCTGTTGAATCACTTCTCAACAAAGTTGTATATTGTACTAGAAACATTTATGTTTTCATGTTAGGTATGACTTCATGAGTTGACCTGTACTGTACTGTATTATTCACCATCAACATGTCTGCTTTTAACTGGTGTTTACTTTAACATCTGCCCAGTATTTACCTCTTACTTTGATGATATATGAGTATATGACTTATATGATTAACATGTATTTGTTGTTATAAACTGTGTGGTTTATGAGTTAGGAGTTTGTTCTTTTACTGATTCTTTACCTGGCTGGTCATTTGTGATCTAAGTGTGTAATGGACATATTAGGAAAGACTTCTTATAACATGAGCTCAAAGTTACATTTATCATTTATTCTGAGCTTGGTGCATGCAAGTTCTTGTTGTGCTCAACATAAATAAACCCCTACCATATGAACCATCACCAAATAACTCCATATTAACATCTATCCTACAAACTATCTCCTTGTATGTGTTGATTGCAGTATGGAGAGGTCAGAATGTTAGGGCTGATGTTTTTCTTAATCATACTATTTTCAGGCAAACCTTATTTACAAAAAAATCCCCAAAGCTTCATCATAACTCTTGTCTGTTCACACCCTTAAAGTGGAACTTACAGTAATACAGTCCATTCTGTGTTCACTACCAGGAAACTAAATTACTCCATGATTAGAGTACTTACAATATTTCCAGTATGTCTGAACCATTGACTTCCCATTAATCTCAACCGGTACACACATAGAAGAATGCCTCTAATGTAAATGACTTACTTTTTACTGACATATTTCCTTCAAGAACAGGTAATTACAGCCTTACTGTACATTGATGTGAATTCTACATGTTGATTCCCACACTCAGACTTTGATCTGTTACTATAAATAGAACAGGACAGGTGAGAGAAGTTATGTGTAAGATTCCTCTCAACAGTAAGATTATGCTTGTTGATGCAAGGTCTGTAAAGCAAATACAAGTGTAATGCTTTTTTCTTTACTCATTTGTATACAGAATGCTACATGCTGACATGATACACATTTATAAACTAGATGTTATATGCTCACATAGCTGACATTTGTGCATTAATATACAGAGTGCTTAATGTTGACATAACTGACATTTGTAAACAGAGAGCTTATGCTGACATAACTGACATTTGTATACAGAGTGCTTAATGTTGACATAACTGACATTTATTTATAGAGTGCTTAATGTTGACATAACTGACATTTGTATACAGAGTGCTTAATGTTGACATAACTGACATTTACATACAGAGTGCTTAATGTTGACATAACTGACATTTATATATGGAGAGCTAATGCTGACATAACTGACATTATGTACAAAATGCTAAAAACCGTAGTAACTGACATTTGGATACAGAATGCTAAAGCCTGAGATAACTGTCAGTGTATAGTTGTCTCTGTGAATGCTTCCTGTCTCCTTTTTTCATGGATGTTGCTCTTTCACATGTGTCTATTTTACTTGTAAAACTGTGATGTATTGCTTGTACTTGCATAAGGCCAAATAGTGGGTATTCCATAGTGTTTGTAATCTTGATCACACCATGTGCTGAAATCTGTTTTGCTTGTGTTTTGGTACCAATCCCCTGTTTCTTTCCTCTTTTTTGTTATAAATAGATTAATGTTTGATGCAATGAGTCTACCTAACCAATTTAAATGAGATGAATAACATCTTGTGGCTGACTGAATAATTGTTTTATTTACTCTGACTCTCAGATGTAAATTAACTTACACTCCGATTAATACAAGTGTTTGTGCACTTTTTAGTGTAAATACATGTATGACTATTCCAAGACAGTACCCCCAGGGAGACTGTGTTTTATCTCCTATTTTTTGTTAGTTTCTATGTTTTCAGGTAGATGGGATTTTCCTTATCTATATTTTACATGTCATGATTGTAATTATCTAAAAAGATGCTCTTTATGATGGAGTTTTATTGTGTTTGTGTATCCCACACATGAGCCCTTTGTACCTTTGCAATACTTATCAATTTCCTGCATAATTTGTCAATTAATTGGTGCAAATTTACTGGTATTTACATTTACCTGAGACACACAATTATCTTTACTGTATCATTCTGTCCTGTCAAGATGATTTGACATTCTTTAAATGATGTTTCTTAATTTATGTCAAACAGGATCTAATTCATTCAATATTATAGCTCTGAAACGCCAGAAAGGAATCTTGCTCAATCTGTGTATTGTGAGTCATGGTAGAGTTATTTCTGAATGGATTTCCTCCTATCTCCCTGTTCTTATCATGTTCTCGCTGTTATGTTTTTCTTAGGCTTATCTGATAAGGCCAAATGTGGATAATTTTTAGTATCATATCTTTTAAATACAATCATTGTATATTTGCTCTTGATGAGCTACACATTTGTTACCTCTATATAGTAAAACCTCAGATAGCAACCTCCTCAATAGTATGACCACCTTGTTATAGTCACCTCTTATTTTCAGACTGCCTTTCAAATAACCCTCCTATAATTAAACTTAATATTGAGACCACCATGATAATATGAGTGATTTTTCACAACCCAAAGGTGGTCTCATTATTGAGATTTTACTGTATATATTTTGCCTGTTGATTGTTCTGAAGTGATCTTATTATTCCTTACAGAAAGGCAGATTGGGATTTGGTTTTATGGTCTCCATACTTTTGTGTGTCTGTCCTATTTGTTTTTGTCTGAAGTATAACTCCAAAACACCTAAAGGTATTTACTTCAAACTCAAAATAAAATAAGAGAGCAATTAGATGAAGTGCATATCAGGACTCATATCCCTGCATTATCTATTGTTTCAGTTATTGCTCTTAGTTTAATTTTAAATATATATTTTGTACAGAGTATTTCTGTACTAAAAGCATTTAAGATATTTATATGAAACTTTGTTTGGGACAATGTATAAAAGTGCAGAGCACAGGAATAATAACTTTACTTTGTCTGTTGTTTTGAGTTATTGCCCTCAAAATGTTTCTATGTACTTAAAAAAGCCTTTGGAGGGGGAATTGGCCATGTCTCTTATGGTGCCTGTGGTTACTAATTGCTTAAGTATATAATAATAAATAATTATTAGCCTAGACATGTTGCTTGTTTGCACTTATGAATAGAAAAGTATGATAAATTGAAATTACTTGATCAATATAATGACAAGCTTGCTGTTGCTATCTCCTGACAAACCTTAAAATGCTTGTTTTGTCAAGGCTATTGACTATTTATCATATTGTTTTTTCATGAGATGGAATTGTATTATTATTGGTAGATTAAATATAGAAATAAAAATTAGTTTCAGAACTCTGTTTTTGAAAGCAAGTTATGCTCAATCATATGTACTTGATTTAGAGGGTTATTAGTTACATGATGAACTGCTGTGGGCCCATCTCTGGTTGATTGGGCTTTCAAAAAAAAATCACAGGTGACTGTTGTTCAAAAGGACTATTGTTCACAGGTGACTATTGTTCACAGGTGACTATTGTTCACAGATGACTATTGTTCACAGGTGACTATTGTTCACAGATGACTATTGTTCACAGATGACTATTGTTCACAGATGACTATTGTTCACAGGTGACTATTGTTCACAGGTGACTATTGTTCACAGGTGACTATTGTTCACAGGTGACTATTGTTCACAGATGACTATTGTTCACAGATGACTATTGTTCACAGATGACTATTGTTCACAGGTGACTATTGTTCACAGGTGACTATTGTTCACAGGTGACTATTGTTCACAGGTGACTATTGTTCACAGGTGACTATTGTTCACAGGTGACTATTGTTCACAGATGACTATTGTTCACAGATGACTATTGTTCACAGATGACTATTGTTCACAGATGACTATTGTTCACAGATGATAACTGCTTACTGGTAGTAGTGTTATTTATAAAATCTGTTTATTTTTTTCAACCCAAATTTCTATAGCAGCAGGAGTTTGATCAAATTTAAAACTCAGTTACTGAGTTGAAGTGACTTAGAGCATCGTCAGGATTGCCCGTTAAGTCTGAAGATTTATTTCTAATGGGGTCCTACTGATACAAGTATAAAACATAATATGTCCAATAGCTAGATTGAAATTATAAAATAAATCTGTAATTTAGTGTAATAAATCTAAATTAATAAATCTTTCATGGTATAATTATCATCACACAATATCGATGTTGAGATGTGTGGCTTTTTATTGTCTGTTTGTCTATATGCACTCTTTTACTGTTAGTGCTGCGAATTTTTACCTTAGATCTTATTGTAAGTTAGATCTAGTGGCTGGATTATATTTAGTGAAGGACAAAACCCCTGTCAGTGATTACTTTCCCATGTAGACAAAACCCCTCTCACCCTTTTAATATAAAACAGCATGTATGCCTTAATTTATGAATTTTGTTTCCTTTTAGTTCTAAATGAAATAAAACTTATATATCATCATACAATCATGAACTTGTTTATCCTGATTCACAAATTACCAGAAGATCACTGGATTATTTATATTTACAGTTAGTTGTATTTACTTTTTTCATGTAGCAAACAAATTGCTTGAAATGTGCAAAATATTGAAATTACTATGAAATTGTTTATTTATAACACTTGTTATACTGATTATTTGCACTGTGCTAATTCAGAAAATAAGACATTTTATCCTAGTTGGAAAAACTGCTAGAGGTGTTTTCTCCTGGTTGGAAAAACTGCAAGAGGTGTTTTCACCTGGTTGGAAAAACTGCAAGAGGTGTTTTCACCTGGTTGGAAAAACAGCAAGAGGTGTTTTCACCTGGTTAGAAAAACTGCAAGAGGTGTTTTCACCTGGTTGGAAAAACTGCAAGAGGTGTTTTCACCTGGTTGGAAAAACTGCAAGAGGTGTTTTCTCCTGGTTGGAAAAACTGCTAGAGATGTTTTGTCCTAGTTGGAAAAACTGCTAGAGATGTTTTGTCCTAGTTGGAAAAACTGCTAGAGGTGTTTTGTCCTAGTTTGAAAAACTGCTAGAGGTGTTTTGTCCTAGTTGGAAAAACTGCTAGAGATGTTTCGTCCAGGTTGGAAAAAATACAAATAGGGGTTTTGATAGGCAGGGTTTTATCCATCCTCTGGTTAGAATGTTCAAATATAGTGTTAGTATTCCATGCAAGTAGCCTATGCTTTGTGGTAAAGTGTAGTATTTAATAACTCCATGACTGTTTCTAAATATAGATTGAAACATTACTTTTCAACCATATCAATATAATTGTACCAATATTCAGTATTAAACAACTTATAGCATTAATGTGATGCCTATCTGCCACAATCAGCTTGAAATCATCCATAATTTTAACACATAATATCTATAACCATGTTGTTTTATAATAGCGCTGGCTGATAATGATTTCATCTGAAGTCCTGATAGAAATCCCTGTATGAAGTGATCTGTACGGATATATGTTCATTCCATGATGTTTCTGTACCGATACTGTCTACATTGTACAGAATGTTAAGTGTAAATGAAGTGTTGTTAAAGCATGTACATATCTGCATGGCCATGATAAAATAAAAAATATCTAAATTTTGGCTGGAAGTCAAAAATGTGAACTTTTCTAAAACATGTTTTATGTCATGCGTATCTTTGTACCAATATGACCACAGATTTTGAGAATGTTTTATCATTCATTGAGGTGATGTTATACGTTTGTTTCAACTGTTACTGCTGACTATTATCATTGCTGAGTAAATCTTATCCATGAAAGTTAAGTTCATGGAATTTTGTTATTCTTTTTGTCAGTTGTCATTTATGAATGAAATTTAAGAAAAATTAAGAATTCTGTATGAAATAAATTTGTGGATACACTACAAAGTTTAATGTATAAATGGTTATGATTGTATATTGATCATGATCTGTATATTAATCACCGCCCATGGTGTCACATAAAACATTGATATGCTTACATTAAGTATATATCTCCGCTGACCAATATTTCACATGGCACAACAGGTTTGAAATGGCAGGTAATATGGCAGGTAAACATTGATCTGGTCTTATGATATTTTGGAGGGGAGGTAACCTAGCACTAACCAGAGTCATATGGCTTTTCTACCTTTGGAAGACCTCAGGTGTAGACCAACTTTATGCAAGCTTCCCAGGGCAGCTAAAAGCTTCCTCACATGCGAAATCTTTTTCACCCCAGATTGGATACATACTACAAGTGGTAAGGGACTAGCAGTTAGGAGTTAGAGACTTTAACTATGCTATGGAATTTAAGCCCCTTGATGTCACTATACCAACATGAATACTGTTGATATTTTAACAAACATGTTAATAATCTTAACTTCCATTATATAACCAAATACTTGATGGATTATCCATGGAATAAATGTTTCAATATGTACAAGATTTATGACCAACGTGATGATGTTGTATAGTTATGATGCTCTTAAATCACTGGAAATTCCTGTAGCATTAAAACATTGTTTACCTTGATGCTATGATTTCAGATTGAGGTAACTGATAATTATAGAATCTTGTTATCACTGCTGATAAAACTATGATAAACAATAAATGATTAACTGTGATTTACAAGCCAACTGATTTCAAGAAGTCTACATTTTTAAGTGAAGCAAAACAGGCTTGGCTTTGATACCATGTTGACGTTCTTGTACACACTGAAGTTTATCAATAACCTTAAAACAAACATTCCTTCATGGAACCTTTTCTATTGTCAGTTCTTCATCTGTTACACCAGGTAAGCTGATCAGGTCATCCAGTCTCCGTATATAAAAATTGTTGAAAAACAGGGTTAAACCCCAGTGACAACTAGTGACATCTGCTACAGCTATTTCAGTCTTACTGAACAGCCTTACTCGGGATACTTGATTTATATGCACTCATCACCCTCTGGGTTTATGATTGTAATATGCGGACCAGTGCATTGCTTGTTGATTTAGAGTATGATGTGCAGGCAACACATGTCACTGTGACATTTTAATTAAAGATATTTCATTCACAGTCAATCTCCCACCTCTGATTCAGTCTTCAAGTTGAAAATTCATAAATTTCCTGCAAACTCCAGATATTCTGGCATGTACAAAGTTTCTAAGTACGTTAAGTATTTTAAATGTTCTCCAGTTTTGATTCACATAATTGTGCCGAGTTCTATTAGGTTCATTTAGAATTTACAATTATACATACAGTAACATACCTGTTCAAGTATTTTGTATGCCGACTATTTCATTCTACAGGTATATGACTTCTTCAGTGTAATAAGGATGTAACTTGTTCTCTATATATGAAGTGTTACAATATTGTTGCACAGCATCAACTGAATAAATGTTTGTTGGTATGTGCTCTATTCTTCAAGGTTATGTTTCTATCTGAGGGTGGGGGATGTGTTCATGTTGAAACTGCATCGTTGCCATATGCACTTCAGTTATCTATCTGCATATAGTCACGCTTCCTGCATTTTCTTTATCTGTTGTCCATCTGTGTGTAGATTAAGAGTGAAAAATGAATGCTTTATAAAATCATGCTTTAATTAATACATTCATAAATGAATGAATGAATAAATGAGTGAGTGAGCGAGTGAGCGACAAAGGAATGAACACAGGAATGAAGGAAGGAATGAAGGAATAAACAAACATATAAATGGACAATATAGTGAAAGAGTGAAATAGCAAATGAATGAACAAACATATAAATGGACAATATAGTGAAAGAGTGAAATAGCAAATGGATGAACAAACAAATGAGCAAACAAACAAACAAACGAACGAAGGAACGAATGAATGAATGAATCTAGCATTGTATACATTCATGAAATGTGAAGTCTGGAATGTTACTTCATTGTTTTCATCAAATATTCTCACTGGCATACATTGTTACATATTGTTTTACTCAATTTACCTTCCGAGTCTAAAATATGTTCTGTTTATTGCTATGTAAAGCAGATGCAGGATATTTGTGAGGTAGCATATTATTGTGCAGTCAGTTCATAATTGTAAGAGATAATTTACGACTGAGTACTTCTGTTCCTCACACAATAATACTCAGATACAAACTCCTGTGATTGAAATAAGAAAGAAATACGTATTTTAAGTCTGACCTATGACTGCATGCTATCTCAATTATGTTGGTTTATTTTAGCTCAATTAGGAAACTAGCAATTTTGCTTATATTAATCGCGCTCGAGTCCACTTCTTGGACCAGTACTGTGTCCGAAAATGGGATTGTGAAGTTCATGAACGTAACCCATCAAAGCCGGGGTTCGAACTCAGGACATTTGGATCAGAGGTTGATGCTCTTCCTCTGGACCATGATGCCTCAAATGATGCTGGTTTATTTAACTAAACTGTAGATTATGAATATCTTCCTTTTAGCTTTTACTTTGTTTCCTTTTGGACTTTTTCAAATATTTTATTTCGATTAAATGAAAATAAATTCTGATGATTTGTGTTATTTTCACCATGTATACTACCATGTCACAAAGTTGGAGTACTGACAGCTGAGCCCAAAACAAACTGTGCTAAGGAAATCAAACATTTCTCAGTCACACATAAAATAAAACATTCTTGGTTCCTACCAACCTGACCGGCCCTTTTTTATGCTGACTTTGGACCTTTTTCGGTCATGCTTATTTTCATATGAATTTTATGAACTTAAAAAAATATGTTTAAAAATAAAATTGCTGTCCTACTGTGACACTGTAATTTTGGAGGATGTAACAGGAAACATGGTAGTGTATTTTTTTTCTTCTTTTTCAGAAGAGTTAAAATTGTTCCATATGTATTATTTTGAAAATATTAACAATTTGTTTACAAGTGTAAGTCTCAAGTCTTAGTCTAAGTTTGTTCTGAGGTTTTCTATAATCACTCAGCTACGGTTTATAATAGAATACCTTATTTTTGTTTCTGTTTTCATTTTTCATTATGAAGTTTCACCATTATTGGATTCCAATCTGTATGTAAGATGCATTTTGTGTAGTTTATGATATTTGTTGCCATAAATCAACATTATTTGATAAAATGGTACATTTTATGTGTCTGACAGCTTATAGTAGGTCTATCATTATAAACTTCCATTGTATTAATTGCTGAGAAGGAAAACAAGAACTTGTGCTGTTCTGATTTAATACTCTTACTATGCTTCAGTTAAATATAAATATGTTTGCCAGGAACATAAAACATTGAAAATATGATAATTTGGCATTTCACGAACATCTCCGCATTGTTCTGATTATAAGATAATGCATTGTATGTTCACATGCCAACATTGTAAGCAGGACTTGGTAACACAATAATTGTATGATATGTGCAAATTAATCCAGTTTGGTATTGCACTCAACTGAAGGGGTATTTGGCTTTATCTTGGTGTTAGTTTGGCTTATAAACTCACAAGACTTATATAAGCATGAATGGTATAGAATTATTCAGCAATAATTAATACAAAGTGTAAGTAACACCTTAGTTTTTAGAATCAAAGAATGTAAATGGTATAGAATTGTAGTCAGCCATGTGAACAGATAATCTGTAATACTCACAGGACTTTTGTTCGAAAGGTGGTAAGTTTGAAACCTAAGTGAAGAACAGTTTCATCACTACATCACTTGTGATAGTATATTTATGGGCATTGGTTGCCAGCATTGTATTCATACTTAAGGAGAAAGTTGTAAGAAAAGTAAATGGCCTTGAAGTCCTCTTTTTACATAGGCTGACTAGTAATTACTAGCCCCACATCTAGTAATCATTAGCCCTTTGTCTTTGTTTGAGTAAACTCTAGCTCGAAATTTAATAATCGCTAGGCCGTTTTCTTGGTAATCACTAGCCCCTCATCTTAGTAATCACTAGCCCCTCATCTTAGTAATCACTAGCCCCTCATCTTAGTAATCACTAGCCCCTCATCTTAGCAATCACTAGCCCCTCATCTTAGCAATCACTAGCCCCTCATCTTAGCAATCACTAGCCCCTCATCTTAGCAATCATTAGCCCCTCATCTTAGCAATCACTAGCCCCTCATCTTAGTAATCACTAGCCCCTCATCTTAGTAATCACCAGCCCCTCATCTTAGTAATCACTAGCCCCTCATCTTAGTAATCACTAGCCCCTCATCTTAGCAATCACTAGCCCCTCATCTAGTAATCACTAGCCCCTCATCTAGCAATCACTAGCCCCTCATCTTGTAATCAGTAGCCCCTCATCTAGTTAAATAACTAAATATAACCCAACGCCATTGTCATTTCGAATCTAGGCAATTAAATTTCTTATCTGAGGAATCTGTCCAGCTAGCTTACAGAAGGTCATAGGTTCTCTTTTACTGAATGCATTGCAAAGTCAATTTGTTTGTTGGAATGTTGATTCTCTCTTTTTTGATTGGTCATACAACTGGTACAGATAATGTTTCATTATTGAATATATTTTTCTCCATATGTGGAGATTTGCCAGCTCCTTGTGGAAGGGTAAGTTAGTACTGTTTAGTAAACAGTCCAGGAAAACTGGTTAGGTGAACCGGTCACCATATAATTATAAATGAAAAATTGTTGAAAAATGGCATTAAACAACAGTGACAACAAGTCACATAAAAACAAGCAAACAAATTTTGTCTTCTAAGACAGAAATTCCAGTATGGGTGGAGGAGGGAGTCAGTTATGTAAATGTTGGTTGTAATTCTAATATTTATAGCACAGGAAGTGAGGGATCTGTAATGTACCATGTTTACAAGCTTAAACATCCAACACTTGTGTATTGTAACTCCTTACTTTGATGTTTACACACATCTACAAAATGCAATCCTACTTTGTTTTTTTGTGACAGGTAACATTTTTTGTCACATTTTTTTCTCCATTGTACTTCTCCTGTTGTACATTAATGTTTTCACCAATGTTCCTGGATTGCGTTATCTGTCTTAGGTTGGTGTTGTATCTACTTCTAGATGTTGGTGATTTTATTAAATTCACATTTTGGTAATTCTTGAACTCTTGGAACTTTTTCTCGTTGTGTCTCCATCAACACTGATCCAACAATATACATGGATACTGCAACATATTCATATATGTGGTTGTTAGTTCTGAATTACATTAAATTGTTAATTACCTTCACTTCTTAAATGGATAGTTTCAATCCAAGGTAACCAATTAATTTCAAATTTGTCTGGATACTCTTTCATCTTTGACAACACCATTAAGTGATGTCTTTGTCAGAGACCTGTGTATACACACATTGTATGTCATACTTTTAAATAAGTACTATTACTTACATATTTTTCACTGTTATATACTTTGTGGGGTTATACAGTTTGCACAATTTTATATTCAGTGATATGATAATAAATATATAAACTATGTCTTTGTATGGACGACCATGACATGGACAGGGACATGAACTGTATCTTTAATTCTTCTCTTTTTGTTTCATCATTAATACTTCATGTCAGTGTGTTCATATTGTTCATATTGTTCATATTGTTCATATTGTTCAGACCAAACACTGTTGATAGACTTACTGTCAGATACATTTATGCATTGTGTAGATTCTATGTATGAATTTATTGTATAATTTATAGAAAGGTCAGGGTGAGATGTTCTGGACTAATATTTGATTAAACATACAGACTGGCATGTATTAAGTAATCCAACAAGATCTCCACATCTCTCCTACAACATATTGTCATGAAACATCCTTGATGATAACAATTAAGCCATTCCAAAAATTATAAATTAAAACTCCTTTATTACAGACCGTTGTGGTTATGATGAAAACAGTACTTAATAGCTAGGTGTCCTTAATAGTGGAGCTCAATAGTTAGTTGAAGAATGTGTCTGTTCTTTCAAAAACTGTCCCTAATACCAGGGTGTCTGTAATTGTTGGGTGTCCATAAGTTGAGGCTTTACTGTACATGTTTGTCATCAGAGATGTATTGTTTACATTGTTTGATTTCAAACTAACATTGTTTGTTGTATGTTTTGTTTTATAATTTCAATGTATAAAATAGCATAAGCATAGAAAATCATACTCAGGATGTTAAAATAGCCCTTTGAATATAGTGCTATTCATCTTAAAGGTTTGTATTATACATACATACCAGGTATGTCTATCTGTTACCTATAGTATCTTATGTCTGAGTGTTACTTGGTATCCACACCATTAAATTGATGTTAAAACATAATCTGTTAGTAACAGTTATTACTGTTGTAATTCATAATAAACTGTTTTATATTTGCAGTGGTGTGTGTACAGAATTGAGAATTGTTGTCTAGTGGTAACAGAAGGACAGTTGAACAGTGTTATCCACCTCGCTCATATTATGTAAGTATTTTCTAAATGTTTTATGACATCATTGTTGCTGAAACTATTTTTTTTCTCTTGGGTTTAATGTGGCACCAATACCCAAGGTCATTTGATGACTTCCAGCTTTAACAGCATATGAAGACCCCAGGCTGGGTAGAACCACTGACCTTCCATAAGCTAGCTGGACAGCTTCCTCGTGTATTAAATTTGTCTGATTTGAACTTTGAACATACTGTGATGAGGGGCTAGGGATTACTGTCAAAGACAATATAACCAAGGAGGCCCCTATGTGCCTGAGAGAGTTTTCTATTTTAGTATTAATTAAATGATTTATTTATACTATTCTATTTTAGTATTAATTAAATGATTTATTTATACTATTCTATTTTAGTATTAATTAAATGATTTATTTATACTATTCTATTTTAGTATTAATTAAATGATTTATTTATGCTATTCTATTTTAGTATTAATTAAATGATTTATTTATACTATTCTATTTTAGTATTAATTAAATGATTTATTTATACTATTCTATTTTAGTATTAATTAAATGATTTATTTATACTATTCTATTTTAGTATTAATTAAATGATTTATTTATACTATTCTATTTTAGTATTAATTAAATGATTTATTTATACTATTCTATTCTAGTATTAATTAAATGATTTATTTATACTATTCTATTCTAGTATTAATTAAATGATTTATTTATACTATTCTATTCTAGTATTAATTAAATGATTTATTTATACTATTCTATTCTAGTATTAATTAAATGATTTATTTATACTATTCTATTTTAGTATTAATTAAATGATTTATTTATACTATTCTCCTGTTTGAATGAAGACTGTTTGTTAACTGTATATTACACTTATGTCTTCATATAGTTGGTCATATTTCATTCCATGAACATTCACAGAAAGTCTAAGATTCAGTACACGCACTTTGGGTCTGGGCTCTTAAACTGCGATTAGGGGTGATGCCTGGAAACCAGTGTATTTGTGATCCTACATTGTTATCTGGCCAGAATGCTAATAGTTGTTTTTCAGTTACCCGACTGACCCTATGCTGTTTGGGGCAGACTCTAAAGTTCTTGACAGCAAACCCAAAGTATGCAAATATTTAGTGACGTCTTCAATTATGCTTCCAGATATGAAAGTTGTGTTCAAAAAAATTGAAAAGTTTTGCAACTTAACTGTCCCTTTTTTGCCCAGTAACTGGAAATACAGCTTTTTTCAGTCCTTATCATTGTTCATGAGGAATATCATTTCAAGCAGTTCGGCGAAATCTTTGTAATCACATCCAACTTGGCACTTTATATATTCAACAGTTCTTAAGATGTTTAAAAGGTTTTTCTTTTTTCTTGGGTAAAAAGTTAATGATATTAAAAAGGTATAAACTTGGCACAGTAAATCATCCTTGACAATGAAAATATCTGAACAAAAAAACAACAAAACAAACTCCTTAGCCTTTGCATACAGATTATTTTTTTCATTTTACATAGACAGAAAAGCTCTGTTTTCCAAATAAAAATATATGCATTCTTGGGTGTTCAAAAGATGAAAGAAATGTTTGGATCTATTCTATACAGCTGTTGTTACTTGGTATCCACAACTTGGCAACAGTTTCCTGTGTACCACCCTGTTCTCTCATTTCTGTCTCAATGTTTAACAATACATCAAAATATGTGCAACATACTTGCATATACATTTTGTTATACTGTTAAATTATACTCCTTCAAAATTTGCTTATTTGAAATGCCAGACTTAGTTAAAATCATCTTTGAGCGCTGGCAAAATTCATTCTTCATTTTATGTAAATAAAGTGATATATTCAAAATTTGCTCATTTGAAAAAATGGCTTTTTTGAAAACTAAGTCTGGTCTGTGTATTGATTAATTAAGATGCAGTCTATTGAAATCACATCAGTTTTTCACCTTTTGACAGCTTGAGTGCTTGATCTATTGTTTTCCTGAGTCACCAGTATTATTTGTCACCTAAGTGAACAATGCAGAACTTCATCTTTGGATGGACTGTGATAATCTTATTATAGTGTTAATGCTAGGCAAGATGACTTCTTTGCTTGTTTTTGAATGACCATGCTATCACTAACCCCTCACTGCTGCAAGTTGGAATCCAACCTGGAACCAGAATTAGTTCACCTGTGATATAGCCATTCAGTTAGCTTATGGAAGGTTGGAGGTTCTACCTTGGTGTTCCCCTTGGATCTTCCTTCACAGCTATAAAGCTGGAAAAGTTAACAAATGACCTTGGCTGTAGGTGAAGATAAACCCAAGAGAAAAAACTTGCCTGGCCTTAAACTAGAGAAATAAATGTGGCCAGTTAATACTGGTACATTAACTCTGTTTTGTCTGACAACTTAGTGAGTATTATATATATTAAAGCACCTGTGTGTCTGTACTAACTTTAGTTTATAGTTCTCTTACCTATTTCTGTCACCTGGAAGGTCAATTATACAGTATGAAGGTCACTGAACTGACCCTAAAATAATGTGATGTTCATTTACAACAATTGCAAATGATAATATTGTATTTGATGGTTACATTGAATTTGTATCTATAAAAATAATGGTAACAATTTGCTCATGTAGATTAATGTAGTATCAATAATGCTGTCTGGTAAACTATGGATGAAATACCTTATATATGCATTAAAGCCCAAAATAAAAGCTCATGTTGGTGTGTGGAATCTAAATGTTAAATTCTTGTTCACATTTTATTAATAGAAGACTAAAATCTGCTATCTGTAATTATTTAAAATACATTTTTCAACATGTACAGTAAAACCTCAATAACAAGACTACTTTAGGGATTCACAAATCGGTCAGAATAATGAGGTGGTCTCATTATCAAGTTGGATTATAGGGAGTTATTGAAAACCAGTCCAAAAATTAGTGGTCATTTAACAAGGTCATCATTACAAATATTGATGTGGTCCCTATGTGAGGCTTTACTGTATATTGCTATAATGATATGAAATAGATTCTATCATCATCATAAAATGCTGTCAGTCATTTAACAATCCCCCATGAATTATCAATTTAGGTTACATCTCTTGTTTCTATGTTGTTAGTTACTCTTCTTTTTTAATTATGCACAATGTTGTTTCATACACTTATCTTAACTAAAATCTCTTATGTTTAAAAACATGCCATCCCTTATTACTAAGGATGAAATGCAATAACTCAGTCATTGCTGTTTGGTCTTTTTGTAAACGGTTCTGTTCATGATTAGCTTGATTAAAATTTTCCCAGGTTTCTGGATTTTTGTCACCAGTTGACCACAATGATGGTGTATTTGGTAAACAATATATGCTGTACAAATACTCACCAGAGTTCATCATACCTAGATGTTACATTAAACAAGAAAACAGTGTGACATATGACTGACCATAAAAAACATTACAATCATACATCATACGATCCTCATAATGTTTTTATGTAAGATAAATCAATAAATCAGTTGTTTGTTTATATTTCTGTGTTCAGTGCTCATTGTAAAACACAAATTTCAATATCAGCTCCATGGTTAAATTGAAAAAGTTCCCAAATAAACCTGACTGTTGGTGCCTCATTATCTTCAGTGTAATTTGTCAATTAACACCCTTACATTATGCTTAATCCAAGAAATACATATAATTTACAGATTTTATTATGGAGATAATTATATACAGTGAAACTTTTTTATTAGGAATGTCAATATCACTAGCACTCACTCATCTCAAGGAGTTATTATAGTCCCATCAGTTTTTGTTCTTAGGTGTGTTTCATTTTCAGCCAACAAAGAAGCAACATGTTTGTCTCGAGCATTTAGTCTGCTCTGATGACTCCTCGAGATAACGAGGTTTTACTGTACTTATTACCTATTAAGTTATTGAAATGTACTCTCCAGTTTGAATATCGCACAACATTTATTTCTTATGAAAGCCTCATCAATGCCTATTCTAGCCACCATAAAATTACAGTGAATAAAATACATTTGTACTTTGGGCTATCATGCCACAAGTCTATGGTGAATCACATTATGAGGGTTTGTATTGTAAATGTTCTGTGAATTGGAATAATATGATGTGAGGTTATAATTAAAAATAATGTACAATAGTTCAATTGTCTTACTAATAACATATTATAATATATATTAGTGTACTTCACAATTTTATACAAGTACTATAATACAAATACTGTAAATGATTTCGTGCAGAAGAAAACAGCATCATTTGTGTAGTTTTAAGGAGATATTAAATCCAAGTACAAAAATATTTGGCGTTACCTTGTATTCTGACATAAAATGTTAAGAATTTTTTTCAACTTAATTACCCTAATTGTTTGGTCAAGTAACCCTAAATATGACTATTTTTTCTTGACCTATCATTTATTTAATTAACAATAAAGTGACCAGTGATATAACCTATTTATTGTCACTCTGTATATAGAACTGTTTGATGTTTGCCTATATATTGCTATGTAGAAGAAAATACCTGTTTTGTGTATCACAGGTTAATTAATGCATTACAAATCTGGTGTAACATTAGACATGAGAATTTTGACCAGTGACATTAGACAATTATGTTAATTTATGTAAATGTTTTCAATGATTCATTCTCTTGTATCCTAATATAATGTGTTTGGATACAAAATATTAACATGCTTTCCATGTTATACGTAAGTTTTCCATAGATTTTTATATGATGTATGTATGTAACTGAACACAAGGTTTTGTATCTCTTGTATGGGAGACAAATATTAAGTGTATTTTTGTATGTATTTTATTATATCATGTGAACATGTTGGTATGTATGTTTTGGTCGATTCATCTTTGTCCCAAAAGGAAGTGACATGCTGAAATTACATGATGAATAATCACTTAAGTTTTATAATAACAAAAACATGATACAATCAGCCTGACACTTGTTTTTACAACATTAGACTTTGTCCTGGAAAATAGATGAGTGTGTTTTATTAGAAGTAATGTTGTTTGGGTCTTTTTTGTTAAACTTAAAGTCGCTGGATGGTTTTATATCTTCTGAGTGTTTGAAATTTATTTACAGCTCCTGTTTTGTTACCTGTGAACTGTCATTTAGGGTTTTTATTTAATCTTGCCAGCTCTTAATGTAGTGAATATATGCTAATTCATTTCTGCTTGTATTTTTTTTAATTTTTAACGTTTAGTTAATGTAATTGACATGCATGAAGTATGTGTTCCACAGTTCAGTGTCATGGTGAATCATAAATATGTGTGTCACAGTTCAGTGTCAAGGGGAACCATACATATATGTGTGTCACAATTCAGGGTCATGGTGAACCATACATATGTGTGTTACAGTTCAGTGTCATGATGTCAAACCATAAAATATGTTTGTCACAATATTTGGCTATATGAACACATATATATTTTTGTAGGAATGAAAGATTAGACCTTGTCCTGCGTGTGACATCAGGTGCTGTTTTTAATCTGACACCGTTATACCTATCACAATATCAACTTCCATCTATTTATCATGATGAAGTTTGATGGACACAAACTTTGATGTTCTTATCAAACTTTCTGTAAAACATGCCATATAAGTGCAAATATGCTAAACATTGAAAATAATGATTAAAGGAATAAGTTACAACCAATAAAAAATAGATTTCTGTGATTGCTACATTATTGATGTAAAAAATGAAGAAAAAATTTTTCAATTTCCAAAATTCTTCTTGTTTTGGGAGAAATACTATATTCTGTCAAAAATTGTTCGCATAAAACAGTGTGCTATTTTTAGTTTGAAAATTCCTCTTATTCATATCATCATCATTTTCAGAAATGAAATTCATTTACTAGATATGGGCCCGTGACAAAATAATCTTTGTGTTCTTTTGTGTTCCATCTGGCCGTCCTATATCTTCAGTTGTGATGCAGAAACAAAATGATATAATCATCAATGATCGGAAAAATATTTTGTGCAGTTTTTACTCATATTATATTTTTACGCATCAACATGTGTAATATGTTATCGTTATGTTAGTCAGGCTTATACTGTGATGTATGAAGTCATTTTAGAAACAGTGAACGTATTCTGGGAGGGGAACTCAATATATGTTATCTAAATGTGAATAAACAATTGTTCAAACAATAATATGTAACTTGATACTTACTATGAACACAGTTACCTCTAGTTACCTAGATATAGTGAGTGTGGAGTACATTATTTGCTACAAAGATATAACCAGAAACAGCTGTAGTATATTATTGGTCAGTTATTTAGCTGGAATGGCAACAATGCTAACATCACTAAACAGCCTTCTTTATGTTTACATGATCTGTTTTCTTTGAAATCTTTATAACATTCTTCAATGATTTGTACTTCAACTGATACTATGTTTTCTATAAACAATATGATTATTTACTAAAAACACCTTTCTGTACATAAAGTAATATCTAAGACTTGCTTATATACAGTATATAACTAACTTAAGACAGTTCATAGTCTGTAACATACTTCATGGTCCACAGTCTCCTACATTCTAGATTGTCTACTATCTTTTACATTCTAGAATGTCCCCAGTTTATAATACTTCAAATGGTCCACAGTCTTTTACATTCTAGAATGTCCCCAGTTTATAATACTTCAAATGGTCCACAGTCTTTTACATTCTAGAATGTCCCCAGTTTATAATACTTCAAATGGTCCACAGTCTTTTACATTCTAGAATGTCCCCAGTTTATAATACTTCAAATGGTCCACAGTCTTTTACATTCTAGAATGTCCCCAGTTTATAATACTTCAAATGGTCCACAGTCTTTTACATTCTAGAATGTCCCCAGTTTATAATACTTCAAATGGTCCACAGTCTTTTACATTCTAGAATGTCCCCAGTTTATAATACTTCAAATGGTCCACAGTCTTTTACATTCTAGAATGTCCCCAGTTTATAATACTTCAAATGGTCCACAGTCTTTTACATTCTAGAATGTCCCCAGTTTATAATACTTCAAATGGTCCACAGTCTTTTACATTCTAGAATGTCCCCAGTTTATAATACTTCAAATGGTCCACAGTCTTTTACATTCTAGAATGTCCCCAGTTTATAATACACCAGATAGTCCACCGTCTTTTACATTCTAGAATGTCCCCAGTTTATAATACACCAGATAGTCCACCGTCTTTTACATTCTAGAATGTCCCCTGTTTTTAATACTTCAAGCGGTCCACAGTCTTTTACATTCTAGAATGTCCCCAGTTTATAATACTAAAGATAGTCCACAGTCTTTTACATTCTAGAATGTCCCCTGTTTATAATACTTCAAGTGGTCCACAGTCTTTTACATTCTAGAATGTCCCCCGTTTATAATACTTTAAATGGTTCACTCTTTTGTATTCTAGGCTGATCCCAGTTTAAAATTCTTCAGATGGTCTCCAGTCTTTTACATTCTAAACTTCCATAGTTTGTGACACCCTAGAAAGTCTACGGTCAGTAACACTCTTATTACAGTGTGTAACAATACTAGATAGTCAAATATTATTCAGTATTCTTGAAAATATCTCCTCTCATCCATATCTATTGAAATAGTTATCTCACAAAAAATAATGTTGTATATGAAAATCTATGTGATTAAGTATTCCAACAGAGGTATATCAGATTTATACTGGGTTTATCAGCATATGATGTATATTATCATATAGATATTA
Source organism: Lutraria rhynchaena (assembly GCA_008271625.1). Lineage (NCBI taxonomy): Eukaryota > Metazoa > Mollusca > Bivalvia > Venerida > Mactridae > Lutraria > Lutraria rhynchaena. The sequence goes on along the minus strand of VIBL01000290.1, from coordinate 134,412 downwards.
GCAATAATTCGATTAGCAGACTTCTCAGTGTATGCGATAATAAATCTTCAGTCAGTAAGTCAATATGGAACTGGGCAGTCATGCTGGCTGGAGCTCTAAATTCACACAATATTGTGTTACCTTGTTAACTGGAGATTTCAAATTTACTTTCGACATGGTTTGTGCTTCTAAGTGTATTTTTTGTGCTTATATCAATGAAATATCTGCAGATTTATTTCAAATATTATGATTTGTGAAATGTGTTGTTCAGAACATTATTCCTGGCATTCTTAGATACTTAATGATAGCACTGTTGTTCTTCCTTGTCATGTAGTACTGAACTGTTTGATTTACTGTTATTTTTATCAAAATATTGTGTGCATGGAAATTAATGAATGTGTGTACATGAATTGTATGTTGTTGTCTTCAAAGTGTTTTAACTATCTGTACTTCCTACAGTGTCTCTTAGTTCATATAATGCTAGAATACTATTATATTATGACAAATCTAATTATAGTCATATGGAATTTGCTTCTTGTAAAAGACTACAGTGTTGCGGCTGCTTATATATCATTGTTAATTAATTAATTAAAAGACATTCAGTCAGTAAGGGGTTTTTGTTTTATTAAGTTTGTCAATTTTACACCTGGCATATCACGATCTGTTATTTACATTTAGCATTTTATTATATATACATTATGACTAACATTGTACAACACTTTTTAGAATTTCTGGTTGTTTTATTCTTAAAATTTACTATTTAATAAAGGAGGATTCAGATTTACGAAAAAGGCAACTTTAAAAATCCTTTGCATATAATGATAAAGCTAATTTCTATAGCATAACAGCTCTTACCTAGGCACATGAAATCTAGGCTTCCTCACAATCCTATTTATAGAAGTAATTAAACTAACAAAGCATAATTAACTAATTAGATATGGCATGATAAAGTATGGTATGTATTATAAGACTTTCAGGAAGCAGAATGTTCCACTTACTGTACTGGTGTTAATGTCTGTCATAAACCTGCCTATTGTTTTGAATAGATTTGAGAATAATCCAATTTGATTTTCCTTTTTTCACTGGGGTTTAAGTTGCACCAACAGCCAGGGTCATTTGGCAACATTCCAGCTTTAATGGCTTTAAAGGAAGGCATGCATCTTGGTAGAACCCACCGACCTTCCTTGAGCTAGCTGGACAGCTTCCTCTCATATGAAATTTGGTACCAATAGGCTAGTGTGGTTACTAGCCAGAGACCATAACCTCTTGATCACAGAAGCTCCCTTCCAATTTGATAGGTAGAACAGAAACATGAACTTGAAGTAAAAAAACAAACACATGTGTATGATAGTTTGAATTTGTGCTGTATTTCATCAATTTAATAAGTAATGGTAAAACTAAGATTTATTTGGAAAACTCAAGTTGTATTTAGCATGCTTTGATTTAGATTTGGACAAACATCATTTTCTGAGAGGCGTTATCTTTGTATGATTTCCTCTGATGCTTTTTGTGCTTTACTTCACAAAATTTGGTACAATCAGACAAATAGAAGATTAATACAACTAATAAAAGTAAGAGATAATTTCACTGTATGCAAACAATTCCATTTTGATCAACATTCAGCTGGTGTTATATATGTACATCATTGAATCTTCTTCTGTATTTCAGACTGGTTTAAGGTGTAGCTGTCAATAAATGGCAGCTGGTAAGCCTTGGAGTGACCATGAAGAAATGCGAGTCAGGGTGGAGCAGACACAGCGTGAAGTACTTCCTGCTGTGGAACTGGAAAAGAAAGAAATTAAAATGGTTGCTTCTGCACCATTACAAGTTCCAGTTCCTAGTATCATTATGACAAGAGTTGAAAATGGAAAATCAGATGACACTGAAAAGTCACATGATGCTGATAAGACTGTGGGGATTACATCGGGTTTCCGTGGTGACTCAGCTATCAGCGCTAAGGCTGAGGACCATGGGAAATCACACCTGACAGAAAATGGTGACAAATCAAGTGCGACACAAAGATCACCATTATTGACACCATCTTCACCGAAACTTGGTAGCAGGTTTACACAAGAAGAATCACACTCCATTATTGAGAAAACAGAAGACCTAATGGAATTTTTTGAAGATAAAAAGAAAACACAATATCTAGTTCCAAAACGTGGATCAAGTAAAAAGAAGCAAAGAACACCAAGTCCTAGCCCTGTTAGACAAAGTATTGGACTTGATCATTTAGATAATCTAGTAAAACTTATGGAACAGTTAGGTAGTTTACGTGATGAAAATTCCCGTTTAAAAAATCGTTGTGATTACTTAGAAAGTACTAAGACTTTACTTATAGCCAAAAGTAATCTAGAAGATGATGATTCTAATGTTTTTGACTCAAATTCATTACCTCGTACAATAAAGCAGAAATCAAAATCAATGAAAGTGACCAGCTCTAATGGAAGTGCAATGAGGCTTATGAGACCCAGATTGCCAAGTGCTGAAGATGCTAAATGTATCGAAATTGACTTTCAAGGAGATTCTGGTTCGGATCAAGGCCCTCGTAACAAAAGTAAGCTACCTGTGCGTAGTTTTTCGACAGGGTCTCTAGAGGTGCCGTCTGATATTATGGAGCAATCTGAAGACGACATGAAAACACAGAGACTCTTATCTGATCCATTCAACAGTAAACATGCAGCAGGCATGTCTAAGTCACCAGAAGCAAAGAGAAAATCAAAGTTCTCTAAATGGGCCAGAGTGAAAAAAGTGTTAAATAAACAACAACTGTCAGAAAATATAAGCTCAGGTATTAAATCTATCAAAGGCCTCGGTAAAGGGGCGTATCTGCGTTATGGTTCCATAGCAGGTCGGGAATTAACAGTTCCAGCTCATTCAGTTGCAGAAAGTAGGTCAGTTGATAGTGGTGTTGGGAGTGGAATGGATGGTGAATACCAGGATGTTAGAAAATCAACATCATCAAATGAACCACCTAGTCCAACTGCTAGATTCATTGAACGCCATATTGATGTACCTACACCTCAGGTGGATGATATTGAAGGTATATGGTTAGGTCCACCAGAGTGGATTGAGAAAGAGCGAGAAAAGGAAAAGGAAGAACTTATAATAAAGCAGATGTCATCCGCTTTAAGTGAATCTCCTAAGAGTGAACCAGGTGATCTAGTTTCTCCACATTCTCTTAGTGGTTTTGAAGAAAGTGGTGATACATATTTAAAAATTCCAATTCCAAGGAGACAGTCCAGTCCATTATTGGCAGATTCTCCGGATGAAGATGATTTTACTGAACAAGATCTTAAACGAACTACAAGTTGTAAAGAACATGAACTAAGCAAGGATTTTGATGAAACATTCCATAAAAGCGAAAAGGTTGAAAAGAAACATAGAACTCCTTGGGGTAAAATGAAAAATATTATTCATACTAGAAAAGATAGTTCTAGGAGAAAACATAGAAAAAGTGGTCGAGAAAGTGATTCATTTGGATTTGAAGAAGTGTCAGAAACTGATCTAGAAGTCTATGATGACCTTAAATATGTACATGAAGATTATCTAGAAGGCCCAGTTAGTAGATCTACTCCAAAGGCATCACCAGTTGTATTTCGACAAAAACAACGTGATAAAAGCATGAGTGTTTCTCCACCAAGTAAGAGGACGGATAAATCTCAACAAGTTCCAATGACAGCTACTGGAACTATTGATGTTTCAGCTTTGCTAGGTGAGTTAATGTTCCTGATGATTCAAGTTGTGGATGAATTTGCTAAAATGTAGATTAGTTGGTCATTTATGTTCTGTTTGGCCATTACCTGACCAACCTTGTCTTAGTGCCGACCTTAAAGTTACTATCTATAAAATAAAAAGACAAAAAATATTTAATGATGAATCGTACCTCATATTCTCATAAAAGGTGTGTTTAAGCAAATAATTGAAAAGAAGTTTTTCCACCTTTTACTCTAATTTATTTGGTCAAGTAACCCTAAACATGACTTTTTTTCAGCCCTATATTTGTGTTCATTCTTATTACATGGCACATGTGTTTAATGTGCATGACATTCTTTGCTTAGATGGTGTTGTACATAATGTGTCACACACTCAACTTAAGTGTTGTCTGGTGAATTCATATGAAGAATACGTCTTTTCCTCATAAGAACCAGTGGTGTTTTTACCAGGAAGAGGGCTCAACAGTTAATAGGGATTGTGTACTTGGCCTTATGCTTGTATACATCTCTGACTAGATCCTGCTTAGTTTGCTCTGTCAGTTGAACACACGATTTTGGGTTCTGAAATTGCTGATTCATGACCTAGTTGAGGCACAGGTTTCATTGTGATAATCTCATTAAGTCTATCCTGTGTTTATGTCTCCCAGCTTTGAATCACCAGTTACATTTGGATAGAAGGGGGTTAACTCTTTTGTTGCCAATGTTGCTATGTGGCGACTTGATGCTGTGTGCCAATGTTGCCTTTTGGCGACCTAAATGGGTCTGGACTTTAGTGAAGTCTACAGATCTTGGGTTCCTGGGTTCAAATCATGGGTATGACACATCTCTGTGATGATTTGGTTGAAGACATAGCGTTATCCACCACTAATTTAAACAATTTATGCACAGTAGTTTGCAGTTACTTGAGGAGGACAGGGTGAGCACAAGTAAGAAATATTTGGCACTGAGAAATGCATCTTAACAGAAATTCGGCAGCGTAAGAGTTCCATATCATGGTAGCAAACTTTTTTACCACTGATAGGGAATACTGTCCATATAGGTTGAAATACTGTTTGAGAAAGTGTATGTGAACCCAGTACATTCAAACAAATACTACAACTTGATTGATACATGCATGAAAGCTTCAATTTTCTTTTGAATAAATTGTCCCACTGGTCAAATTTCATGGACTTCAGTAGTTGTCTTATCACATTAAGCATGTTGATGGTATTCAGCGCCGGCATCGGGTCTAATTATAAGACTACCCATTATTGCACTATGTTGGAATTAATGTTCATTTTTATTTTCTGCATGACTGGTATAAAATGCCTTTTAGAATTATGTAAATGTAAGTCTTATTTGAAACTGTTAAGACTCCAAGACCTCCCAATCTTGTTTGATTATTTCAGTGTAAAATATTTATTCCTGTACAATTTTCATCTTTCAAAACTAAACCACAACAGTTTGATTGTTTCTTTCTGACTATACAACTTGGGAATTAAGTGTTATATTATTTAAAATGCTTTAAATGTTAAAAGTAGGTTATTAGTTGGAGTTTTCCAGTTTGTTACACTCAGCTTGTTCATTTCCATGGTAACAGAATAGTTGTTGATACCTGTATTTTCCCAGCTGATGTAGGTAAAGATATGCTGAAATATCTGCTACCTACATGATGAGTCACACAGAATAATGGTGAGATATTACCTTTGCATGGAGAGTACTGAAGAAATATTGTTGAATTCCTGCCATCAAGATAAATGTTAAATCTGTCTTATCATTTCATATTTTGTCATAAACATTGGCTCTTTAATAAATATTAAAATGAATATTATCTAGTATCACCATTATACTGCTATTAAGACTGCAGTGATAATGTCCTATCGACACTATTATACGCAAGTTTTAAAGGCTGCTGCTGCCACTACTGCTGTTGCTGCTGCTGAATTTGAATTACACCAAAGAGAGTTGTCTCCCTTCAAATTTTGAAAAAGTTATGTTAGAGTTAAATCCCTTTATCTGTTTTTGCAGAGAAAAATGATTATACTTGTTATATTTATACCTATTTAGAGTTGTTAATATATTTCTTCTTTTTTGTTTTGAATTTTAAATGTTTTCTGAAAAAATAAATATTATAACTTAAACACTTTTATGTAAAATAATTTATGTTGATTTGTTTTAAGTTTTCTCTAATTTATTTACAGTTGTATACATTTATATGCATTTGAGTTGACTCTTGACTAAGTTATGTTTAATTTAATATTTTGAAATAAATTCTTGAATGTCTGTATGTAAAAATGTCAAAGTGAATTCTCTAAGTACTTGTTGGCATTGAAGGTCAAGTTAAGATTATAGAATATCTTATTTTTATGAATTCTAAGTTTATATTCTAGAAATACCAGGTAATCAAGGTTATATTTGTATTCTGGGGTAACCAAAATTATGTTTGTATTCTCAGGTAATTAAAATTATATTTGTATTCTGAGGTAATTAAAATTATGTTTGTATTCTGGGGTAATTAAAATTATGTTTGTATTCTGGGGATTATGTTTGTATTCTGAGGTAATTAAAATTATGTTTGTATTCTGGGGTAATTAAGATTATGTTTGTATTCTGAGGTAATTAAAATTATGTTTGTATTCTGGGGTAATTAAAATTATGTTTGTATTCTGGGGTAATTAAAATTATGTTTGTATTCTGAGGTAATCAAAGTTGTACTTGCAGGTAGTCAAGTGTATTTTGATGTGGTTTGCTATACCAGTTTGATTATGGATAATCATTTTTACATTTACTTTTTTATATTGCTTATTGATTGTGTCAGTTGGTGTGCATTTTTTTTTTAAATTCCCTTGTCTGAGTTCTCCAAGTAAGCATTTTGTCTTAACTTAATTACTAATATGAAACTGATATAATATGATAAGATACTTTAAAGTAATTGTGCTCTTCATTTAGAGCAAAAAATCTTTGAAAATTGGATTCTCTCATAATGTTTGGCAGCATTTCGACATACTGTTTCCATACTTGAGAATAAATTGATCATACATTGAAAGAATCAAACATTCAGCTCTGGTATTTATCTTGGGAATGTTCATAAAGCTTCAGAATTTATACAATTTTGTATGAGATTTATAAATTAACTTCTGGTATGGCTGGCTGCTTTAAGCCCTGATGCGTTTATATAATACCGCCTACTTTTTTCTAGCTCATTTTGATTAAGTAATGAATTCATGGCCACAAGCATGTTTCGCCATACTTTCATCATTATATCAAACAGACAGCGGATTTATTACAAATTTCTGAAATTCCTTTGAAAAAATATGCAGCATAGATGCTTACAAATTTACCTTCCTGTTGTTATGTTTATCAGCCTCTGTCTATAGCATCCTCCAGAACCAAGATTCATAGTTATTGGAATTGTGGTTTTACTAATTGGATAGAGACAAGTTCTGTTTTTGCGTTTGGTCACATTTCATCATTGACATTCACTCTGCCTTTCTCTGTGCATAATAAGTGAAAATATCTGAGAGTATGGCCATGTTTCGGAAATGTTTAAAGGATTACAGTCTCAAGCTTGATAGTGACGATGCTCTAAGTGAGATTGTTGAACAAGAAGAAATGGAGGGAACATTTGATAATTATGTTGATAATGTTATTGTTATTGATGAAAGTGACAGTGATTATGAGGACAATAATGATGATAATGAAGATGATGTCAGTGTCATTGATGAATTTGTCAATGAAGGTAAAAAGATTGATTGATGAATATATCTTTTCTTTTGTAATACTGCCACAGTTATTTTAAGAAGTATTGATAATATTTCAATTACTTGTATATATTACAGGTGGTGTATCAGATGAATTTACCAGAAAATTACAGGAATGGGAAGAAATGAAAGGAAAGAGAACATCAGAAGCATTCAAAGGTACCAGTTGTTAATGATTGTCATAGTTTCATAGTTTATTATTTGTGGTTAAATTTAATGGTTATATAGAATGTTTCTGATACCATATTTACCCTAATTACAGCTCTTGAATCATCATGCATAATGCTTGCTATTTTTTTTGTTTTAATGACAAATAATTGTTTTTGTTTTTATGAAGTGTTGGTCCATTCCTTGAAAATGACTAAAAAAATCTGATTAGTTTGCTAAGTTTGGATGCTTGTAAGGTTTGTGTTTACTTACATGTAATCTAATTAAACCAAGGACATTTTTTATGATTAGTGTACAATGCAATTTTTGTTACCTGTTTTTATTCATAATACTAGAAGTTATTCGTAAGCTTGTTCTTAAACAAAATTGTATTCTGAACACCTTATATCAGTAGGTAATTGTAAGCTTAATTCAATCTCAGTAGCTAAATTTGGACTCAACACCATTTTAGCTGATAAGTTAAAGCTTATTTACTCTAGTGGCTGTAACCTGTAAGCTTAACACAATTTAAGTAGCTAAATGTAAAATTTAAATACAGTGTCAGTTGCTTATTCTTTCCATTGTATTAGTGAGTTAATGTATGCTTTCTGTAAATTGTCAATGGTTAGGTTAACACATTTCATCCTGTCAATGGATAGGTTAACACATTTCATCCTGTAAGTGGTTAGGTTAACACATTTCATCCTGTCAATGGATAGGTTAACATATTTCATCCTGTAAGTGGTTAGGTTAACACATTTCATCCTGTAAGTGGTTAGGTTAACACATTTCATCCTGTCAGTTGTCTAATCTAAGCTCATTTTGATCATAAAGACACTGACATATATTCTTCATATCCAGAGTCTGCTTCTAAATATTCATGTACAATCTTGCCCCCATCCAACTGTAGTTGTTTAAGATGTATTAAAAATACATTCATTCAAAATGCCATGTTTTGTGAGTAGTTTGTTGGTTCTGTTCTTCTGTGACCTATATTGGTCAGTATTTGGTCATTATCTGAAATAATATTATAATTTTACCATTCTACCATGTTGTATCCATCAATTACTCAATCCAGGACTCGACAAATCCACTGTCAACTCGTACTTACATGTAGAAATCCACTCAGGATGAGTTGAAGTTGATGTTGAACTGAAGTTAAAATTTTAAGCTCGTCATCTTGCAGGACAAATAACCTGAAAAAATTGTCAAGCCCTGCACTCATTTGTTCTGTTTTGTACTGACATAGTTTTATGACATTTAATTTTGTTGGCATGTTTCATTTTGCCCCGATTTTCTTATATTACTTATAAAACATGATTTTTTGTTCATACCCCGTGAATATTAAACATATAAATAAATATTGAACATTCTGTTTAAAAATAATGGAACAACATGCTCTTCTTTTTGTCCAGTATTGTGATATGGAAACTTTCTTACATCAGATATGATTACATATGTACCCAACTCATATGTGAATGGAAAAAAAACTTAATCAAAATATTTTAATTTAATTATGCATGCCTGTGTTGCAAGGTATTTTAATTATTGTAATGAGTTAAAATTGAACATGTTGATTAACTGCCTATTAGACACAGTGATTATGTTACAGTTTTTATATAAACATTTCCAGGTGTTTTGCAGGGCATAAAAAATGTCAGCTTTCATTGAGTTAACTTTTTGATGATTTAGTTTGGCTTTTATTGCATGTAGTTCCTTCATGGCGTGTGTTTTGTTTTTAGAATCGCCTGAGTTTTCAGAGAGTGTATCTTATGAAAGTGCTGGAGCTGTATCACCAGAATTCCTGAAAAAACTTGAAGAATGGGAGAAATTGAAATCACTCAAAAGTAAAATATATTTTTGACTTTCAACAAAGTTGAGTTGTGTTGAATTGATGCAGTATCATGTCTAATTGTGGATTAATATATGGACAATGTCCTAGTAAAATGATGACTGAATAATATGATCACATGATAGTACCTAAATTTCAGCCTTTTTCATGATTTAGAGACAATATTTTCATACTGACTTCATTGTGTAGAATATAAATGTTTCCATTTTACGTGTTTTCTTTATCCTTTTTACTGTTTCTTATTTTGATAAGACAATAATGTTTAATTCACTTAATAAGTATAGTATTGAAAATATTTACAAAGCTTATCACATAACTGACATGCGTACGTTTTATTTGTATACCTTTTTAATTGCTTTTCTTATTTCTTTTATTGTTTATGCTTCATTTACTTACATAGATTTTTATGTTGTGTGTCTTAGAACAAAACTTTATGCTGAAAAACTCTTTTGTACACCATTTGACAGAAAAGAGGAATAATTATTCAGAGACTAATTTATTCATCTGAATGAATTAATGATGATTTATCAACAGTGGTCACTTATATATACATGTAAATACATCAATAATATTCTGGTCTTTATATTCCCAGTATCAAGATAAATATGTTAGCAACTCTACAGTCTAAGTAACAATTGAAGTTTGAATTTAAGCCAGTTTCCATGGTGATGTTTAATTTTGAGCACTTATTTTTATGATACTGGTATGCTTATAGAATTATAATTAATAATGTTGATGAACTTATGTACGAAATTCAAGGCATCTTGATTATATCTTGTTAGTTTGTTAATTGGGCATTGTTTTTTTTTGAGGGGTATTCATAGCTGTGCCAAATCCTGTTTGATGTTTTAGTTATGAGCTATTTTTGATTTTGCAGGTGCAGCTGCTCAAGAACCAAAGGTAGAGACTCCAGCTGAAGCTGAAACTGACAGTTCCTCAGATGAAACTGAAGGAGTTTCTACACCACCTGATAGACAAAGACAATCTGTTAATGTAGCTGAAATCCAACTCAAACTGACTGATAGTTTCTCTCGTAAAATGGAGGAATGGGAGCGACAGAAGTATCGGAGACAGACTGCAGTGTCTCCAGATGCAAAGGAACAGATCCAACAGAAAAGTTTTAAAGAGAGAACAAAAAGCAAGAAGACAAAGGAAGAGAAAGAGAGGGAGAAATTAGAGAAATTACGAGAGCGTGAAATCATGAGAGTTGAAAGGGAACAGCAGAAATTGGAAAAAGAAAGGATGAGAATTGAAAAGGAGAGACTTAAAGCTCTTGAAAGAGAGGCAAAAATTGAGAAGATGAAAGGAAGACTTTCGCAGCCCGATATGGAGTCGAAGTTGAAAAATCCAGTCTTGAGTCCATTGACTGAGTATAAAGTGACAGCAGACTTTGCACGCAAATTACATGAATGGGAAATTCTCAAAGGAAAAGATACGTCAACAGCTATGTACCTTGAAGCTCAAAAACGTAGCTTACAGTTTTCATTAGAGTATCATAACGCTCACAATATCCTTACAAAACCTGAAACTAGTGCAACTGATACTGATGATGCTCAACTTCGTAAAACAAGCAGCGAATCAGATGACATGTTCCTGATGGATGAATCTGAAAGAGAGGAACCTCCAAGAGAGAAAGTTAAAGGTCAGAAACCTCCACCTCTTACATTAATACCATGCTTAGATACACCAGATCACTCCCCTGGTGGCCATGTCTCAGATGAAAGCTCACTAGATGATAGAGTTACAGAAACAACTGGAAGTATGACTGCTGCTAACATTGCAAGGTAGATATTGTACAGTTTTATCATAACTTCTCAATTTTATTGCTGTTTTAGTTATACAGTAAAACATCATTATTACAAGCATTAATATCACAAGCAACTGACTTATCTTGAGGAGCTTGTAAAGTCCCTTCAATTTTTGTTCTTAGTTGTGTATAATTTTCAAGGAACAAACAGATACCTCATTATTATGAGCATCACACATTTATCTCTAGCAGTTGGACTGCTCCGATGTCTCCTCGAGATAACGAGGTTTTACTGCAGTTATAGAGTATGCTCTATTCTTTAAATATAAGATTTGTATTTTTCCTGCAGAATCTAGAAACTGAAGATTATATTGATAATAAGTTTTTTGGTGTAAATCCTTACTTTGTAATTTATAAATAAGTAATTATTCTTTTTTTTAATTTTATGTCATTATTCACTCTCTCTGTATGAAGTATTCTTAATATAATCATCTTGATTTGTCTTTATTAATACATCAAATGTTTTTATTTTTGCAAACTGATAGTATGAAAGCAATGTAAGTACTGGTATATAAGTAATGTTATCACTTTTATAAGATCTGTCTATTTTTTAAGTATCTGTTTTGTTGATAAACAATAGATGGTGTGTAAATGATACATGAGTTTGAAAGCTAACTGGATTTTGATAATATTGATTAACTTTCATTATGCAGTTTTATTCATCTTGTATGTCTTTCAGTTTGGAAAAAGCAAACATCCGTCTGCTTGAAGAGTTACGTCAGGCAGAGATGGAGTATAATACATTACAAGAAGAAGTTAGAGTGTTAAACAGTCGACTGATCAACTTTAGAAATGAACATGTTCTGGAATTAGGTTTGAAAGTTTTTATACTACTCAGTTTTCCACAGTATACAATCTGGGACTTTATTTTACACCAACCTGAACTGAACTCAAACAGGTTATGAAAGTAGCTAGATTGATTGCTAAATAAGTGATCCAGTAAAGTTAACATGATGATATGTAAAGAATGTTTACATCTGTTTGTTTATCTGGGTGCAATTTTGGATGTAAGACATTTCAAACTAAATATTTTCAGTGATCCCAACATTAACGATGTCTCACATATTTTCAGTGATCCCTACTTTAACGATGTCTCACATCTCTGCTGTACTGCCAGTTAAATTGTTAACTTTCAGGTTTTTACCTTCAAGAATTTATTTGGTGTTTATCAATGGAAGGCATTTATTTTTTTTTGTTTGAAAATTTCTTGGGAAGTTGTTTGTTGAAATGTTTTATCTCAGAATTTTATTATATCAAACTTGAAATACTTTAGTTTACATCTTATGTTTTGTTTGATTTAATTATATTTACTCATATTTTTATAATATTTCTTGTTTTGGCGAATGTTGAAAAACTTGGTTAACAATATCTTGTACATTCAAGTAATTATATCAATGTTTGTATGGTAGCATAACACATTTTTAGGTTTGGTTCATTCCAAAGTTCAACTACTGTATGAACATCTGGATGTATAACTGACTTTCCACAAGCCTCTTTTAGATGAAAATTGACCTGTGGTTTGTTGTATTAACTTTGATGTTGTTTTTGTCCAGATCTCTACAAGAAACAGTTGATAGAAGGTCAATCTCCAGGGGAGGTAACTTTTGATACCAAACACATGTCTCAAACATTGATGCATCTGGAAGATAAGATATCAGATCTGAAGAAATTTGGAGAACAGTTAGCTATGTCAATGGAAGGAGCAGCAGTGAGTTGTTATGTTTTGGGTTGTTCATTATTTTTTGTATGGTCCTATGCATTGGGTGGGTTTTAGGTTTAGGGACTTCGGAAAGGTCGTAATTTGGGGACATTGGAATTTGTATTTATTTGCTTCTATGCTTTCAGTTTGGAAATAATTTTGATAAAACATAAATTCTATAAATATCTGATAAGCACTCAAGGGAAAATAAATATTGTGACATCGTCATTTGTTCATGAATTAAAAATTCGCCCCTGTTCAGAATCTAAATAAAAACCCAAATCTTGTGATTAATATTAGATTTCTATAGACTTTATTTTGTGACTGTAACAGATATGATATTTTAAATTGTATGTTTTCAAGAATAAGGTAGATATGTGCACTATCTGTACAAACAGGTTGGTAAATTCCAGACAGTAGAAGGAGAAGAAAGTATAAACAACAGACTGGTAGACCTTCTTGACAAAATGCGTCTGCTCTTACAACAAGCGACACTTTCTGGAGAAAACACCTTGGGTAATTACTTAATAATTCATGTTTGTGATCCCTATCTTGTGAAACTATTGGGAACTTGAATGTATATCCCCTGTCTGTCATGCATCCTGTGATAACTAGAAAATTGTGTACAATATTTAAGTGTTTTAAGTTTCTGTAATTATAAAGGATGATGAAGAAATAACACATTCTATACATTTTGTTTCTACATACAGTAAAATCTCGACATTAAAACCATCAGTTGGACCCAAAAAAGTGGTCTTAATATGGAGGTGATCTCATATCAAGTTCAAACATAGGAGAAATATGGAAAACTGGTACAAATTTGAGTAGTCATTATAATGAAGTGGTCATTATGATGAGGGGTTGTATAATGAGGTGGTCATTATGATGAGGTGGTCATTATGATGAGGTGGTCATTATAATGAAGTGGTCATTATGATGAGGGGTTGTATAATGAGATGGTCATTATAATGAGGTGGTCATTATGATGAGGTGGTTGTAAATTTATGTTTTATTGCATATTGGTTGCTATTGTAACAAAAAGGGGATAATATGACATGAAAACAATTAAATGTGGATCCTTGGATTACAAAACGATTCCATATTTTACTGAAATTAGCTTCAGTAACAAGGACAATATGGAGAAGTTTCTTTTTACATTAAAGCAATAGTTACTTTGTTACATTTGTACTTAATTGTCATAGCTGGTGATATAATAAATAATCATTCAATGCTAATTCTTACAGTTTATATTTGGGGCATGAAGTGTTCAAATGTTAATGCATATGCATTCCTATGAACAAAAATTATATGCAGAAATATCTTTTTTTGTATTTCTTTTATTAAATGCATCTTTGTCTATTATATACAAAAATGAATACATTGTGACAAGTCTTGCTCTGTAACTCTTATTTATTATTTTACAGAGGAGGTGTCTAAAAAATCCTCAGCTTTATACAATTTTGAGAAGTTGTACAGTCAAGCGATGCAACTTCAGATGCAGATGAATAACTTACGTCTGAGTCAACTAGAAAGGAACAAAGAAATAATGAATATGAAGCGCCATCTGTTGTTACAAGAAGCAAATAACTTACTTCTGCAAGCAGACGTGACACGGCGGGAAGCTGAATTGTTGTATTATAAGGAGTATTCACAGAAACGTAGTCCGATCAAACGATGGAACACCTACAGTGGAAAGGAAGACAGACCTAGAGCTGTATGTTTATTGTTATACATCCATATGTCTCTGCGATTGATTCCTATAACAATATTCTTCAAGTTTTTAAATTCCAAAGTGAATGCTTGGCAGACTTTAGCATTTTGACTAGGACCTTGTAAGATTCTTCGCTAGCAGTCAAATTATGCATTTATAAAACAACATCTTTACTTATGCCTGAAAAATAAGAATTAATGTGTACAATCCTTTTTTATCTTAGTATGCAATTTTTCTATTGACTGATTTCTTTATTTCATAATTTTAGTTGCCTCCTGTGCAAGAGCCATCATATAAGGAGAGTATATTTCAAAGGGTACAAAGGTTACGCAGTGTACGACCTTTACTAACTAGTACAACTGACAGTGATAGCGATGTACCAACAAAATCTCCACCACGAAGAGAATCACCCAGGGTACGAAAACGTGAATCTCCTAAAACCCGGAAAAAGGAATCACCAAAACCGAGGAAGAGGGAGTCACCACTTATGAGGAGAAAAGAGAGGGAGTCGCCATTAATGCGGAAGAAAGAGTCTCAAAAATTGTTGAGTCATTCTATACCAGAAGTGTCAGATGAGAGAAGTACAGACAGAAAGGAAGAATATGTCTGTACCAGTACAAGTAGTGTATTGTCTCAACCAGCAAAGAAATCAGATCATAGAACAACGGTATTTTCAACAGTGACTCTTCCTACGGCAAAAATGATACTTCCTAAGGATATTTCTCCTCGGGAAATGAATGGTGTTCCCAGAAAGTCCAGAGCTAAAGGGTCTGAACCAAGTTCTGGAGTTTCTACAATCTTAGAGCGTGACGAAACAGAGAAGTTAGTATCAGTGCAGACGAGTAAAGGAACAGAGCCTAAATTTCCTGAACTTCTAATTCCAGAATGGAAAAAGCAGACTGATGGGAGGAAACAATTACACAGAATGCCTTGTATTGAGCCTGATGATGATGTGTTTATACCTGATACTGTTACTGAACAAATCATACTGCCTGCAAAAGCAAGGGTAGAAGAAAGCATGAAACTAATGGTTGATCGTAGTTTTGATTCAAGTGAAACAAGCGAAGACACTTTGAAATATTTAACCCCTGAACCCAGCCCAGCACATAGACCTGAACCCCCAAGTTTCCCTACTGAAATAAGAATAATTAAAAGATCTCCTCAAGAGCCTATTGAAACTGCCTCAGATCCAGGACAGAGTAGACCTAATTCTATGATAAAAGTTTCTGTGGAAACACATGGCACCCCAATGTTGCTACGTAAACCTCCTAGTGGAATATCAGTAAGAGGACAAAGATCAAGAATAAATATACCAGTCATTCCACTAAAACGAATAAAACCTGCTCAAGAACTTCTTGAGGAAAGTCAAAGGTACAGAAGTGGGCATTCAGTCTATTTGACACGAATTCTTAAGCGTTATCCAATTAAAATTGAATGCCGCAGTCGAAGTTTGGAAGACAAAAGAAATGGTGATAAGGAGAATGTTAAGTCAGGATATGTCAAAGCAATGGTGAAACAGTTGTCAAGGGAAGGAACTCCTGATTCTAAAGGATCTCCAAAACTGTCTGTAAGAGATACCTCTGGTATTGCTATTCAAAGAACAGATTCACCAAAGTCAGAATTTGTGTCCACAATTGTGAGAAAATTATCATCTCCCAGTGAATCTGTGATTGATAAAGCATGTGCTCCCCTCAGGGACTTAACAAATGGGGTTCAAGTACATAAACTTAAACAAGCTTTTGACGAAAGTGGCTCAAGTGGAATACGGGACAGAACTTACTCTGAAAAATTAGTTGTACAAAGAAACGGTTCACAAGAAATTCCATCATTGGACTCTTCATCCTCGGCATCGACAATCACATTTATACCCTTAAGTTCTAAATCAGAGAAGCCAATTTCAACTACAAGTTCCAAAGTCACATATTCATCAATGCCTATGTTAAGTCTAGAAGAAGGGGAGATTGGTAGAGAGAGGTCTTCCACAACTTCCTCGGGAAATCGTGCTCACTCATATTCTCCAAAAGACAGTCCATCACAAAGACACAAAATTCATGTTGCAGTCTCCATGTCTCCTGGTCGTTCTCGAAGAGTAATAGATCCAAGTATGTCTCCTGCCCGTCTCCGACGTTTAATGGACCCAGCATCACCAGGACGACGAAGGCGTGTTCATGAACCATCTCCCATTGAAATTGTCGAGGAAGAACCAGCTGACACCTCTGTATTTACTGCTGCTCAATCTCTGCCATCACCATCTGACATCGATGTCACTTCTGTACCTCGTCGCTCACCTAAAACAAAACATAAACACAAAAGTAAAATGGGGACCATAGAAGTTTTGTGTAGACAGTCTATGACCTTAGATCTAGGTATATCGATGCAGGGCTCAAAGGAGGAAGGGTCTGAGGCTAGGGCTGAAGGGGCTGTAGCAAGATCTCAAACATTACCCATAAGGCACTCCACATCGTCAACAACCTCTGCAAGCTCTCAATCAGAAATAGAAGGAGCCTCAGGTTATTCTGGAGAAAAGAAGAAATCCAAACATAAGAAGTTTATGGACTCTGCATTCATACAGAAATCAAAGAAATTTTTCAAAGTTTCGAAGTGAGTATAATTTATTGTTCTAGGAACATGATGAAAAGTATTTACAATTGATGGTTTTATTGTCTGTGCAACCATTCTTAATATACATGTTGTCCATTTCTAACAATTACATTGTAGTATTTTGTTTTTTCTTTTTGATTCTTGATAAGAAATATCTGCTCTTAATAAAGTTAAGTTCTACAGTTACTGGTATTTGTGTGTATTTAAATGCAGATAAGTAAAATTATGTTTTGTAATATATTCACACTGTTATTTTTGTTTATTAATTGAATTAAATGTGTTTTTGGAAATATTCTCATACATATTCTTGATCATAATATATTGAAACAAAAATAGTGTATTCCCTTGTGAATTGTGGTCTGATACTAATGTTAACATTTTGGATCTTACAGTATTATCTGATAAGATACTTGTGACAGTCTACCAATAAGAGGCCATTTTCATACTTTTGTAATTGTGTGACAATATTTTCCAGAATTTAACATTGTATTTACTTAGTAATGAATGCTGCACTTTGATGTTTATTTTGTTGAATTGTTTATCTGTATGAATGTAGCATTCGTGTTTTCAGTTCAGGTTATGCTTTTTTAGCATTTCTTTGATTTATTTTAGTGTTTTTTTTTATATTTTACACAGCTTTGTTGCATGTAAAGAATGAAACCAGTAAGTTGTTGTAAGAAGCCTGGTTATTTCTGTTTATGTTTCTGGGTGCAGACACACGGCCTGCCTGCATGAATGTACATTATTCAAACAGCTTTGGACTAGGTAGCCAGATACTATGCATTGTAAACTGTATTCTTCATGGGACAGTTTCACCTCTTAATATCACTTTGATCAATTCACTAATTAGCATCAAATATAGAGAAAGTTGTGACAATTTTTAATTGATTCAAAGCATCACTGATACAAATTGAAGTTTTATTTCCAAGCAACTTGGGAATGATGTGGAATCAAGTTCAACTTAATACTTTAGGTACATATGAATGTTTGTTGTAGTATAATATTTGATATACTTGTAATATCATGGTCCCTCATTTTGAAAGATCCTGACAATATGTACTTGTTTGTGTTTGAAAAATTCAACTCATCCAGTAGATTATAGTCACTGCATAATGAAACATTACTGGATTATTGGTTTGTGTCCCATTAAAATGTTAACTTCATCTGAATGTGATAGTATGATATATTGTGAATAACTGTCTCCAATATATATATTTGTATACATATATTTTTGTTTCTGCAATTAGTGGTACTTGTATACTGTTTTATGTTCACTTCTGTTATTTCTTGTTGTTGGGTTATGTTTAAGGTGATGATTTGATTTAGGATAGAATCACACAGCTAGTATAGGCTGTCACCTTATCTTCTATATATCTGCTTGTTTTACATGCAAGCTTCTATCAAACATGTACAACAGTCAGGTGATCATGTTGCTTGTTTCTATATTGCTGGAAATTTGCTTTTCTTTTCACTTAGGCTTATGTTTGGTTATCTTCTGTTATCATTTTGTATACAGAAACAATTTATTAGTACAAGTAAAAGCTTCCTTTTTCTTTTTCTCCTCTTTGTACATGCCAAGAATTTTTGATGTGATAAATAGTACAAATACTTTAAAGTTTCCAGTTATTTTCCATCCATTAAGATATATTAAAATGACAATCAGTTGCTGTACAACAAAAAATACAAAAGTGTGTGTTCAATGACACACTATGATGTTTCTCTATAGGCCAGATTGTTTTATTTATCAATTCTCATCAGGGCTGTATGTGTCCTTATTTTCCAATTTCAAAGCAAACAAAAATCTTTTATATTAACATTTTGGAAATTTTATTATTTCCATCAGCTAACCTAGGTCTGTTCAGATATTTATCAAGCAATGAAAAAAAAGTCTGGCCTAACTTTAAAATGGCTGTTTATTTATTGATCCAAAATTAGAAAAATTAACCCGATTTCAATAACGAAGTTGTTCCTTTTGGCATGTGCAAGAGTTAATTGGCTGTCGATTTTCTTGCTGTTTTTCATTTACAAGTTATAATCATGATTATTTCACTTAGGGAGAACCGCTGTCCATCTCTCGAATGTTGTGGCTCAGACCGAGAGGTAGGTTCTTGTTTCCATGGTAACCAATTTTGTGACAGCACTTGTGCAGTGTAATCTAATAGCAGGCAAAATTTAGACTTTGATTTGCAATAACTTTTCATATTGATGTGAAGCAACTTAAAGACAGTCATTCTGAGAGTCAATTATTTATCATAAGTTTGTCATTACGGGTAGTGTCTTCATGAAAAAGAGGACATATATATATTAATAAAGAGTATAAAATCATTTCTGTAATTCCATATCTGTACCAAATGCATGTGAAGTTCAAGCAATAAATCTGTTACCTGCCATTTTTGCTGTGAAAGTTAAAAATTACTTCCTTTTTTGCTTTACCAATTGACTATACCCCCACAAGTTTGACTGAGTAATTTGAAATCATTTCAGGGGCGATGATGTGGATGTTCAGTAATAAATTACACTGTTTGTATCATAATGTATGTTCATTGACCTAAACAGCCAATCAAACATACAAAGCATGATGCACATTATCACCATGACTTGTTAGTGTGTGTGACATACTGCCAGGACTGGTTCAAACATCACTGCATTAAGAGTTCCTGTCTATTAACTTATGACTTGGTCAAATCAATATTGTGGGGGTATAAGGCATTGTCAGTGATTGTCATTTCTGTTTTGTTTCCTTTGCTGCCAAAATTTGCTGCACAAGTGTTTTTATCATTGTTATGGTTACCATTTCTTGTTGTGCTGTATACTATTTCTTTTATTGCTGTTGTTTTCTTAACCAGATTATCACTTAATATCCATGGTGATTGTTGCCATGGAAACTTGCTGTGTGTCTTGGTATCACTTTTTCTGGTCCTTGTTTTAGTATCCTCCCATCATACTCTGTAAGTAAGGATTCTCTTTTAAGGACTGGCGACCATTGTGATTTGCTGGCTGATACTGATATTTTGGTCTTTATGATATTATTGGGTAAAAATGCAAAATGGAGACTAAAGTTGTAAAGCAGCTTGAAATAGACTGCCTTTCTCCATTCTTTCAACTATAATATTGCCATATTGCATTGATACCTGTAGTTTTGATTTTGTAATGAAGACATTTGCATCATTATTCCTGTCCGAACCTCCCCTCCCCCCTGTTTATTAAGTACACTATTATTGTAACGAACAGTTATACAGTTTTGTTTCTTACTTCATGTTTCAGTACCAACTAACATGAAACAAGAATTTATCTTTTATAGCCAGTAAACCTTGATTCAAGTTGTTGCAAAACAGATGTTTGATACCGTACGCACTGTAATAAATGGCATTCAAACTATGCCAAAAATCTGGTGATATACATTGTATATACATGGTCTGCAACTCTACAGTATAGCTGTAATAGAATGTTTAAAAATTCATTAGCCAATGATATAAACTATAAGGCTGTTTGTGTTATTATCATGTTCATTTAGTCTGAACTATTTATGCTGAAAAACTGACGTGAACAATGTTCATTTCTCATCATGGATGTATGAAATCATTTCTATATTGATTGATACAAACATTATTTACCAAAATATATGAATCCATTTGTAACCATTTGTACAACTTGACCGGGATCCAAGGCTATAAAACTTGACATCAGTCTCCTGGCTCTTGTTTCAACCCTTTGTGCTTTTCAATAGTTAAAGTTACTAATAATATTCTATTACATTTCAAGCAGAATTCTGTATACAAATCAATAGATGAAAATATTTTCTTAGATGTATTGCAAACAAGATAATTGGCATGAAATAGTTTGAGAAGAAAAATATTATTTGAACTCAGAGACTGAATTCAAATTTTATAACCTTTGACCAAGTGCTTGTAACCCTGAGTGATCATTAATATAGAACGTTCCTAGTGTGTGTATGTTTACCAGACAAAGATTTTATATTATACCAAGCACATTTATATCTGCTTGACGATTTTTCTTGATACATACACATTATTCATGTATAATCATAGTTAGGTCCATGTGTTCAACCAGGCTGTATGATTATATGTACCTTCTTATATGATAGAACAGGTTCCTATCTAATATTTCTCATTGATACAAACAGGGTCATATCATTTCTTTTTGTATTGCATCATATGATATTTTCTTACAAATTGGTTAGAATACAGTCCAGGAAAACTGGCTAGGTGGACTGGCTGCTGTATACAACTGAAAATTTTTTGAAAAACAGCGTTAAACCCAGAGGAAAAAAATCTCATTGGCCAAGCATGCATGGTCAAATAACATAAGGAGGTTCATGGAATCCAGACTGGTGCTGTATGTTTGTTAATAAAATTGTTCAGTGATAAATACTGTACATGTGTTAACTAAATGTCTGTTTGAATTCTATCAAGGACATAGCTTGGTTGATTTCTATAATTGTACAAAACTGCCATTTTCATGTATTTTGGAGTGGAGGGCCAAACATGTGTCTCTCAGAAAGCTATGTTAATCACCTTGATACTGTCATTAAGTATAGGAATACTGATATTATATCAATACATTCATATGTATTTGTCTTGTTTTTGTTCTCAATATAAACTATTCATCTTCAGATGAAAACAGTCTGATGTAAATGAGGGATGATACAAAGGTACCATTTGTTACTGATATGATGTTCTCATTTCAGCTTCATGTAGTCTTTGTTGTGTGCTAGTATATTTTGTTCTTGTCAACATAGCTTTATTTTTACAGCTTTTTTAATTAGATTTTATGTTCCAATTTACAATCATTATGTTAAATTAAAAGTAGACATTATCTAAAATTGGCAAGTGCTAGTGACTACACTCATTAGCTTCAGTACAGTATCAATTAGTGTAATATAATTGTATGTATTCATCTTAGACAACATTTCTATGTCATGAAATGATGAATAAGATGCTTTTATAAGATAGCTAATGCTGATAGATGCTTGTCTCATAAGTTATGTTCTATATAATTTATGTAGACATTATATAAACATTAACAATACCATCAGTTATTCATTGAGTAGACAAACATTTTGAATTACAGTACATGTATTAGGTTTTTATTCCTTGCATACAGTTTCTGCTCTCTGCATGTTTGATACTGTTAGAATTGTTTCTTTCATGTAAAATCAATCATTTAGACTAATATTAACAATATGGTAATTAATTCATACATTGATTAGTTGCTTGTTGTTACACTGATAAAAGTTTTGGTAAACAAAATGTTCACATGAATTGCAAGTTATTAAATTGTAATAAATATTAAAACAATTCTTTCTACAGTATAATGTCTCATGAAATATTTTGACATAATTTATAAATTACTTTCAGGAATTAATTTTTATCAGTGAGAAATAAGACTCAGACTGCATTTTAAGATAAATTTCTTCAAAGAATGAGTCAGCTTCATCGTTGTACAACACCACTACTAGCATTGTTCTGTATTTTTCCTATGATATTTCAGTTACTCCTAGACTAAACCATGTGTCCAGTTCAGAGAAACAAGATACTGGTACCTGGCCAGAGAGAAGCCAGATTATCGGACCTAGCACATGACAGAAACAAGTGACACAGGAAATAGGTGACTGGTACCAAGATAAATAGACATAAACCTATACTGCATGTCCAGAACCATTCATACTGGTCATGTACAAAGTCATGAAGTGAGGATTCAACTGACTGGTCAATAATAACCGAGATATCTGAACATCGATGGAACTGACATTCAAGTTTATAACCTTATCCTGTAAGCCAGGTACCACTAAAACAGGCTAACAAACAAATGCTGGCCAGGAACCAATCTGAGATCATGTAGTAGCCAATTACTGTTAATGAATTAAGATGCACACTGAATTTTTCTTAAACTACATGAAGTTATCAATTTGTTATGCCTTATATGGATAAAAGATTTAATTTAAAGATGTTGAAGTATTATGATCACTTAAATGAAACAGAGTAAATTGATTATTTGTGCATTTTTCAAAAATTTAATGTGGGTAAATTCTTACAAAGTGAACTAGCAAAATGATGAAATGGTAAGATTAATAAGTTATTTATTCTATGTCTTTGCAATGTTAAATACTTAGTATAAATTAAAATGTATACAAAAATAAAATTAATAAATATACAATTTTCCTATTTATTCTTTTATTTATTAGAGATAAGAATATTTTTGAATTGTATGTTTTTCTGTTACTACCAGCAACTAATTTTATGAGTAAGATTCAGAACTTAATTTGATTTTCATCATTTTTCATTTACTGTTCAATGTAGAGCAGACATCAAAATGTGTGTCATGCTATTTATTACAGCTTTCAAGCCATATTGGTTTCTTTTCTAACGCAAAATGTTGGTCGACTTTGCAAATGTCAGCAAAGTTTATATCGAAAGTGCAATATATATATTTTACTGGGATTTTAACCATTATTTTATTTTATGAATATCAAACATGACTGTGATTTTATATTTTTCTTTGGTGCTAATTCTTGTTACCGATAGTTTAAATAAAACTGACATGTTGAGGGTTATCCTACACAGATAGAATCTGAAAATAATTCAGACAAGTATTTTTAACCTAAATCATTCACTTTTATTTATTTTTGGCCTACTTTATCAATGAAACAAATCTAACAAAATTCAAGTCTTTCAATGACATGTACTTTTTTATCGTTAGATCTATTACTATCGTATAATTTTATACAGGCAATATTTGATCGACTGATTATGTCTTATTTAATCGACTGATTATGTCTTATTTAAAACTTTAAGTATTGAAGTATTCTGATTATCTTGCATTATTTCATCCATTCTTATTCTCTCAAATCATTCTTTTCACTGCAATTTATTTATAACTATGTATTGATATATTTAAAATAAAACAAAAAACGAAACTTGTGTTTGTTTTTTTTTATAAATTCAATTCAGATCATGATGTGAAAATCAGATTTTGCATATTAATAAAGGATATGTTTGTCTGCATATAAAATACAGGAAGTATGCTTTGTGTACTATCATTATTAAGCATTGCCTGTCATAAGATATTGGCAGATTTACACATCAAGCGGTCTAACATCACATAGATTTATATCAGGCCAGAAAAAGATGGTCATGATTACAATTCACGACTTGCCCTATTTTTTGTACCAACCCTGAAGAACCAAACAGCAAAATCCGAAGTATGAAAATATTTCAGGATGAATGATACTTTGTATTTCTCACGAAAGGTGAGAAAATAAAATTAGAAGCTTTTTGAAATATTAATCCTAATTTTTGACTGTAAACATGACTATTTTTTTCAGCCTCACCTAAAACATCACTATATGGCAAATTGTTCTGAAAATTATGTGTCCAAAAACATTGGTGAATGGCAAGCTAGGAAAAATTAATGCACTCAACTGGAAACATTGATAACACTGTAAATGTGATAAGTCTGTATAGAACACAATTGTACATTATAACTAACAATATAAATACATTATCAACATATGAAATATTCTTGTAAGAAAATTTACAAGATTTGAATTGAAATGGATTTGATTTGAAAACAATTCATCAATACAGGAGCAGCTGAACCTACTCACAGGTAAGTTTTGTTGATTATTCACAAAATCTGTTAGTTGCAAAGTGACGTAATCCTATTAAAATAAGAGTGAGTTATGTCACTTAGCAGGATGGTATGTTACATTCAAGATTTTTATGCAGTACCTTAGCAGAAAAGAATCTCATAATAAATATCTGTTCAACTAAAATTGAAACATGACCATATAACATGAAGTGAAATTTGTATAAAAAGGTAACAATTGGTATGAACATAAAATGCTATCATTATCATGTAAGGGGGTTGGTCACCAAAACAAGGATAGAGTAACAAGGAACAGAGAATATATGCAGAAATTGTGTAGTTTGAAATATAAAAAATACTTCAATATAATGATTATTGTGAGTTTTATGATTAGTATTGTGTTATGGGAGACAACCTATAGTTTCCTCTAACTGGTTACATTATAGTAATGCATGACTTAATGTTACTGACCCCTTTTATATACTGTATATATTCTGTACTCAGTTACACTCCGCTTTGTTCACCCGTATGCGATTATCCAAGAGATGACGATAAACCAATTCAAAACTTCTCTCTGCAAGACACTTGAATAATAAACATCTACATGTAACGACTTGCATTCGTACAATCCTTACACCAGGTACACAACATCGTCACTTAACAATCCCTACATTAGATACACAACATTGTCATATTGCATTCATTATACCAAATACACAACATTGTTACATTGCAATCCTTATACCAGATATTCACCATTGTCACATTACAATCCTTATACCAGATATTCACCATTGTCACATTACAATCCTTATACCAGATATTCACCATTGTCACATTACAATCCTTATACCAGATATTCACCATTGTCACATTACAATCCTTATACCAGGTATACAACATTGTCACATTACAATCCTTATACCAGATATTCACCATTGTCACATTACAATCCTTATACCAGGTATACAACATTGCCACATTACAATCCTTATACCAGATATTCACCATTGTCACATTACAATCCTTATACCAGGTATACAATATGGTCACATTACAATCCTTATACCAGGTATACAATATGGTCACATTACAATCCTTATACCAGGTATACAATATGGTCACAATCTGTTTCATGTTCTGAATAATATTCTGCAGCTGATATATTAGTTGTCACTGTACACAGATACATATTTATATACAAGTAGATCGCAAAACATCTCATGGATGTTTGTTTCAGCTGTTTACTGTTTAGATTTCTCAGCAATCAAATCAAGAACAAGTTGACCTGCCATTGCATCTTCAATTGCCATACCTATAGGAATAATGAAGTTACATACCTGTAGAAATAATGACATTATATGCCTGTAG
This sequence comes from Lutraria rhynchaena, assembly GCA_008271625.1. Lineage (NCBI taxonomy): Eukaryota > Metazoa > Mollusca > Bivalvia > Venerida > Mactridae > Lutraria > Lutraria rhynchaena. Next base: position 108,181 of record VIBL01000290.1, on the reverse strand, counting down.
AAGGAATGACATTGTATACCTGTAGAAATAATGACATTATATGCCTGTAGAAATAATGACATTATATACCTGTAGAAATAATGACATTATATGCCTGTAGAAGGAATGACATTGTATACCTGTAGAAATAATGACATTATATACCTGTAGAAATAATGACATTATATACCTGTAGAAATAATGACATTATATACCTGTAGAAATAATGACATTATATACCTGTAGGAATAATGACATTATATACCTGTAGGAATAATGACATTATATACCTGTAGAAATAATGACATTATATACCTGTAGGAATAATGACATTATGTACCTGTAGGAATAATGACATTATATACCTGTAGAAATAATGACATTATATACCTGTAGAAATAATGACATTATATGCCTGTAGAAGGAATGACATTGCATACCTGTAGAAATAATGACATTATATACCTGTAGGAATAATGACATTACATACCTGTAGGAATAATGACATTACATACCTGTGGGAATAATGACATTACATACCTGTGGAAATAATGGCATCATATAGCTGTATGAAATGATATATGATATACCAGTTCCATACCATTATAACTAGGGATTACAATGTACATTTGTGAATTTGTTTATATATATTTTCATGCATGAATACAGATAAGATATCCAGATGGTTTCATTTGTAAGCAGAAGTCACAGAAAAAATAACAAAAATGGAACACAGTTAACCCTTTACCTCATAATACTGCATTTCCCCCTGCATCTGAAGCAGACAACCTTTGAAAACATTGTGGCTAAAGAAGCCATTGCTTGTAATGAGTAACTGCTTCTTTTGCCACAATGTTTTTCTTTTCTATCAGAGAGAAATATCCCATTTTTTAAAAATAAATTGACGTTTTGTATATTAGCTACGAATTTGGAAGAGTCAAAATATGCTATAGAGGCAAATGGTTAAATTGTGTAATCTTGATGAAACATCAGACTACAAGAAAGCTACGTATAAACCAGGACACACGTCTACATTTTGATTTATATTCATACCATTTGTATTTTACAAGAAGAGTATAACAAAATACACAATAAGATATTACCCAGGGATTTAAACACTGTAAGCTGATCTTTTTTAGCTTCCTTTTGATCCAATATCATTTCACCTAACTCTGCATAAATCTCAGCCTGAAGGAAGTAAAGCCATTTATATTTATCTATTGACCATAATCTTGATGAATTAATAAACTCATCATGATACAGATAATATTGTCACATTTTCTTTTACAATTGCCCGGAACAGCACTTAAACTATTGTGTGTAAGGGAGAATTTTACATTAGCTTGTAGAAGAGAAACATTACACTGATCATTAGGAGAAATCTTACACACATTGAATGTACAGAAAGACAAGTTTTACAGATCTACATTGATAGGTGTAAAGAAATTTCCACAGAAAAAGTTACCACACACAAATCAATATTTCCCAACTTCAATCAAATTAAAATCTTTAAAATGAACCTAGCAGAAGGGACCAAATATCAATACATACTTTAGATAATATTACATCACCACTTTCATTGAGAGCCCCATCTCTACTGTCTACATACAACACAGACGACCTGACTAAATCAGGAGACAGTTCTGACCAGTCTGGTCGACAGGCTCCTACAGCTGTAAGATCAAAATTCAATCATGTGATTACAACATACAAGACTGATATCGCAGGGTTTTCCCTAACAGTTTCTGTTTAAGGGTCCAAGGGACCCTCAATACAATAGTTTTAAGGTCCTTCGAGAAAAATTAAGGGTCTCTAGTATAGTAATTACAATAACCTTATTCATGGCCACCTCAATCTCTGAAATAACTTTAGGTTTTGCTCAAATAATAAAAACCATGCAAAAGAGAAATATATTGGTGATGTGTGTCCAATGGGATGCAAGGATTTGGAAAAATGGGTGGCAAGGTTAATTTTATGTGCAAGGATGCAGAAATCCTGTGTATGGAAAAACTCATACAACATGTTGATTGAGACATTTAACAAGCTCAAACCTAGTTGGTCATCAGAATACACATGTCATAAAAGCATCAAATGTATGATGTAAACTTGTTTTAAGTAAACAAGCACACATGTACATGTTGCTCATTCAGTCAGTCCATAATAGATTAAACTTCTTTACAAATATGGTCATAGAAAGAAGTACTGTGTTAGGGTCATTAACTTGCCATCTCTCCATCAAGAATCCTGAAATAAACCTTACGGACAAATCTACTGGCTTTGTCCTAATGAAAACATGTTAAGTGCTACGCAAAGTAAAAAATCATACCAACATCAAATATTAAAAGAGCCCAGAACCCAGATTTTACAGTTGGTTAGCAAGTTTGACAACAATTCAGGATAAACAATGAGGAAAAAGTATTTGCCTGTTACTAAATGAATGAAAGCAGCTTCATATTTACCATTTATATGAGCAGTTGGTTTGACCCATTGAGATTCAAGGACGGGTGTCGTGGCTCCAGTCACAGTGACAATTACATCTGCGTTACTGACAGCCTCCTGTGCCGTATGACACGCAACACCACCAATTTCAGTAGCGCATTTTTCAGCACTTGCAAATGTTCTACTCCATACAGTAACCTATAAGTACATAAATCCAGATATCCTCATATCCTGCAATGTTGTATTTCTCTAATGTATGTAAGGGCAGTCCATTCACGTACTTCAAATTGGACAAATCCACTAAAGTACTTATAAGAGCAGATGAATCTTAGCTAAAATTGATAAAATATTATGCTAGCCAATGATTCTAACAAGGAAACTTCTAAACACAGTAAAACTTCAAATAGCAGCCACCTCAATATTATGACCACCTTATTACAACAATCACTTATTTTCAGAACGGCTTTCAAAAACTCCTATAATTCAACTTAATAATAAGACAACCACATCACTATGACCAATTTTTAGGGTCTAAAAGTGGTCTCATTATCAAGGTTTTATTGAAGATTATATTGTAAGGTCAATGTATTACATAACAATGCATGCACATAATATTGTCATCAAATATACCAGCATCAATCAAACACCATAATGAAATTAAAGACCAGAAAAGGATTCCTAGAAAAAACGTATACAAAACGTCCAGTCTTCAGTATGATATTGGTTGGCATAAAGTAAGATAAATCATTATAAAAACCTCTTCAGTACAATATTGGTTGGCATAAAGTAAGATAAATCATTATAAAAACCTCTTCAGTATAATATTGGTTGGCATAAAGTAAGATAAATCATTATAAAAACCTCTTCAGTATGATATTGTTTGGAATGAAGTAAGATAAATCATTATAAAAACCTCTTCAGTATAATATTGTTTGGAATGAAGTAAGATAAATCATTATAAAAACCTCTTCAGTATGATATTGTTTGGAATGAAGTAAGATAAATCATTATAAAAACCTCTTCAAATTTCTGAATAGTTGATAAAGCCTTGAAATGTGATCTTGCTTGAACTCCAGCCCCTAATATTGCAAGTTTTCTGGTTCCAGATGGAGCTAGATACTGGAATAGACAAAATCAATACTAGTTATAAATATAGAAACATGCAAAATTGAACAAAATATGTTAAACAGGGAACCGTCTATAAGTCAAATATGTCTTTGAGGGCTCCTTTGATCCAGACACATAAACAAAACCTTTCGAAAAGAATTTGATTTTTATGCATGCTAAATTATAAATTAACAGACAAAGGGTTATACCATTTAAATCTTTTACATCATCAAGCATGCATCGTCTGATATCTCTAAAAAATGTCTTATAAGTCTGATTAATCCACATGTCTTACCTTAGTAGCTACAGCAGATACAGCCGCAGTTCTCATAGCTGTAATTACCTCACCATCCATCACCTGTAACAAACAATACACCAATAGATAACACTGTGTACTTATCTCACAGTAAATAACTTAACAATCTTCATAAAATTACAGCACATCTGTAACCAATTAAAATATTTGTTTGAGGTAAATGTAAAATTTACACTGAAATAATGCTTAGAAAATGTTGACTGAAGTACAAGGTGCAGGTTATGGGCTGTCAAATCATTTTTGAAAATGTTTGCTTCATTTAAGGGAATCACATGATCACACAATTAGAATCACGATTAAAGAGATGAGATTGATGCAAACTATACCCTGTACATGTAGTAATGTATAAGAGGTGTAAACATTAGATTAATCAGGTCTGCTCTAAGTCTACCAATTTGACCCAGTACATGTATTCTAATTAACACAACAAATTAAACCTGCAAATAAATTAATGTAATGTACATTATGCTAGCTCAGGCTTTTATTTTATTCTCATCATGCGCATGCTAGAAAAACAAACAATTCAAAGTTAGTCTAATTAACACCACAATTTGCTGACCAAACCATTTACAAATCACCTTCAACATAAGTTAGCGATACACTCAGATGAAATTTAAACTTTATTATAATATTTTAAGTTTAATAAAAGTCCTAGAATCTGTATTCAGTCCCAGGAAGTTAATGACTTAAGTTTTCTGGGACACTAACCACAATACAAATTTGTTTCGAGATCATTGCTTAATTAGGACAACATCAGCACTTTGCAAGAGAGATGATTGTTCATGAATCTTTGTATTGTAAGAGTAGTTATTGTGTACCTAACTAGAAATAATAATACCACTACTGTGTAGAATTCACAATTCACAGAATTCAGGCCTTCACAAAGTTCTGCATAGTTTTTACTGCAACATTTTTTCCAAGAGCTGAATATTCTCTTTCTTACTTGTAGCCAGTGAAAGATTCTTTACTATGATTTGAAGCACTCATTCTCAGTAGTAGTGTGAGGTTTTTCAGATAAATTGATATTGCATAATAGCAAAACTGACACAATAAATCATAGCATAATTACAACTTTTCATCATAAATAGACTTTACATTTAATTTCAAATGTTAATGAGTGAAAAAGCATTCATTTTCACAATAGTTTATCCTTATCACAATTAAAATTAATAGCTAAATAAGTATATATGCAAAAATGTTAATCATACGTGTGAGCGGTACAATATCGTGTGACTCATCTAACATCCTAAGGTAACAAATTTATCCAGCATCATTGAAAATACTGGAAATGTCAGTTTGGTTTCCAAGAATAACCCGCTGTCTTGTGCAAATTTTATGTTATTTAGCCATCAGAATACACTGTAACACATACAGTTCTGCATAACATTATGATCTACTTAATTCAAATGACAGACATAATGCATTTGAATAAAAAAGTTTCTGCAAACAAGCACACAACCAATATGATGCATATGGCATTATAAATATAATGTGTATTTATTTCATCTGTATTGTAATGGCAAAAAGAATTTCTCACATAACGTGACTTGTAATGTGTGTAGAGCAATTACTGATAATGCATTGCTTGTCACATGGCAAGATTTTGTTGTGCAAATAAGGACTTTAACGTATGAGCAACTTGTTCAATGAGCATATAATATATGTATGGAACAAAACCAACTATAAAACAATATGGCTACCTACGGCTTTAGGGATTCCAGTTTTTGCCTCAAACATAACAATAACAGCACTATGAGTAGCAACACCATACCTCTGTGAATTGTTAGGAAAGAAGGTTACAAGTTTCACACCAACAACATCAGAGTCTTCACACACTGTGGGCATCACTCCAAAAAATCTGAATACAAAAAAAAATACAAATTTATAGTGGCATCATAAAAATACACAAGCCTGACAGAGAACCAAACAAAGCATTGAAATCTTCATAAAAATGTTGAGAAGCAGCAAAATATGTGTATGTTTTAATGTATGATAAGACCTTTAACTTTTGTCTGTTGATTATAACTTTTTTTAATTCCATTCATGAAATAATCAATTCCACTTAGACTGATCTACTGTTTTTTTTCAAGCTGTCACTTACATGTAAGATCAATGGTTTCAGGGCATATACAGAACTTGATGCTATTGAAAAATACGTAATTTATATTATAATGTAAATAAAACTCCATAATTCAATATTTTTCGTGGATATTCAATTTAACATAAAATCAGTAAAAATATATGTAAGGAATGCACAGATCAGTTGGATTCAATGGATTATTGTGATTATATGACTTATTTGGATTTTGTGGACTAATGAGTCCCTCTGTATATTGCTCGGGTTAATGCATGTATGGTACAAGAGAGTTGCCTGTTAACTGTAAGCATTGCCTGTTGTGTGAATAATTAAACGGAAGTTGAAGCATACAAAGTGTTGTTCCTTAATTCATCCCTAGAGTATATTTTCCGTTACATATACATAATGTACTCAATGTACAATTTGCAAACACAAGAAAACAGAAAGTATATCAAGATGGGAAATAGCTAAAAAATGGTGCAGACTAGGTAAAAGAATCTAAGCATACTATGATAAATCCAATATGTAAAAATGTGAAGTGTTCTTTTTTAAAATTCAACTCAATTATCTGAAGTTAACATCTGTTTCTTGAGCTCTGCACATGAAAAAATATCGCTAAAATCATCACAGTATTTAAACATGAAGTGAAAAAACGCTCCACATACAAAAAAATTGTAATACATTTACTTAAGACTGTAACTTGCAGGCATGTTGAGCAAGTATTTCTTTTGAAGTTGTCATAAAATCATAAGAAGTGTCCATGTTCGGCTGACTGCCTGTCTTTAACAATTGTGACTTACCAAATAAATCGTAATAAAATAACGATATTTTGTGTTTAACTGAAAAGTAGCTTAAACACAAGATTAGATTTGACTAACATTTGTAAACATACCCGCCTTCTTTCACCACAGGTAAAACTGTCCTAACAGGTTGATTCACACTTTTCTTAGAAAACACAACAAGTGATTTTTGCATGGCATCAATGAGCCTGTCATACTGCAGCACATTTTTAACCTGCTCAGCTGGAATAATTTTCTCCATAGCTAATCGCTAAATGTTGGGAGATCGTGAATTGTCACGTGATATCTATATTTAGGCTCAAACAGCTTATATCATTGAAATGTCCTTTCTGTTTACATAGTGAAACAGACATCTGAAAATAACAAAAATGACACATCACCCCAAATCGCGTACAAAGTATCATCAAAATATTAAATTCTTAATCTTTGCTAGTGAATTAGTTTTGCTGTAAGCGACCCGGCCTTCTCCAAGTTTTGTGTTGGGATTTCTGAAATATTTTCCAAATGTAAGTTGTCTGTCTTGTATCAGTTCAAACTATGAAAGAGAAAAGTATATTGATAAGACATTTTATCACATTATTTCAATATGCATTATGTTCTATTTCGTATTGCTTTTGTAACATATTTTCGCGATAATTCGTGTCAAGGTTATTGTCTTAGTATTGATTTAGGTTAATAAGAAAAAAAAGATCAGTTATTTAGATTCTTTATCTTTCTTTGATAGCGAACACATACATGAATAATGTAAATGTCTTGTTGACTAAAATGATTTCATGTTTACAGTCAATGTATCACTAACATGTCATGATGTGTGATTTGACTGATCAGGCACTTGACATGCTGTGGGCTGATGAAGAAGAGTGGTATGTCTATACCTATTTAATCAGAATCCTAGCCATTTGCCAATCCAATTACCTTTCAGTTATAATCAGCATCACACACCAAACCTGCAGACATAACAGTTAAAGCTTAGCTAGTATGTAATAATTTGCTGTTAAGAATAAACTTAAGAATAGATATGCAATGTTGCATCACTTTTTCTCTTCCTCCACTTCCTACTTCTGTGCTATAACTTGTTTGATCAGATTGATTGTTCAAACATTCTGTTCATTTTTCACTTTCAATGGATATAGTTTTATATTTGATTGTCATTTAATGATGATTGGTATCAAATTTCAATTCTAAGACTAAACACATGTTTATATGTTTATACATATATATATCATGTACCTGTTCATCAATCCAATTTGATTGACATGCAGAGATTGCAGGCTTCTTGAAACTGCTGGAATACTTGCCTGACATTTGGTCTGGCAAAGTTAGAATTCCTGTCTGACCAAATGAAAATTTGTCTAACGGAATATATAATAAATAAGTGATAAATGTTGTAAATCGTGCCTGACTGCCGGACATCTGGTCCAGCACTTGCCAAAAAGAGATTGGACATGCTTGAAATTTGCCTGACATGCCCGACGGTCCAGCAACTTTCGGGAAGTGTGAGATTATGACCCATACAATCAATTACAAGTGTATAGTTGATTTTGCATTTTAATGGTAGGGAAATAAGTTTCAGTAGATCCACTTTATGCCTTTGTGGTTCATGTTTGAGCGAACATTCTAGAAAATTACAGACATCAACATGGAATGAAAGTCAACTTAACCAAATACTAGCTTCTCTTGATTATGGTTTTTGTGGCAAGCTTGTTCCACACTACAAACCTACCAAGTACTGCAATCATGTTCAAACCTAAGCAGATTCTTAACAATTACTGAATTGATTTCTGCTTAACTTTAAAAGTTATGTGTCTACATCAGCCTGGCTCTTATACTAGTTTGAATAACTCCTGAATTTCATTTTAGTGAAAAATGCATTTCAACTCATTACCTAGCATGTGCTGAACATAAAGGTTTTCAAATTGTTCTCCTTTACTCAGTGTGTTGTGTTTTTTTAACTTTTCTTGACTCTAAACTGCATTTATCTTGCTTGTCTGCTTTCTTACATGAAATAAGTTTATAAAAATATAATGTATTAAGGTTTGAAACTAAAACAGCTCTTAAAAGTTTTGCTTATTATAAGGTATAACTGCACCTGCTTGACTGACTTAACATGTTCAACAAACATTGTGCATGGAATATCTTTTTCTGATCCTACCAATAGTCTGAGCCAAGTGTGTGGGATATTTGTTGTCTAGCTTGACTAAGTCTTAGCCTGAGCACAATGTGTCTGCTGCTGTCATTAAGTAGTTCCTACTTTCTTCTGATTGTTTTCTGATTGATATAGATAAGAAAAGTATTCCTAGAAAAAAAAGAACATAAAAACCCCACCTTCCCCATAATACAGCCTTCCCCAAAAATATAAATGAAACAATATTATGATAACCATATCATTTTTCTTAGTTTGTGTTGTAATCCCAGTTCAACCAAAGTTTATCTTATGTGAGCCATCATACTTTGTGGTAGTGTGCAGATAGTGTTATTTACTGTCACTAATTCAGGTTATCTATTAGTAACACCATCTAATTCAGGCCAAAGAAAAAGGTTCGTTACTGAGTTTTAAATTCACATTCATATTTTTTTTAATGAATGAGCTCTATATGTAAAATTCTGTGATTGTGGAAGTACAAACAAAGTATCCAAACTCTTAGAATACTTTGGAATGGTCTGCAAATTTTTTCCAATAAGATATTTTCATGGTTTGAAAACAAGAATCATTGTTATTACAATTCAAGCATTTCATTCACGCTTTTAGATCGTTTTGTGTATCTGTCTGTGTGCATATATATCCCAAAATCTGAGCCATGTTGAGCATTTTTTTGGTTCATTGACAAAAAGTTCGACAAAATGAGTGCTGAAGGAAAAAGTTGTTTTAACATTCCTTTCATACTTTTGGCTCATGCCATGTCAGGGTTTGGACACAAGGTGTATATTGTAAATATTGAATATTTTTAATATAAACAATATAAATTATCAGTCATGACACATTATATGTGTCTGTATAATTGCAGGAATGAGATGCTCCTTTTTCTCAACTGTTACCTCTCTAGAACAATCAATTTATCTCCATAAATGTTACTGAAGAGAGAACACTGTATTTATACGCAGTATTCGAATAAAGCACTTGTATCAATTAAATTATTGACACACAAATTCAGTTAATGCATGCACTGTCCATGTTCTAACTACTAGACATATAAACAAAATTAATTATTTACTTGGCCTTGTCTCTTAATGGTGTCATGGTCAGTGTCAAAATTTCATGTTGGAAACTGTGGTCAGAGCACTATCTGTAGATGCTTTCAAGCATTGAACAACAATAAGCCAATACTGATTGACTTGTATGAAGTTAAAATTCTGTGTTAGCTATTTTGTATGAAGAAATTTTCCTCGTCAGACTTACAGAAATGACAAAAATGATGAAAGGTAAACATTTCTTTTACAACCAATAGGTCAGACTCAGTGGCTTATCATTCATTGTTTGAATGTAATAATTAAGAAGTTTTGCACTGTTTTCACTGTCAGGCAGGTCAGGTAAATTAGTTTGGTCTTTTCATATATTTACCATATTATATGAGGTGCTTATTATAAATTATGACATAGTCTCATTGTAATCCTGTGTTACTCATTATTTATATTTTAACCTTATCTTATGTAAACTATTCAGATGCATCAATAGTAATGTCTAAGATTCTTTGTATAAACTTCTGCATAAAATATAAACATTAATTTGTGACGTTGGATTGAACCGAATTATTTGGACCTACTGGTGCATAATTGGTGCTTAATTGTATTCACCATCCATAATAATAAATCATCATAAATTCACATTCATAATAAAACTGCTAGTAAATATGAATTGTTGACATAATCCAGGACTATGGAATAAGCTGGTAATTAGTAACTGGTTAATAACATTGGCTAATAATAGGTGCTTGTGTTTGGTTGTTCTCAGAATAAGGCCATACCAAATCGTATCTTCCGCGGACAGAAAGGTTTTGGTCACCTGAGTGGAATAAAAAAACATATTGTAATATTGAATATTCGATCATTTGAAGTATCTTTATTGGGTCATCACATACTGGAACAATTTGCTTTGTATCACTATGCCTTCCAGTCGTCAAAATCGATCAATATTATGCTTTTGTTTTGATTTAAGAAATGAAACATATTTATTCTCACTGAGTGACTGTTTGAACTTTTAATAGAAGCTAATATTTTGTGGTAATTAAGTAGGAAATTTGTGTTTTTTCCTGAGGCACTTGTTTGTTTTTCCGGATAGCTAGATAGGTTTTTGAACCTCAATGTTACACTAAACATAGATTCGATTTGGTATGGCCTGATTAGTTGAAACTCTGGTTTATAAAATAGATTAGTTGTGAAACTCTGGTTTATAAAATAGATTAGTTGTGAAACTCTGGTTTATAAAATAGATTAGTTGTGAAACTCTGGTTTATAAAAATGAAGTTTATTGGTCATGGAATTTGCTGGTTAAAATTCACTTGTTTATGGAATTGACCGATTAAGTTTACCAGTTAAAATATCCAGTTAAAGTTTATTGGTTTATGGCATTGACAGGTTAGTTTATTGGTGTATAGAATTGAATGGTTAAAGTTTACTGGTTTATGAAATTGACAGATCAAAGTTTACTACTGGTAATGTATGGAATTGACTAGTTAATGTTGATTGGGTTTATGGAATTAGTTTGTGAATTTTTAAATTGTGTTAGTTTATGTAATTGGCTGCTTACTGTTTATTTTTCATTGAATTAGCCTATTTTGTAAGTGATAGGTTGCATGAACTACAATTATACCAAATTTAGGTCCATTTAATAATTCGATTGAAGTTCTCCACTTTATTGGCGTTGCATGCAACACATGACTCAGAAACTATTTATAACTCTGACAGTTACTTGCAGCATGGAAGTATAGCCTTGACAATTCCTGACACACTGGTATTTATAGCCATTCTGGTTCCTGGCTTATTGTTGGTGAGGTGATAAAAGTTCTATGTTCAATACATGTTAATTGATTATTTACAGTACGTTGGAAGATGGATGAGACATTGCTGAAAGTTGTTGGTTCTGGTGCTGTGGTTGCTACAGCTGCTGCTTTCTGGTTAATGCAAAAACCTGCTAAGTTTAACAAGAACACTGATTATACAGAACAGACTTATGACAATGAGGTAAGATGATTTTTATACTTGAACACCTCATACCTATTTGTAGTCTGATCTATTTAATCTTACAGTGACATAAGTTTGATCCTCATCTGTGACCCTACCAAAACTTCTTATAAATGCCCTTGTTTGCGATCTTGGCTATGTTTGGTTTGATAATTATCATGCTGACACTGGTTGGCAGGATGTCAAGTAAATATGTGTTGATGTTTTTTGAACCTCCAATTTGAGATAACATTGCCAAGATGGCTTAAGTTGACATGGTGTAAATTATGCTTAAAATAATGACTGTATATTCATGTTGGAACAATTAAAGCTAGCCTGTATCGAACTAACAAAATTAGTGAACACTTTTTTAGATTTATTGTCTTGCTGTTCCAGTATATTGGCATAGTGCTCCTGGCTTTGTTTTGTTTTATGTGACTTATTGCCACTGGGGTTTAATGCCATTTTTCAACAATTTTTCAGTTACATATGGCAACCGGTTCACCTAACCAGTTTTCTTGTACTGTATACTAGCCAGTACTAACTTACCCTTCCATAAGGAGCCGGCAACTTCTTTTAAATCAACATTTTTGTCAAATTTTTATTGAAGGGTATGAAGGGATTTGAACCCTTGTGCTCCTGGAGTCTGTATTGGCAGTCATCAGTGCTGTCCAGCATCTTTAAAAAATGTAACATTTATAAATATTTTACACCGTAATGGAGATGACAGAAAAAGCATCCACCAATTTATTGCATTTTACCTGATACTCTTTTCCTAATGCTAACTGGATGTATGTATATTAGGAACATGCCTATTTGTAGATATTGTTGTCTATTTCTGGTCAATGACTGAGTTACATCCCCTTGTCCACACAACTGCTCCAGAACTTACAATCCTTAGATACTTTGGTATGTAAAAATGTAATGATTATCTAACAATATCTAACAAGGAAACAGTGATAATTGCTTGGTATAATGTAGAGTTACTCCTTGTAGAAAGCCCTGCAGGAAAAGTTTTTAGGGAATTGTTGTGAAATCTTTTAATTAGTTTCTCTGTGAAGCTAAAAATATATGTTTATGTTAAAGTACTTATCTTTAAGTACCGGTCCTTTTTTTATACATCACATGACAATAATTATTGTTGACATAAAATTCCTGACTTTCCTCTGTGTGCGTGCATGCGTGATAGTCTGTGATAGTCTGAATGGATTTCAAATTAATCCATGTTATCAAAAATCAATGGCAGAACAGATAATTAGCTGATAACTAGATATATTGACAATTATTTCAGCAAAATTGCTCCTATCAAAAAATGTTTCTGAAAAATGTATAAATATAGTTTGAAGTGATTTAATTGCTTTTTCAACCTTCAATATGAATAACATCATTTTGAATCCAAAATAGACCATTCATTGCACCAGGGTGATCTTATTGGGTCAATTTCTATACTAACATATAGACGTTACTAATTATCATTCCATAAGCATTAAACTTCTCCACATATGGAGGAAAATCAACATTTTTGTCAAATTTTCATAGAAGGGTATGACCTGCCGCAACCAGGATTCGAACCCGGATCTCCAGGTTACAAGTCCAGCGCACTAACCACTGGATCACAGCCGTGGTGCACCTCTAATGCTTACTTACAGTAATTTGTACATATATTCAGCTGGCAAATTACTAGGTTATTAAGCATAGTTGGACCAGGCTTTAATTTATTACTGATCAACAGGTTTGAATATTTAGTGTGAACTAGTGAATTAAGTATTGAAATGTTTTGGACAAGTTTAAAAGGTTGGGAATGATATCAGATATTATACTAATACATATTTAGTAATCCATGTTCTTTTGTATGGAAATGTATGGAAATTGGTACCTGAATTGAGGGATTACTGTTTTCATTTTCATTGATAAATGATTGATTTAGTATGTTTACCTGTGAGCAGTATCATTGTATTTTACTGAGGTTGTTACACTCAAGGTGATTTATTGTATACACTGTGACAAAATTTGTTCCACTCTTACTTCCCTTTGATAATAAAATAGTTGTTTAACTTAAGGTTTTTGCTAATTAACTGTTGATTATTTGAGTGAAGCTTTTTGTTTCATAAAATAAAGAAGACACTTTACAATGCATGCTACATATTGTTCACTGTTATCATATATTGTGTCTGATCACTTCTGGTACTTTGTCATTGTGTCACACTGGTTAAATTGAATGACTTGCCATGCATTTAATAGAATATTCATATGTTTAGGTGAACTGAATTTTCAAAATTCAGGCTTTGTAAAATTTGTTGATGCTATGGTGTTTATAACAATACTTGTCTTTATTTTGCAAAGGTTATACTTTTGAGCATTATAGATTTTTTGTTTACTTTCTGTATTTTATTCTGATGAAAAAAAAAACACAACAACAATGAAACAAAGCATAAGAATGTGATGAAACAGAACAAAAAGAGAAATGAACAACTGTATTGATAATAAAGAACATCTTTCAGTATCCTCAATTTCTTTATACAGTGCAACCTCTCCAGAGCCGCCCTCTCTTGAGCAACAATCTCCCTTCAACAACAGCATGACCTTTTTACTCTGTACAATTTAACTGTTAATTTAATCTCTCTCGAGCAATATTATCTCAACAACAACAACATCAATTTGCTTCTCCCAAAGGGGGTTACTTTGGAGAGGTTGCACCGTACATCTGTGTATAGATTCATTTATTCATTGACAATAAGGTTGTATTACATCGCCACTTAAAACAACAGCTTAATTTGATTGATATACTGTCATGTCTCTACGTATAACTACTCATACGAAATACAGTTAGGAATTCTGTCAATGTAATGTTTTACTTCAAATGGAATCAGCTTTTAAATGATATCAGAAAGAATCAAAGTGATGAAAACTTACAATAGTCTGAATGGTTTAAGAATCATTTAACAATAATATTATTTTGTTAACCCTTTGCCTCACAATACCATATCTGACGACTTTCGAAAACATTGTGGCAAAAGAAACCACTGCTTGTTATGAGTAACGGCTTCTTTTGACACAATGTTTTCCCTTCTATCAGAGAAAAATAACCCAATTGTCTTAAATAAATTGATGTTTTGTATAATGGCTTTGAATTTAGAAGAGTCAAAAATATGCTTATCAGGTAAAGGGTTAATATTCCATAAATGTTATATTGAAGTACAGTATTATGTAATTTTAATAAACCATGTGTACTCAATTTTTTCTGCATGTATAAGGACTTATTCAAGTAAACATAATTAATCAATATAGCATAAATTTTTTTTTGACTATCCACTTATCCTATTTTTGGAACAAATACCTGACCATTGATCTTTTCCAACCTTATAATAACTATGGACACAAAGGAGGTTTAGATTTTTAGATAATTGTAAAAATCTACATTGGGCTCCCTTTGAGGTATGTTGATTGATTTGTATTGTAACAAAGACAGAGTCCATGCTATTAATCATTCATTGCTGGGTTTATTTTCATGTTGCCATGGATCAGTAATTCAGTCATGCACACAAACAATGTTGTACTTAAATACTTCTTCATTATATTGAGATATAAAAATGATTTTATGACTTGTGTATAGGTAACAAATGTTGGGATAGAATTCTAGTGGGAACCTTTTACTTCAAACAGATTTTTTTGCCTTTCATTGACCTGATAACTTCTTAAATGTTAACTAAACAGTGTGAACACCTCACCTCTCCGAATAATGGCTTATTGTAGTTCTCAGTTCAAGATTTATGATATATTAGTAGCTGCATTATCAGCTGCTTTATTGTATGACTCTGAGTATAGTAGTCATGTTGTATACACAACTGCCAATTACAAAGAACTGTATGCATGTTATTTACAGTACATGCGATAAACATAACCTTTCACTAATCTTACATGGTGGTGAATGTTGATTAGTAACTAGTTCTGAATAAATTTGAAGATAAGTGTGAGTTGTGTTCATGTAGTATATTTTTGCACTGAATATTGTTTGTGCACTGAATGTATTAACCTCCTGGTGATTATTGTTCACTAGATATGCACTGTATAAGTAGTTTGCATATTTGATAGATGAAGACAATAATACCTTGTGTATGACAGTTCCATGGCCACAACTGTGGTCCAGTGGTTAGTGCACTAGACTTGAAACCCGGCGATCTGGGTTTGAATCCCAGTTGAGGCAGTTCATACCCTTCTATGAAAATTTGACAAAAATGTTTATTTTTCTCCATATGTGGTGAAGTTGCAGACTCCTTATTGAAGGGTATGTTAGTATTGGCTAGTACACAGTTCAGGAAAACTGGTTAGGTGAACCAATCGCCATATATAGATGAAAAATTGTTGAAAAACGCTGTTAAACCCAGTGAAAAAATACTGTTTTGTGTAGAAAACTAAAACCTTGTGTACATTACAGTTTCATGTACTGTATTCTGGTGGATGTTTCTGTAGAGTACAGTAAGTGAGTCATACAATCAGACAATGTATCATACAGTGGTTCTTTAAATAAATACCTGAGTGGGTTGTACTATCACTCTATTTCCAAGAATAATACTGAGTGTGTTCATTGTTGTTTGCCAGGCAACAGTTAGCAATAGTGTGTTGTTGAATGATGGGCAGACAGTTAGCAATAGTGTGTTGTTGAATGATGGGCAGAGCTTTCATTTGTCCCTTAAAGCAGCATTTTGACTCTTGAAATCAGTAACATGAAGCTTTTGACTCTTTAGAATTTGTACCAAAGGGTCAAACATACATTAATAAAATTAGACAGAAATTTTTGTTGACTATTAAAATTATCATCAGCTAAGGGTCACTTTTGACCCACAAGTTTTGATGACTAGTGAAAACTCTGATGGGTTTACATGTCTTTCGTAAATTTACTTTTAACATCATGATCTTGTTGGTTTGAATCGGTTTCAGTTAATCAGAACCCTCTGTAAGTACTTACAGTCATATTAATCATGACTTATAATACAACAAGTAGAGTTTGTTTTGAGAGTACAAGTTATAATATAAATGCCTCTCTGTGTTTCCATATTGTATAACTTGATTCTTTAATCTGTCAGTTTGTATCTCTCGTTTATCTGTGTTTGATGGCTCTGTGTAACCTTTTTTAATGTTTGAAATATTCTTATAAGTTAATGACTAAAGAGTTGTTGATGACCTGTGAGTGAAGTATTGTTACTATTGTTTGATGTGCATGATTTCTTTGATATAAACAACAGAATGTGCTAAATGGAACAGTTACACAATTGGAATAATAAGTAAGCATTTACTTTATTATAATACACTATGTTAGGATGGTGTTGAATTGAATCAAGGACTTTAAGAATTTCTAAGAAAAAAGTCACTACTTATCTTTAAGAGGTTCACTCTTATGTTTTTGTTACATAAAATAATGTTTGTGTATCCTCTCTCTGTGATTTATTTCAATGAAAACTATTTATAGGTACCAGTACATGCTGTATACTGCTGGCTCCACTTATTTATAGGTACCAGTACATGCTGTATACTGCTGGCTCCACTTATTTTAAGGCATTATCACATTGTGAAAGTAAACGTGTTCATGTGATAATTATCATAACTGATTGTGATTGGTGATTCTTCACTTACCATTTTGTAGGATGTAAACGACTGAAAATAATATGTCTCTACTTAATTCACTTGACTATAACTATGATTATTTTTAATTGGTGATTTTGCGTTGTAATACATACTTGATGAAAGTGCGTAACATAAGAAGTGGACTATATTAGCTGATTTATTCTGTAATTTGTCACATGTTAATGTATGCTGTCATTGTTAAGTGTTTTAATATACATATATTTATGTATGAGTTTATCATTGTTTCTTTGATTTTTATGTTAGTTTGAATGATATGTCAGTCTTCAATGAGGGGTAATTGATTAAAATGGATTATTTTATTACTAATATGTACCTGTAACTATCAATTAAGTTAAATTTGCATGTTTCAAATTTTTCATCATAATAATTCAGTTGTTGTAATGAAAGTGGGACTAATTTGTTCATTGTATCAAAAAATCAATCCAGATTGATAATAATATAATGTATAGTTATTATAGTATAATAATAATATTTATTATAAACTTATTTCAGTTTTGTTTCACAATGTAAGTGAAAATAAGAGTATATAAACCTACCAGTATTTTAGTTTGCAGTGGATAAATGGACTAGGGGGCTATGGCTATGAAGTAAAGGGTTAAATAAATTTTACTTTTTATGTGTTAGAGATGTTATCAGTAATTAATAACTGTCCAGTGATATGTCTGTTGTAACTGTACTTATACCAAGGTAAAAGGAGCTTATTGATTAAATTACATGTTCATAAATCAATGAGCTATTTAACATAATAGTTATACATAGATATTGACTAATGGTGAATGTGGATCATACGAGATTATTTGTAAACATCAGACTACATGTATTAGTTACTGTCACAAGTTGATGAAACTTTTATTGGACACATGGAACTCACATGTTGTTGCTGGTATTTTTGGTTTGTGTTTACTGGCTTGATTTTCTCTGAATAACTGAATGAGGAAGTGAGTTTTAACCTGTGTCCAAATTGTTGTGGATATTTGTATAAAATCATTTATTATGGATGTAGAAGGAGAAAGTACAATTGAAAAGGAAATTGTGTTAAGGGAAGTTAAATGGTATAGTGTTCAATGGTCTTACTTAATTGGGGAATACTTGTATTTGTTTCTATGTATTGTCTTCAAGAAGTAAACCGGAAGAAAAGTAATATCACATGGTAATGTTTGTGACACATGAGTAGTATTGTTATATCATGTACAATCAAATCTCACCAGTCACTGATAAAACTAAGATTTCTTATATTCATAGTCACGTCATCACTATCTGTTGATGATGGTTGCTTTGATTTATGATCATTAAAAAATGTGAAAGGTATACATAGTGTTTTTAAGTGTGGATTTTCTTGTTCAGACATGTTCAATAAATTCTGAATTATATACCTGTATGAATATATTTATATATTTTTCACTGTAAGTCACATTTAGTTATATTGACTACAAGTTAAGTGGAAGTTGTAAGGTAATGGTATTTTAGTGTTCAACCTTTTTCCATAATTAAATCAAAATATTTTAATGAAGAAAGTCTTTTTATTTTTGGTAAGGGCTGTCATATGATAGAAACAATTGTCTTGTAACAGTGAGGGTTGTTGTAAAATAGTTAGGGTTATCTTGTAACAGTGAGGGTTGTTGTAAAATAGTGAGGGTTATCTTGTAACAGTGAGGGTTGTTGTAAAATAGTGAGGGTTATCTTTTAACAGTGAGGGTTGTTGTAAAATAGTGTGGGTTATCTTGTAACAGTGAGGATTGTTGTAAAATAGTTAGGGTTATCTGGTAACAGTGAGGGTTGTTGTAAAGTAGTGTGGGTTATCTTGTAACAGTGAGGATTGTTGTAAACTAGTTAGGGTTATCTGGTAACAGTGAGGGTTGTTGTAAAATAGTGTGGGTTATCTGGTAACAGTGAGGGTTGTTGTAAAATAGTGAGGGTTATCTTTTAAGAGTGAGAATTGTTGTAAAATAGTGTGGGTTATCTTGTAACAGTGAGGGTTGTTGTAAAATAGTGAGGGTTATCTTGTAACAGTGAGGGTTGTTGTAAAACAGTGTGTGTTATCTTGTAACAGTGAGGGTTGTGTTAAAATAGTGAGGGTTATCTTGTAACAGTGAGGGTTGTTGAAAAATAGTGTGGGTTATCTGGTAACAGTGAGGGTTGTTGTAAAATAGTTAGGGTTATCTTGTAACAGTGAGGGTTGTTGTAAAATAGTGAGGGTTATCTTTTAATAATGTGGGTTGTCCCATAATAATTAGGCTTGTATTTTTATTTTACAGAAAGAATTGTTCTGTAATAATGAGAGTTATCTTGTAACAGTGTCAGTTTCCTATTGGTTCATAGTGCAACTTTGTGTATTCTAATGTTGATCCATGTAGGTTTTTTTTCTTTGCGTCATTGTTAAACATAACTATTTGACGTAATTATTTGATCAACTTTCATTTTTAAAGTTTTTCTAACTTGACCATACCTCTCTTTAAATCACTTATAATGAATGAAATACAAAATAAATACTGTTCGTAATCCCATATGGTGCCCTTAGGCGTAATGGAAAATCCTAAATAATTAAATGGTTTTAATCCTGAATAATTTTATGAGATTAATCACAAATATATGAACACAGGACAAATTTGGTTGTCAGAAATCAAGAAAATGTACTCAGGGGGAGACTTTAAACCTCAAGCTACCCTGTGAAGAATATTACAGGTGGTGATAAGTTTTGATATATTGATATTATCTGCAAATGTGCGAACATCTTATATCGAAAGACTCAACTGTGTGCTTAACTGTATAAGGATAAGCCATAAAGAAAACATCTTGATGCGTTAAGTTTATATGTTCAACCGACTTTACACCATTGGACGACTTTACACCATTGGACGGTACTATAGCCACATGTGTCCTACAAAAAGAGAGTGGAGTAAGAGATAACACTCTGTTTATAGTTTGAAGTAAAATTTTCATAAAAATAAACTGAATAAATATGGGAGGAGGAAATAGTAAATTTAATCAAAATCAAGAATTCTTGGACATTCAGTCTATTGTGGTAGAGGTAAGTGTACATAGACAACTATTATATTAATGTAAACATTTGTTTACAGGTAATATTAATTTTGATTACCTGTGTTTTGATTTCACTTGCGTCAGAGTTTTATGTGTTCATGTATGTTGTTAACTGTAGCATGTTTTTTGTTGTTGTTAACTTTGCTGCTTTGTTTTTCAAAAAAGTGTGCCATTATTTCATATATTTTTGTGAAGTTTATATTTTAGCACGTAAGTATTTGGAAATACTCAACAAATACTTCTGTTGGCAGGCATAATTTATCTTGTCTGAAATGTTGAGAGATAAAATGTGATAAATATTTTTTATGCGTTAAATGCTGGCTCATTTAAGGTGTTTGATATATAATTTGCTTGTTTTGTTTGAGTGTAGCGTCATTCTTACTTTGAAGTATTTTCAATTTAATATCAATTTCAATCTCCCTTCATTGAATACTAAAAACATGTAAGAAAATCAAGGACATGTATTTATATCCTTTCAACAAATATCTTTTTAATGACGAAATACTTTACTTGTGGATTCATGTTTGTAGAATATTTGCATGACTACCTCAACACTACACCATAAAATGAACCCTAAATATGTAACCATACCTTTTGTGTTATAAAAAACTATTATGTTATGTTGTACAGTGTCCATGACCTGGGTGGTGTAACCTCGCCCAGGTAACATAACACAAAACTTTTAGATTAACTTCAATAAATGGCTGCTGTATATAAACCACGTTGATTTCTGTTATATTATATATTACAATTCATTTTTCTAAGCAAGCCCTGGTTTGCTCAGTCAATTAATACATCTCAAGAAACTTAGCACATTTATTATACAACTCAATTAATATAATACAATTAATATTGCACAGCAGATATAGTAAATATTGTGATGTTAATTTAGTACTGTAAATATTGCTCAGTTAATATAGCAGAGTTAATATTGCTCAGTTAATATAATACAGTTAATACTGCTCAGTTAATATAGCAGAGTTAATATTGCTCACTTAATATAGTACAGTTAACTTTGCTTAGTTAATATAGTACACTTAATATTCCTCAGTTAATATAGTACAGTTAACATTGCTCAGTTAATATAGTACACTTAATATTGCTCAGTTAATATAGTATACTTAATATTGCCCAGTTAATATAGTACAGTTAATATTGCTCAGTTAATATAATACAGTTAATATTGATCAGCTAATATGGTAGTTAATATTGCTCAGTTAATATAGTACAGTTAACATTGCTCAGTTAATATAGTACAGTTAATATTGCTCTGTTAATATAATACAGTTGATATTGCTCAGTTAATATAGCATAGCTAATATGGCACTTTTAATATTGCTTAAATGTCAGCATAGCTTTTTTCAAGTTTAAAAGATTTTTGTACTGGTATGTGTGTATGTGTTGGGTCATGGCCATTCCCCTCTTTAACCGTGATAGATTTTATTACTGTATCTATGTAAATAAATCGTGATTTATTGTTCTAAATTTATCTTTTTTAAATAATTATACAATACTAATCTGTTGAGTATCATGTGTTAACATAATATTATGTTATTTCATTAATACTATCAATTTTTAGATATAATTCTTAACTGTTTTTTTTTATGTAATAACAGATACAGCACAGATAATATTGTGCAGAAAATAATGTTCAGCTGATATAGCTCGGTTAATATTGCACAATTAATATTGTTCTGTCAAAATAACTGTTAATATTGTTCAGTTAATATTGCTCTGTCAATATTACAATTACTATTGCCCAATTAATATAGTACAAGTGGCATTGTTCAGTCAATATAACAGTTAATATTGCTCAGCCAGTATAAGGCAGTACAGCTGATCCAGAGATTGCTGGTACTCGATCTCAGGTTGACGCATACTGAGTGTTTGTTAAACATTGATGCTACATCTTTGATCAACTTCACATGATGTAAAGATGAAACAGTTCAGTATGGCTTCAAACAATTGTCATGAAATTCATAGATTTAATCTACATTTAACATTCATAGTCAGTGTAAGATGCTGTCTGATTCGTGACAGTAACTTGGCCGCACAAAGTCATGACTGACTTATATTTCAATGAATTTCAACGAAGCATGTATTGATGAGTATCTTTTGTATGTAAAGGGGTACAATCTCACTTCAGTATGGCCTAGTTTTACCAGTAAAATTATAAAATGTACTTTTACTATGTTAATTCATTTGTCATATGTTAATTCAGTACTTAGGTAAAAATTTATATGATCATACAGTTTACATTCTACTTCTGGTGAGTTAATTTTGTGATTGAGTGATCTTTTCATTTAAAATCAACATAACTTGTATTTAAGTTGTATTTGCCATGAAACCATTTGCAGCTTACTTTTGTACATAAAGTTTTGTTCTGTATGGACCCTGGATCCTGAGTCAAATTCTACAACAATTAAGTGTTGCTGTCATTATAAGCTATACAATGTATACAAAAGTATTTTAAAGAATTATTTGAGTGGTGATTTCTTGTCAATAAATGATGCACTGTCAACATGTGCATATAACTGTATAAAATGCTACAATTGTTTGTCCCAAAAAATGAGCAATGGTTGAGTCTTATTCACATAGTTAACATCATAGTTCATGCGTGATCAATTTTAGCATTCATTGAACTTATAAAAGCGTACATGCGTCTCAATATAATTATGTGAATTGTTGGTTTATTGGATACGTTTATGACTGAATCTGACAGTTGGTTGAACAAACACTCCTACATGACTGATTTGTGGTTCAGTGACTATCATATCCTATTAGGACAAATTTACAAAAGTGAAACACTATTTCAATGTGTTGATAGAATTAATAGTATACAGTTTACATTCATATTTGAAGATGTGTATAGTTTCAAGTTGAAGCCATGACAACAGTTTTAGTGTTTGTTTACAATAATACGATGAGATTCTGACCTTAACCTTCTGAATAATTGTTTTCTTAATAACTATGTAATAAAAACAGATTCATGTATTATAATAGTAACACCAATTTCAGCCTTACCCTAATGATATCAATTTATTGAAACTGGTCCTGTACTTTGTTCATGTTATGCTTGGACAATTTTACTCCATGGTTTCAGTATTATGAGTCTTAGAATATCATCACCATTGTCTCATGTAGTGTTATTGTTGCCTGTTGTACCATGTTGCCTGCAAAACAACTTACCAGGGGCCTCCATTTTAAAGTGGTTATGGTCTCTGACTAGTTATCACTTTCCCTCAGCACTGTGATTTCGAATCCCTCCTGGAATGAGAGATTTCACATGTGAGGAAGATATCCAGCTGGCTTATAGAAGGTTGATGGTTCTACCTGAGTGTTCACCTGAGATCTTCCTCCACTGTTAAAGCTCGAAAAGTTGCCATATGACTGGGGCTGTTGGTGCGAAGTTAAATTCCAGTGAAAAGAATAAGAAACGACTTACGATGAATTCATCTATAAGTCTTAGTATGTAAAATGTCGTCAGTTGTACTCAGTTTTCTAATATATTTTTCTGACTGTTTTTTTCTGGGATTTCAACAAAAACATTTGTCGAAGATTGTGTACATATTTGGTATTGAGTTTTACGGTAATTAGGTATCTGATATATTGTAGGTTTATTGTCACAGAGATACTGAACTATCCATGTGGATGGTTTGTTGACCACATGTGTGAGTTGTGGCTCTGTTTCTGGCTGCAGCAGTTTTTTTAAGACTATTTTAGTGCTAGAAACTGCCTGGTGTATGATAGCATTGTATAATGGGTGGTCGGAATACTGACTAGTGATATGGTGTCATGCATGTTGCCGTGTTGTATCATTTCTCTATTTACAACATAATATTATGGTATTATGGTATAAGTGACCTGGTTTTGAATATGGTCAGTGTGTGTACAGTATCATGTGCACATCCTACATCAGTTCAAATAAGATAAGTACATACTATAAAACAATGACTTTAACAAAATCTGATTCTGTTTTCAGGAAGAGAAAGGAGCAAAAATCAGTAAACAAGCTGACAATGGAACGCCTGTAGCTTATGACGAGAGTGATGTTAGAACATTGCATGATTTGTTTAATCGAGGGGCAAGATTATCTGGTATGCAAATTAACAATGTTCAATTAAATGATTAATACAATGTAGGTGTCGATTAATGAACCACACATGACTGATAGACACAACTACATACTTTTTTATTGCTCATTGTACTCATACAAAATACAAGGGCATCTCATACCAATATATTACAAGTACTGTATGTGTACTATGATCTCTGTTAAGGATATGGTTACATATATGTTCATTGCGGTCATATTATACAGTGACTCATACAAAATTAATTAATGTAATTTGTGATACATTCAGCATGTTATAAATCATGTGTAGTATATAAGCTATTTACATGTAGAACATCCAAAAGTTTGTTGACACAATGCAGGCTGACTACCAATTTGTGCTCCTCTATTGGTGTATCGAATACTCATTAAATAATGATTTTGCATCTTCTGTGCACTGTACTGTAAGCTAATAACCTCATGGTTAAAGTTTTCCGGAATTTTTGTTTTTTCCCAGGCCCGAACCCTATACTTGTTTTTATTGCTTCCATGGCACCGACGTTTTCTGGTTTTTTTTGAAGATGTTTGACTTTCACCCACATTATCTTAAAGGTTGATGGCATAATTTTAGTATACCAAATTAATGTAACGGCATTTTTTATGGTAAATGTTTATTTCATCAATACACAACTTTAGGGCTGGCTTACATATTGATGTCTGCTTATTGTTATAAGCCAGCTGTTAGCATGATGAATGGTTTACATAAACAGTTTATATTACTTATTAGAATGTTTAAAGTATAATTGCTGATGTAATGTAATGTAATAACAATACTACAGATGGCTCTTATTGGGTAATTCTATCACCAAGTTTGTGGCAAGCATAATAAAATTTACGCCACGGCTATGGTCCAGTGGTTAGTGCACTGGACTTGTAACCGGGAGATCTGGGTTCGAATCCCGGTCGTGGCAGGTCATACCCTTCTATGAAAGTTTGACAAAAATGTCAATTTTCTTCCACATGTGGAGAAGTTGCCGGCTCCTTGTGGAAGGGTAATTTAGTACTGGTTAATATATAGTCCAGGGAAGCTGGTTAGGTGAACTGGTCACTGTATATAACTGAAAAATTGTTGAAAAGGGGCGGTAAACCCCAGTGATAATAAGTCACAAAAAAAAATGAAAACATAATAAAATTTATTGTGACTGTTCTTTCTTTTCAAATTTTATTCTTACAGTATCTTTATTCAAGACTTAGGAGTGATATCCTCAGTTACAGCTGCCTTCATGTACCAACTGACTGTTCCATTCCTCCAACACATTATTTTTTGTTTGATGTTTAATGTCACATCAACACTCAGGGTAATTTGATGACTTTTCCAGCTTTAACTGTGGATGAATACCCCAGGCATACACCTGGGTAGAACCATGGATCTTCCTTAAGCTAACAGTGAAATTTGTCTGGTCCTAGATCAGATTTGAACTCACAGTGGTGAGGAACTAGTGATAACTAGTCAGAGACCATAACCACTTGACTGTGGAGGCCCCTCTACCAGCACTAATATTATAGTCACTGTATATGCTCCTTATTCCAAATATCTTTAAGCAAATTGTTTATGTCCCCCTTCCTATAATACATTCTGTAACCACCTCCAGGAATATCCCCTAAACATAATGCTTTCCAATATATACAAACACAATGACCCTTTATTTTACTTGTTCCTGTGCCGTACTTCCACTTATCACTACAAAAATTAAAAAAATATGTGATTAGTTATAATACAAAATTACTATAAACAAATTATAGTATCTGAATATGAGTTGATTGGTAAAATAAAACACTGCTTGTTTGTATATTTGTCTGTATCTGAAATAGAATATTTCAATTTATGATCTCTAACTTTCCTCAGCTAAACTTCTCGTGTAGGGAAATTTTTTGTTACTTGGTAATAGTTGTGTAAAAGCTATTTGATATTCTTGCAAAAAAACATTTGAATTCATAACAGTTGTATGCAAATGAACAAGTTTGATACTGAATATTAATTTCTGAATTGCTTTGAATCCAGCATTTTTGTTGAGCTATTATCTCGATTCATGTAGCTTTTCAAAGCTTGAACTCAAATATTTACTGAATCTATAGATCTATATTTAGACTCATAATTGTAACAGTTGGTGACGTTTGTATTTTTGATTCAGCCTTGAACTATCCAGGATCAATATTGTCACTGAAATGAAAAAAATTGTAGAATTTCCTCTCTTGCTTTACTACAGTCAATATATAGGCCTAAAATGTACATATTATATAGATATATAAATATCTTTTCGATCAGTGCGACCATTTTAGGCCTTCATACACTATCCCTTACTGCCCCTTGAGCCCAGTGAGAAGAAAAATCCATTGTATAAATACTGTGTTAGGATGTTCTTCAAATCTGGTTGCAAAAATATTGTGACTTGTTTATATTGGTTAAAATTAGAAGATATGACTTGCCATGATATTAGTCTAGTTTTTGAGTCCATGAAAGGTTATCTGATAAACTATTGTTCCCTTAGGGTATTTTACACATCAGTGACCATTTTAAATATGCTAAATATTAACTCAATTTTAACAATCAGGTTGGTAATCCAGGTGAATTTACAGTTAATACACACTGATTATTTAAGTTTGCTAAAATTTGAGATTCACAGCCCTGATTAGCAAGGTTAATACTTAACTTTAGTGCTGACTTTATTCATGAACATTTTCTGAAGTATGCATGTGAATATGAATTAAAATCTATTATCTAATACTTGTGTATGTTTTTTTGTGTAAGTCTATTTGTAAAAAAATAAATTGAGTACAAAACATTGTAAATACAGATTTGAATATGGCTGACTTGCTTAAAAACAAGTTTTGTATTACGTTATTCTAAATTGAAGTCCTGATTTTCATGCTACTTTGAATGATGAAATTCAACCAGTTATGACAAATTTTTGTCCCAAAGTTTTACATTGTGTTAAAGCTATTTGATGTTATATTCAACAATAATGCCCCTTAAATCTATTTGTTTATAATGCAATCAGTGGTCATAGTCATAAAGTTTATAAGACTTTTTATTTACCTGTACATGGCGGCACTAATTGCATTATTTTTCAATTACAAAGGATGCTGTCTTTGTTATATATATGTTAATGCAAGCATGTGATTTAATGAAACAATTAATGAAAATTGAGGATAGCCAAGGATTTGGTCAAAGTTATAGAAATGAGATGGTTAGTACAAATATGTGTCACAAAGAGCAGTTTTCATGAATAACTTATTAGACACTCCATTAGATACAGTTCTGTGGGGCCCCATGATCAAGGGGTTATGATCTCTGACTAGTAATCACTAACCCCTCACCACTGTGACCTCAAATCCCACCTGCAACAAATTTTAAATGTGAAGGTCGGTAGTCTTGCTTTGGTGTGCGCCTCGGGTCTTCCTCCACTATTACAGCTGGGAAGTCCAAATGACCCTGGCTGTTGGTGAGACTCTAAGCTCCAGTGAATACACTATTGTGTTAGATACACTTCAAGGTATCTGTTTCAGATTTTATTGTTGTGTGGACTCAGGTTTCTTGTCAAAATTACTTTCTGAAGTAACATTGAACTATTTTTATTAAAACATTTTGCCATTTGTATTATGGCCAAAATATGCCCATACAAATATTCTGTGTTCAAAATTCTCTTCTCAAGTCCCATAAAGTTTGTTATAAAAAGAGTTGACAGTATGAAGTGAAATAGTTATGTATACACTTATCAATTACTGTGTTATGCTAGCTCATGTCATCTAGCATTTTATGTATTCAACTAAATATTTCATGACAAATTCAAAAATTCAATTTCTAACTTGTGTTGTGTATTGTTTTCTGTTTGGAAAATCTATATGTGATATTACAGGGACTGAGATTATGTTTCTACCATTGTTGTATTGTATTGATCTCTTAATTACCTGTACTGCTTGTGATTGCATGATCTGACTGAACAAAAATCTTCATATACAATTTACTCTCATTCATTATTGATGTGATTTTGAACAAGATTTGTTTGTATCTGCCATGTATAATTATAGATAAGAATAGAATCCTTAGAAAAAAAGTCCCGCCTTCCCCAATATACTACCTTCCCCAAACCCCCAATCCAAGAACCCACTCAACAAAAAAGGTCTCACAAAAAATAGATGACAAAACTCAGACTCTCAGGGTGTACTGCCTTGGAATGGTCTGTAGCAGAGCTATGAGGGATTTTAATGAGTTTTGAAGTCCCAACCACACGGTTACTCCAAGGAAAAAAATTAAATTACATAAATAAATGATACATGTATATATATGCACCAATTTTTTATGCAGATGCTAATTTTGGAAGAATTTTTCAACATTTCAATATCAGTTTTAGCATTTTTAGAGGCAGTCCGGATTCTTTGAGCTGATAGATAATATAATATTACTAGTAATTAAGATATTAAATACAAGGTAATGTATCCCTTCTTTGATTTACAATCGCGTAGAGTAGTTGTGTATGGGCATGAGGTAACTGGCTTGTGCTTGTAGCTTGTAGGAAACTCATTTGACATGTTAAATAGCATTATTTATTTGTTTATTTCAGACAATGGACGATGTCTTGGTTGGAAACCAAGTCCGACAGAACCTTATACATGGATATCATACAATGATGTGAGTTTCTTCAGAATCTTAGTTATATGGCATTATGCTCTCACTGTGTCCAATAACATGAATTTGTTCAAAAGTATGACTCTCTGATCTGAGTGTGTCTGCTGTTGCATCAAGTTTGTATTTGTGATGTAGAAAAATCTGAAAAAGTTGGCCAAATAATCCACTAGGTGTTTGTTTGTTTTATGTGACTTATTGTTACTGGGGTTTACCAGTAACGTCATTTTCCAACAATTTTTCAGTACGGCGATCGTTTCACCTAACCAGTTTTCCTGATTGTAAAACTAGATATCTAACATCTTAGTTTATATTTTTTTCGAATTTTCAATGTCTGACAGAAACAAATGCATTGCACCCATAACATTACACTGATTTTACAAATAAATCATACATTTATTTGGTGTGTATGTTGAATAATTTTATTTATTTATTTATTTATTTGATTTGATTTGATTTGATTTGATTAAATATATATTTATTTTTATAGGTCCTCACTAAAGCCAGTTTTATTGGGGCTGGCTTGATTGGTTTGGGACAAGCTGCAGACAACTCTACACATATTGGTATCTACTCACAGAATAGACCCGAGGTAAATCTTATTTGTGTGGTAGTATGTATGTTTGTTAACTGATTTTCAAGCTATTAAGCTTCTTCTACCGTGATGATTTGTAATTAATTAGATAGGGCCATCCTTATAAAAATTGTTGGTTTGCGGTCACATGACCCACTCGTTCAAGTATCATCTGATCCAAAAAAATTTCAGCAATTTTGACCCAAAAAATTTTTCAGTCTTTATTTCAGCTTTTTTTTTTAGTACACCCATATAATGTTACCAAAGCAAAGAAAACCTACCTACCTATTGTTAAAGCTTGGGTTGTAACTGCCACCCTTTTTTAACGATGTATTTTTGACCGACATTTTTGTTCCACTTCACTGCATTCAGTGATGTATTACATACTTTAATGTAATGTTAATGTACCTTTAAAATAGGTATGTGTTATTCATTTTTACATGGTTAATTTAAAGTTGATGTCATACTAGGATGTACCAGCCTTTGATGTCAAATATTGAGTAAATTCATCATAATCTGAAATACTGAATTCATCAATAAAGTTCAGTGATTTGCCTAACAAACATGTAGCATTTTTGTACACATATAACATGCCGATGTGGGTGACGATACATTTTATCAACCAGACGAAAACAAAATTAAATTAGATCCCAGTCAAGGTTTATATTTTTCAAAGGTAAATAATAGAAACTGTCATCCTCACTCCATGTAACATTTGTTTTATTGTACTCAATAAAATTACAAGTTCAAGTTTAAATAATTAATTTTGAAGGGAAGGCATGTGTTTTTTGCTTAAAAATTATGCTACCTATTTATTGTCTATAAAAATGCTAAAAATAGAAGATTAGTTTTCTGATTCTATGGATTTGGGAATTCTCTACTATTGTGTGTATTTTCAGTATGTTATTATTGAGCAAGCATCATATATGTACTCTATGTGTATAGTTCCATTGTATGACACACTGGGTGTAGAAGCATGTAATCATATCATTGTACAAGGTTAGTCAATGCTGCTTGTATCATTCTATTAAATTATTATTTTCACTTGGGTGTAACATCGCCCCAACAGTCACGATCATCGTCCAGCTTTTACTGTGCAGGAAGACCCCAGGCATACACCTGGGTAGAATCTATGACCTTCCACAAACTAGGTTCCTCACATATGAAATTTGGTCCTAGCTGGAATTTGAACTCACAGGGTTCATAGCAAGGAGCTAGTGATTATTAGTTGGAGACCATAACCACTTGACCACGAAGACACTTCATTGTATTCAATCAACAGATATAATTGATAGTTATAATGTAGGGTACTGATGTATTTATTCTGTTTCTCTGGTATCAAAGTAATTCAATGCTGTTGCTTTTTTATACTGCAGATGTAAGAAGCTTTTAGAATTCTGAATGATGCACAAATGGTAATCAAATCAAGGTGTATTTTAAAATGAATAGGTAAAATAAGTGATACAAAGTCTTACCTAATTGTGATAACTGAAAATGCCTGTTACATTTTCAGCTGAAATAAGCCTTATCTTTTGTGATAAAAATGATAAAGTGAAGAATCTCATGGGAAGAATGAGTGCTACTCCAAATCTCAAAACTGTTGTTGTCATGGAAACTATAAATGAAGAAGTTCAGGGCCTGGCATCAGAAAATGGAGTAAAACTGGTACAATATGCTGATCTGGAGGTAAGAGTGCTTCAACCATTACAGACGGGACCAGATATCTGTCTGTGTGAGGCCATAAGGTCGTTTGACTAGTACTGATGATGTTTATAGTCCAATGTGTTCCAAAATCTCAGTTTTAATGTCTGACTTTAATTGTTTGGTGTAGATTTTAATTTTTTGTCTGAATTGTATTCTTTGGTGTAAATTTTAAAGTTTTCACTCCAATAATTAAGCACATGACCTGATCTGGTAAAATCTTATCCAAGTAGCTATATGTCAAAGTAAACATTTATTGTTGTGTTTCAGAAACAAGGAGAAGCAGCCCCACAAGATCATAAGGTAATGTTTGAAATGATCCTTTTACTGTATGGTTAATTATTGATCAATGAAAAATAATGTCTGTCCATTATATAGCACTTGTTGAATTGTTTGATGAATTATCCTACATGAAAAATTAAAGAATGTAAGACTTGATGATAAACTTCTGGGGCTTTTTTCACAGGTAGGGGAGTCCGGGAAGGGACCTTTTTCTTAAATTTGGGGAAAATAACACAATGTTTGAGAAAAGGGGAAGAAAACCCTTGATGTAAACTGAAATTTTGGGAAAAACTGCATGATTTTAAAGGTTTTTTACATGAGGGGAAGATGCCTATAAATGGCCACTGCTACAGAAGGAAAAAAACTGACTTCATTATGGAATGTGATTTCTGTGCATGTAGACTATTAAGTTATGAAAATGTTAAATGTTTCAGCCTGCTACATCGTCAGATCTTGCTGTTATCTGCTATACAAGTGGAACTACAGGTTTGTACAAGATACATTTCGCTATCATTCATTATTGCTGGTTTGTCATCTGAATATGTACCCACCCACTTATCTCAATATGGAAAGCAGACATAGATCTACATAGGTCAGGTTAATGTGTTTGAACTTTGTGTACAGCACAAACTCTTTGGGATGATTTGGTTGATGACATAATGTGTAAGGCTATTCCTCCCTGACTACTGATGTTAATGATTAATTGGAGAAATTTTCTGCTGTAACTTGTGGAGAACTAGTTTATTGCTAGTACAGAATCCATGAATACTGGTTTGAGTAACTGTTGGCTGGTATATAACTGATAGATGGTGGATAGTACGTTAATTACATGGAAATTTTATTCTTATTGATTTGAATCTTGTTTACTTCAATGTTCATTATCAGTTTTGATACCATGTTTGTTTGTTGAAATATTCATTTAAAAGGTCTCATGATCAACAATCAGAAATGTGTTTATTATGATGACCAAATCTTGTCAACTCTATAACTGACTCATCTATCTGACTGGGAATGGTAAGTTATACATGTCATGTAGTATGGAAGACTTGATGTAAATGTTCCTCTTTCATATCTTGATTCTGGTAAGTGATCTTCCTGTATATATTTATGTTTTATGTTCCTGTTCTGTTCAGTTCAACCTCTCCAAAGCAACACACTGGGAGAAGCAAAATTATGTTGTTGTTGTTGAGATGTTGTTGCTCTAGTGAAGTTAAATTAATGTTTAAATTGTACAGTGGGAAAAAATCATGCTATTGTTGGAGGGAGGTTGCTCAAGAGAGGGCCTCTGGAGAGGATGCACTGTAATATAGATAGATAGTTTATTTCAGTATGATAAGCTAAGCTACCATGCTATGATATCTCCTACATGTATTACAGGGTTACCAAAGGGAGCTATGTTGTCACATGAGAATTGTCTATCTTCTGTATTAGCTTGTGTCAACTTATTTGTAAGTAAACTTATGTTATATTTTATTTTATGTAGTGTGTATAACTTTAATGACAGAGGTATATTTTTGCTTAATAAGGAAGTTACTGATGAATTGTCAAAACGAGTCTGTACGTTTGCTTGTTTATGATTCTGACTACAGTTTTTTTCAATCTAAGAGTGTTGGAGGGCTTCTAGTTAGTATAAAACATGGTTACCTTGTCCTGACAGCCTTCCTTTCTGACGCTGATGAATATCTAAACATTTAGTCAAAGAAATGGTTTTGCCCTATGATAAACAAAACATAGGGCCATCCTTATAAGAATGTTGGTTTGACTCAGTTTAATGACCCAAATTTTTAACAGTGGATAGGTGGGTTCACACTTTTTGTTAACGTTATAAGCTTGCACTGAAAACAAAAAACCAAAAGATTTTTTGGTCAAAATGGCTAAAATAATATTTAGACCAGAGGATTTTTTAATGTGTTGGTCATGTAACTGTAACTGCAAACGAACATTTTTTATGGATGGCCTAGACTTTCACTTTTTACTGTACTTGATGTAAATAATTGTATTTATATTTTACAGAACAGAAATAATCTAGTCGTTACATCTAATGATTGCATTATATCATACCTACCACTTGCTCATTCATATGAAAGGTTGTGTGAGGTAAATACTGATTTTTTAAACTTGTATAATTTGCTTGTGTTTCTTTTGTATCTTTGTCTTTAATTATGAATTCTATATCACCTGGCTATTGGATTTTGATGACTCAGGTGTCCTGTATTCTCATGAAATCAGAGATCAGTAAGACTAGCATAGCAGGCAATTGGGATGTGAACTCTTGTCTGTCTTAAATTTAGGTTCTTCTTAAGTCAAATAATAAGTCAAATAAATCATTTCTTTTCACAAACAATTTCATGCTGGATTGTTGTTCATAAATTAGACCAGATAAATGTATTACTGTGTGAAATATCATGTCTAGAACTGTTTGTTTTAGACTGGTATTAGTTGACATCTGCTGGGAAATCCTGACCTGGTGTGTGGTTAGATATCTGGTGTGGAGGAAAGATTTCCTAATTGTTTATAAATATGTACTACATATGTGGCTTGCATCCATAAGACTGGAACAAAATTCTCGAATATTACATAAGTATATTTCTTGCTATGTAAATTTACAGGCATGTATGTATTCATGTGGTGGAAGAATTGGATTTTTTCAAGGAGATGTTAGAAAATTGATGGATGATATTAAAGAATTACAGCCAACTGTGTTTCCTTCAGTACCTAGACTTTTGAATAGAGTCTATGATAAGGTATGATATCTTCTATAGTAACAAGAGTTCTGAATTGAATCTTTGATAAGGTAGGATATTTTCTATGGTACCTTCAGTTCTGAATTGAATCTTTGATGAGGAAAGATAGCTTCTACGGTACCTAGAGTTCTGAATTGAATCTTTGATGAGGAAAGATAGCCTCTAGACTACTTGGACTCCTGAATTAGTTTGATATGATAGTTTCGGTAATGTGATGAGGAATCAATTTATCATTCAAGTATAATTTAGGCTTTTTTGCGTATCAAAGTCAAATCAGACTTAGTGTAAACTTGGATGTTTTTTTAATGGCAGTGAATTATGTACATCTAATGTTTTATGTGGTGATAATGTTGATTAGTTATTAATATATGTAGAATTATTTCAGGTGATGGCTGGAGCTAGTGCTAGTGCTGTCAAATCCAAAATGTTAAACTGGGCTCTAGGGTCTAAGGAGAAAGAAATTTCTAAGTATGTTTACAATTTATAAGATTACTGTATAATGTTTGTAAAGTAATGAATAGTGACCCTCTTGCATTTACTAAGTTTCATTTTGGCAATAAAAACTTTTTATAATAATGTTTTATTTTTTACATATATTTTAATGTAATTCTATTATTTTGGTACCAAATTCAGTGGACATGCCAAAATCATTGAGGAAAATTGGAGCAATTTAGAATTTGGAGGGCCTATTTGTTTGTAGATTATCCCAAAACTAATTTCAGTATATGTATCAATTAATGTCTTGCATTGGTACTGTGATCATATCAAGCATATGCCTGTCAAATTTATAATTTTATGCTGATAGCAATTTCATATTTATGCACTGTCCAATGTGACCTTGTGATGTGTCAGTTCACACCTCTCATTAGGATGAATGTTAGCTATTGTTTTAATAACACAGTACATAACTGTTACACTCAGGGCTTATTGTTAAGTCAGAAATAATAGGAATATACCAGTCTTCAAACCTTAAATCTTTTACCTACAAACTCTCATGCTTCAAAATAGAAAATCTAACTAAAGTTGGCCCTGGGGATAAACACAATCTAATGAAATTACAATGACCTGATTTTTGTAAATTTTTAATGGTTTATGGTATTAATGTAGTAAATTGTTTCATATTTTAGTGGAGTTATTCGTAATGATTCAATGTGGGATAAACTTGTTTTCAAGAAGGTTCAACAATCTCTGGGTGGTAAAGTACGACTTATCACGACTGGATCTGCACCACTATCTCCAAAAATACTCATGTTCTTACGTTGTTGTGCGGGCTGTCCAGTAAGTAGTATTCAAGTGATATGTTATATCGTTTTGTGGGCTGTCCAGCAAATAGTATACAAATGATATATAAATTAATATTCATTGTCATTGTTATGTAACGTTCCTGTGCAGGCCGTTTTAAACTATAAATGTTTGTCTTATTTAAATGTTTTTCAAAATTATAGGATCATGATTTCTACTGCTAACATATGATATTTTTCTATTACTATTACAGGTACTGGAAGGCTATGGTCAAACAGAATGTTCAGCTATATGTTCTCTACAAATTCCTGGGGATGGTCAAATAGGTGAAATTAACTTTATACCATCCTTCTTATACCTACCATGTATTAAGATTGCTTGAAATTATCAATGTTCAATAAATTGTATACATGTATTTCATCATCTTTTCCAGTACAACATCATCAGATCCGTTGGGCATTTTCTTCTTGTTCAATAAGTAATTAATTCTGTACTGCGTATAAATCAATCAAAATATATTTCAGGTAATGTTGGACCTCCATTGAGATGTAATTATATAAAATTAGCTGATGTACCAGATATGAACTATATGGCAGCTGATGGGAAAGGAGAGGTATGTTATCTGATTCATTTTCAACATAGGCATATTTGTAAAGGTTTCACTTTTTTCAAAATTAAACTACTCAGTTTGCTGTGGCATTCTCATAGAATACCGAGCCTTACAGGTAAATTCGAGGTTTAAAATTCTGTTTTTAACATACTTTTTCTTGATTAATAGGTATGCATCAAAGGACCGAATGTGTTCAAGGGATATTTGAAGGATCCAGAAAAAACAAATGATGCATTGGATTCTGAAGGTTGGCTCCATACCGGTGATGTAGGACAATGGATGCCAGTATGTTATATATAAGATTTACAATTATCTAATATGATACTTAATGTATTTGTTATATCTTGTTAATCCCTTTCTGGTGTGCAAAGCTGAATTTAACATGCCAGCTATGAACTGGAACAAAACCTAGATGACTTTATTGTAGTTGTATTGAAGAAATGCTTAACATTAATTGTTTTCAATAACTAATGAATTTGCTTAGTACAAATTACGTTTTATAGCAAGGCAGTGTACTCTTGCAGAATGCTGCTTTTGCAGTAAGGTCATACATAGATAATATTGGTGAAATCGGGATATTATAGAGATGTGTAATATTGTGATTATAAACCAACATCTAGTTAGTTGGTTTTGCTATGTTTCATGCATTCAGTCTTGCCCTATTACAGAATGGTTGTCTGAAGATTATTGACAGGAAGAAGAATATATTCAAACTTGCACAAGGAGAATATATTGCACCGGAGAAAATAGAGAATGTGTATGTCAGATCATCATTAGTTGCTCAAGTTTTTATTCATGGGGAAAGTTTAAAGGTATTTCATTTTATATATATCAATGGCATTGTAGCCTTAAATCATGTTAGTAAGATTGGTGTTCTCTGTAGTGTCAAACACATCTGCCAAATAAAACTGTTTGCCAATAATATCCATTCAAAATGATCCTTAGTTGTGTTTCTATGATCATTTTGTATAATTATAAATTTTTAGCTCACCAGAACCGAAGGCTCAGGGTGAGCTATTAGGATGGGTAGGTGGATGCTCCGGCGTCTGGCATCAACAATGGTCTTCTCCTGAGAAACTACTAGTCGGATTTACTTCAAATTTGCTGTGTAGAAGCAGTTTGACGTTCTAACTGCAATTCGCTCATATTATACCAGTTGGCCCCTTTCAGGCCTAAAAATAGAAATACCTTAAAATGACTTGTTTTCATGAACCAGTGGTTGGATCATCACCAAATTTGGTCTGTGGCATCCTTCAGTCATCATGAATATTCCTTTGTAGTATCCTTTGATGGTCCTTTATCAAGTTTATTATTGTTCCCCATTATTTGCCCACAAGTGTACCTTTATTACCCTTTTAGAAGCAAGTTGATTAACATTTATTCTGGTGAGCGATGCAGGGCCTTCATGGCCCTCTTGTTTATTTCTTGTTCTCACTTAAGTCATACAGTAATTCAAGGTCTTTTCCAACAATTGCATTAGGGGTGAACTCTCTAATCCAGATCTTTAAAAGTCACTTGTAGTGTGAAGTTAAATTATATTGTATCTATTTTGGTTCAATTTTTGTTTCAGTCGAGTCTTATTGCTATAGTGGTACCAGACCCAGAGACTTTGCCAAGCTATGCTAAGGAAAAACATAACTTATCTGGAGACATGGCAGAACTTTGTAGTAACCCAGTAAGTGTATGCTGTGGTTTTGTTTATACTTTTAACAATATTGATTTGTGTAAAATATATACTTTATTTTTATTATTATGATACATTAAAAATATATATATATGAATTAGTTTCATATGATGAATGATATTGTCTGTACATATAAGTTGTATTATGCCAATTTACTTTTTGCTCAGTCCATATTTCTTGTATCTGTAATTGTTTTAACTGACTGAAGTAAGACGAAGCTTTGCCAGAACATGTTACTTAGTTACTATGATATTTCCTACAGGAAATCAAGAAAGCAATACTGGATGATATTACTGCTGTTGGAAAGAAAGGTGGCTTAGCATCATTTGAACAAGTATGTACAGTTTTTATATATAGTTATCATTAGTATGGTTTCATTCAACATCAAAAGTCGAGGGTCAAAAATGACCCTTGGCTGATGATAATTCAAAGGGTCAACAAAATTTTCTTCTAATTATAATGTAAATTTGACCCTTTGGTACAAATTCTCAAGAATCAAAAGCTTTATTTTACTGATGTCAAAGGTCAAAATGTTGTTTTTAATGGTCCAATGAAAGCCTTGACTTGTATACACAAGCATCATTCAGTAATTAATCCAAATGAGATTGCATTTGTGTTGTTAAACGTCCCATGTTGTTATGATAAATCAAGTTCAACAAAATACGGTAGATCACAGCTAGTGAGTTCCTTGGAACCTGAATAATTACTTCATTATATTCATATTTTACTTTATCTTTGAACAAAGAAACAAAGAAGAATGAATACTTCACCGTACCTGATTCTTCACTGCATCCAAGTTTGCTATAATTATTTTTTTACTGTAGTATAGGAATATTTTAAAGCCTGTTAATCTATTGACCTAGGCGACAAAAGTTTTTTTCTATGATTTGTATTGAACACAACTTATGTCTGCTTTGTTTTCAGGCCAAGGATATTTATTTACACCCTGAATTGTTCTCAGTCGAGAACGGGCTTCTAACACCCACATTTAAAGCAAAGAGAAATGAACTTAAAGTATTCTTTAAATCTCAGATTGAAGCAATGTATGTCAATCTTCAATAACTCAACTATAATTTGACAGAATGCTGTATATGTTTGTCTAACACTGTACAGCATGGTTTGATGTTGATGTTAAGTACCATCACTGCGCAATTACTGATTTTTTAGTCTGACAAAGTGGCATTTTATCTTATTTGTTTGTAGTTAGCTGTTATCTTAAAAAGATAAAGTTTTTGTCAAAAGATTTCAACATATATTTTGAGGTATTGATTCAGTGGTCTCCTGTTTTGATGTAAATTTTAAATATCATACTATAAGACTGATATGAATTGATGCAAGGTTTATATTGAATCTTAATGTGTTTGCTCAGGTTACAATGTTAAACACTGTCAGCAGATAAATGGCCATATAAGGCTTGGTTCTGTTATCAGTTAGATGTCTGCCCGACAAGGTTTTCACCCTACAAGCAGACTACATGTTTTAGTCATTTAATTATTAAAATTTTAACCTTGTTCATTCAGTCAATTTTGCATTTAGTACTTTCTTGACAGCTTAATGGTTTAATTTTAACAAGCCGTAACTTTATATTCAAATTATATCACAGGTTTTGTGATTTTGATCCATGTAAAGACATCTATTATATGCAGTGTTTATCAACAGTAAGAAATGCATTTAGTTGTAAAACTGATCGAAATTATGATATAAAAGTTATTCAGTCCAACATTGACTTATTTTTGTATAAAATTTCATGTTAGTTGTAGAATTCATTTTGTAACTAAGGTCCAAATGTTCATACAACATCAGTTATGTTCACCTGGTTCTATGTTATCTTCATATATTTTGATCTTACATAATTGTAACAAAGGTATTTTGTGCATATTTGATGCATTCAAAAGACACCAGCTAATTGA
Organism: Lutraria rhynchaena; assembly: GCA_008271625.1. Lineage (NCBI taxonomy): Eukaryota > Metazoa > Mollusca > Bivalvia > Venerida > Mactridae > Lutraria > Lutraria rhynchaena. The sequence continues at coordinate 68,139 of VIBL01000290.1, read as the reverse complement.
CTGCTAATTTACCAGTTCTTTAATAAGTTATTATTTCAACTTTTCTAGTTCAGTATGAAGTGGCTTTTACCAGCATTTGCTTTTTCTCCACCTTGGTATATGGCATTATTGTTGATATAAAAGTTATTCAGTCCAACATTGACTTATTTTTGTATAAAATTTCATGTTAGTTGTAGAATTCATTTTGTAACTAAGGTCCAAATGTTCATACAACATCAGTTATGTTCACCTGGTTCTATGTTATCTTCATATATTTTGATCTTACATAATTGTAACAAAGGTATTTTGTGCATATTTGATGCATTCAAAAGACACCAGCTAATTGACTGCTAATTTACCAGTTCTTTAATAAGTTATTATTTCAACTTTTCTAGTTCAGTATGAAGTGGCTTTTACCAGCATTTGCTTTTTCTCCACCTTGGTATATGGCATTATTGTTGTGTTCAAGTTCTAATTATTCATTTCTTGTATTTAGTTTGCTATAGATATTTACATTACACAAATCTAGTTTGTGTATTAATCCATTTATATTTTAATGATTTATTAAGGTATAATCTTTATAACATTTATGTATGCATGTGATCTTGTTTGTTGAACGAAACAATTGTTTTGTGTGTGTAATTGCAGAAAAATAGATATATTCAATAATAGAGTTTTGTGCGCACTACAAGTATTTGCTTAAAAATACAAGTATCTGCGTAAAAGTTATGTTACTCTACCTTGTATCAATTTATTAGATCTGGTTATTATAAATTAGGGGTGCAACGATACGGTCAAACCCGTATTGAGATATATTGAAATACATAGATTGTCATGAAAACATTATAAAACATATGTTTATTTTGAATTTCAGTGGGTTAAATGCCCAACAAACTGTTAACAACACCCTTCTCCCAAACTCTACTTTTCGCCTTTTCATAATTTACTAAATCAAAATCGTCCACGTTTTCCATACTTAGTTTTTTAAAATTACTATAACATCACATGAAGCGCCACACACGAAGCAAATTTCACAACTGAAAGCACTTAATTTGTAAGTGTGTTGGTGACAAAACAGTAACATTATGTGTCAATTCCATTGGCGCGGTGACTTCAGAGAAAATTATTTGAGACCAGCGTTGGTAAGATAAAAGGAAAACTTCAGGTCGGCATCCTTTGTAGAACTTTGTTCTACATCAAATGACAAGTGACAGGAGTTTGAATATTCACTTATACAGTACACATTTAAAAGGCAGTGCTTAAAATATGTGATCAAATTTTAAAGAAATTATCGTGGTACGGTAGGTCTGTACCACAGTACGCATCGGCCGACGCTGCATCGCAATATACCGGTATACCGATATATTGTTGCACCACTATTATAAATGCAATTAAGTGCTATATTCGTACTTGTTTAATACCAATATTTTGTATGTCACTGCTTACTAGTATTCTATATATACACTATTACTATTATCATTATCTACAAAATGCAACTTCTAAAAGGATTTTTATGAATAACTTCATCCATTAAAACATTATTGTAAAAAAGATATTACGCTGAACAAGTTAAGCCTGGATATTAAAATGTAGATAACTACCTGACAAAATTCATCCAGTATATATATTGATAATATAAATATTGTGGTTAAGAATAAAAGCTTTTTGTTGTTTTGTTTGAAATGCTTGTTTGGAATTTCAACATTTTTGTGTTCACTTTGCATCAATAAAATATTTAAAATTTGCATTTTTTTTATTTTCTTATGATGTATACTGAACCTAAGGCAGTAGTAACAGACCATTGATGGTAAAATTGTTAAAATTTCCATCAAAAATGTCAAAATTTAAACCCAAATTATTTTGGGAAGAATTTACTTGTATTACACTATTACCCATCATTGGTCTGTTATTATTGCTTATGTACTGAACTACCGGATAGAAACCTGTTTGTGTACAGCACGGATATAAATACCAAGTTTTTGTGTGGACAAACTTGCAAACCAAATGTCATAGTTCTTCTACAAGCTATCTAATGTATTTCCATTGGAAATCTGTCACATTAAAAGTAGCTAATATGGGAATATTACCATATGCATCAGCGATAATTCATTGTATTTGTTCCATAATATTAAGATTTGTATATTCTGGGGTTTCATGTCTAACCAAAAGCCAAGGTCATTTGGTAACTTTTCCAGCTTTAACAATTTAACCCGAGGCTTACACCTCCACACGAGGATAGAACAACTGAACTTCTGTAAGCTAGCTGGACAGCTTTACTACATGTGAAATAGATGAGGGGTTAGTGATTACTTATCAGTAACCACAACCACTTGAGCACAGAGGCCATTAATCAAGGTATGTCAATTGAACAATTCTACATTTTTTGGTGCAAATATTAGACATTATTACAGACAATTTTGTAAATCCATCAACAACAACATCACAACATGTACAACAGGACAAGCATTGGACATGATAATTCGATTCTTAAAATTACAAAGAATAAAACATTTCTATAAATACAAATACCCCTGTGAATAACCAAGGTAGAAATTGTTTATACAGTTCATTTGTATATTTTGGTTCAGATAAAACATTGACGATTTGGCAAACTGGTGATCAGTTCATAATGAAATAAAATAGCAATACATATCTTCAATTGAGACTATAAACTGGTCCTACAAGAGTCAAAATAGAACAATTTCTGTTAGTGAATAAATTATGAATATTTTTTTTTCAATTTTCACATATGAAATCAAACACTTGTGGGTTATTAAATCTATCAAAATATTCAACAAGTGATTCTTTCTATTAGTAGGTTTACAATTGAAACAACTGAATGTCACATTATCTGAAAACATACCAAAACTTTAAGAACGAAATCAAGCATGAAGGATACACAAAAATTCATATTTAATACATGCAACTGAAAAACAGTAATGTACATTAAAATAGTATTTACATTAAAATAGTATTTACATTTAACTTTCAAATAAGGACCATCCAAAATGATGTACAATTGTATTTCTTGGAAAAAATTGAATTGTACATATTGAAAGTAAATTGCATGGATATTCCGTGCAAAGCATGTATGATAAATACATACAGAATATAACACAAAAATTGATCTTTCAAAGGTTCTATTTTGAAGCTTCATTCTGATAAATACCACATACAAAAAACAAAGCATTCATGTCATACATTAGATAACAACAATACTCTCAGCACAATAAAATTTGGCAAAACTATTCATCAAAGCAAAGTTTACATACAAATATATATACAAATACAGATCCACTACATATTATATGAAAGACATTGGTAATTAAAATCTATAAAGAGTAAGCTAAATATGTAACACTATTGATTACCATAGCAACTGGAGTAAAGATGTAAGTACACAAAGTTGAAAACAGGGTTTCATTTGATCCGTACCATCGGAGTTGGCCCCTTATTTTGAAGTAATTATGAAAACTAAATCTGGTTTAGCATCATGAAATTAAGACCATGCATTTTAGTCATGTACTGTGACAGATAATATCACACATGACAAGATGTTTACTACGTAACAAAATTCTGTGATGTTAATAATGCCCAACAGTATAATTAGACATATATGTACAAACACCAGGAACACCAAACCTGTAGAATTGATTTCACTAATCAAATAATTAACAATGATGTAAATTTTCACATGAAAATTCATTTGTACATATTAAAGCAACTCAAAAAAAAAAAAATAAAATATGTAAGACATTGCACAAGTGTAAAATTTTGAAATAATAGTTAATTTCATTTTCACAATATTTGGTTTCAAAACAAGTGAACATAGATTTTTATTATAAACTAACCACTTAAAAATTACTGACCCATTAATAACTAGATTGGACATTAGAAAAACATAGATATATAAAATATATCTATATAAAAGCTCATGGCATGAAAATACAATAGAATAGTAAACATGCAGTGTAGAGTAACAATAGACAAATACAGGTGATAGAACAGCACATAATTACAACACAATGTCATGTTCAAACAATAGCAGAAATATTCAGACATTGACAAAACACATCAGAGCAGAAAAGTCTCAATTAAATAGTACATCTATTTGTACATATCTTGTTTGTATAATTATATAAACCCAAAGTTCTACGCAATGTATCCACAAGATAACAGATGTCGCTAACAAATAAGAGTGAGATGATTTAACATTTATACACACCTCATTTTTTCACAATTTTTTATTGGAGATGGAATGTCTTCTTTAACCACTTTTGATATTATCCGCAGTTACAGCGTAATACTAATACTGGACATGTGTAACAACTACTTTCAAACAAGGTAAGATACAACTTATCAGTGAGACAAACAATGTATACTGGCCGTCATAAGAAAGAAACCATCATAAAAATTCTTCTATTTTGGCCTTATATACTGACCTTGAAATTTTAATGGTATACAGCAATTTCATGGTCAATAATGGATTACAATATGGTTACACATAACAGTAGTAATGGTTGGTTGGCTTACTCATGGTGGCCATGCTCTTTTTAAGAATAACTTATAAAATAAAATTTTATACCAACATCACTTACTGGTTACTTTCTCATGATGGCCAGTTTGTAACAAAGTAAAAATACTTGTAACAAAATAGTAAATGTTGTATGAGACACATTGAAAGAGTACAAATAATACAAGTACCTGTCACATTAATCTTCAGCTGAAATCAATTAACTCATCAAAAATTGGGAAAAAAAATACCCACAATCGCTTGTACAATGTAGTTTGACAGATTGCTGATTTTACAGTATAAATAAAACTTGTGATGGACGTCAATGAATTTGGAGCACAGGTTGATGATATACTGATCTACAAAAATAAATTTACAATTCTTTGCACAGTCAACTTCACAGTGTAACAAATCACGATATATTTTATGGCCATATGAAGAAGTTATCATCACACATAGAAATAAAATATCATATAAACATAAGAGTATTTATACAACCTTCTGCAGTAGTTTGAAAAACATATTTATTTATCATGAACACAGTATTCTTCCAATCAGCCATTTATTTGCAACTTGAAGCCTACAAAGTTATCTTATAAACAGCATCAGGTAGTCAAAGATATTTTTCAATCAATGTACATCACCATGAAAGCAACCTCTAAATGATTATATATCATCTCATAGCAACAAAACTAGATAATATAACTAGCTAACTTGAAAGGCCTTTTCAGAAACATGATTTATCTGCCCTTGATAGCTCTTCATTAGGAGATAAAAACGTGCACCTGTTACTTCCCGTACGTCAAACTGGTTGCTAATGTCCAAATTAATGTATATGTATTTATATAGTAGTCTCCAATCCTTGTTATGTCATAATAGAAAAAAAAAATTAAAACAGATTTAACAAGAGGGCCATGATGGCCCTGCATCGCTCACCAGAATAAATGTTAACTTGTTACTAAAAAGGTAATAAAGGTACACTTGTGGGCAAATAATGGGGAACAATAATAAACTTGATAAAGGACCATCAAAGGATACTACAAAGGAACATTCGTGATGACTGAAGGATGCCATGGACCAAATTTTGGTAATGATCCACAACCACTGGCTCATGAAAACATGAAGTATTTTTAAGGTTATTTCTATTTTTTGCTCCAGCAGCACCTAATTGGGGCCAACCATTTTAATTTCAGCAAATCTGATAGAACACTATCTAAAGATGCTAAAAACCAAGTTTGGTAATAATCCATCCATAGAATCGTGAGAAAAAGTCATTTTAAGGTATTTCTATTTTGAGCTCAAGTGGCCAACCAAATTTATTTGAGCAAACTTGAGAGAGGACCATCTAAAGATGCTACAAACCAAGTTTAGTGATGATCCATCCATTGGTTCATGAGAAGTAGATGACTAAAGTTTTTTTCTATTTTTAGCTCTAGCAGCCCCTAATAGAGGCTAAAATTTTTTATAGAGCAAATCTGATAAAAGTCTATCTAAGAATGCTAAAAACCAAGTTTATTGATGATCCATCCAATGGTTCATGAGAAGAAGATGATTAAAGTTTTTCTATTTTTACCTCAAGTGACCCCTAAAAGGGGCCAACTGACTGGTATAATATGAGTAAATTGCAGTTAGAATGTCAAAAGGCTTCTACAAAGCAAATATGATGTAAATCTGACAAGTAGTTTCTGAGGAGAAGACCATTGTTGACGCCAGACAATGGACACTGGAGCATCCACCTACCCATCCTAATAGCTCACCCTGAACCTTCGGTTCTGGTGTGCTAATAAGATAAAATGGCATGTTCTATATGCTTGAAACAAAAAAGCTTTTTTCTCAGAAAGAATTAGACATTTTAAACTTTCACTCTTTTATTTTACCGCTATCGGTATCATTAAACGCTTGTCTATTAAACAATAAAAAGTGAGCGATTTCATTCAAATAAAGGTAAGTTTCGGTCCAAAACTAAATACGTAATTGCATTTTATGTTACATAATGCACATTTAATCCACTCATGAAAACGTCTGTACCCCAAAAATAATCACGTAGGAACTTTCGTCTGTAGGCGCATCCAAGCACGTCCATTTTCCAAACTGTAACTAAATAAAACCTACACCATACAGCAAAGTTACGCACGATAAAATCGATTACAAATTGGTGTACTACACCTGGGGAACAAATCATCTTGTAATCTTTATATTTCAGCTTAAACCTGGTGTAAAAAGGGTGGCACTAAGGCAATATTTACCGACAATGTGATTCATGTAGCCATTGGGTACATCTTAAATATTGTACCCCATCAGAGTGGCGAGAAAGGACACTAAATTCACTTGTTATTGCTGTCTTTAATATATGTATACTTTTCAATGTAATCGTGATTATCGTAATAATTGTTTTATAATGTCGATTACTGATGAGTGTGACAGACACTCAACGAACCAAAAAAATTTATAAATCCTGTAGAGTACATGTATCAACATAAAAACTCGTATCTTAGAGGAAACTGACTCCCTCAACAGTATGGTGTAGGTTTCTGGGATTCCGTAACATGATCGAGAACAGGTGACGTCATATCTGTAATCATCATTTTGACATGAATGAGTTTCAGATGTTTCCACTGAATGATAAGTTGTACAGATGAAGTTTTTCGTACAAATAAGAATTATTGTATGAATAAATCAGAAATTCATCCAAAAATATCGGGTAAATATGCTTCGGTTTTGATTTTATACTTGTTTACTTCCTTAAGTTATCAACAACTGGTAACGCCGGGATAATATTGTCACTTTTTAAAATAAGTGTTATGTAATAAATTTCATTGTTTATTAAATGCATTCTTGTAGATATGTGCGCCATTATATTTGTTTGATCTTGTTGCTCATATCTGTTTTAGTGTCATAAATATATTATGTGTAAAAGAGTATTATCATTTAAAACTATTAAATCAATTCTAAATGTGGGTTCAACATTATGCATTCAATGGATATCATGAAGTACAACTAGAAACTTAACGGAAATTTTAACATAACTGTTTTACACCTCTCTGATATGATGATTGACTTTTTGTCATTGTCAAATGCTCTTCATAAACACATTGAACAAGGTAGCATTATTAATTTGACTTCAAACAACGATCATTATCAGTATATAACATCTGCTTAAATAGTTGATTAATGTGTTTATCAATTATTTTCAATTAATGCCCTCCTTGGTATCTCAACACATAGTATATCAATATTGGTTCTGTAAGTCTCGAGACGCCATTATCAAAAATACTACCCAGTGTCCGAAGGAATCCGAACGAGACAGATTTTTTCAAGGGAGATAACCTACTTTCTGAAAAGGCCTATAGGAAGAATACAGATCCTAATTTCAATGCATCTCAAGTTTTGCCGGAATTTAACTCATCTTCAAGCCAATCAGGTAATCTCACATTGAGTTTGTCTAATAGATGAGATAATACAATGTTATGTTTTCTGTAAAACTGTGATAGATATTCCTCTGATTTCAGGTCCATTGCAGGATACCTTCTCCCTTTGCTGCCCCCTAAACATTTGTTCCTTTTATCTGACATTATCTGACAATAAAATCCTTTCTTTGAATCATATCTGTAAGAGAATTAAGTCAGCCAGATATAAAAATACCCATAAAGGCATCAAATCTAAAATCCTAGCTCTTAAAAAAAACAATTATAATTGTAATAATATAATAAAAATAAAAAATATGATTATATGAACCTACAGGTTGTATCACAGAACATAAAATTACAACTACTTAATCAACACATTTTAAAATTATAACATCACTTATTGCAACAACTAATGACTGAATCTGGCATATTATAGAAAAAAACAATTACTGGCCAAGGCACATTCTGTATTGTTTGCATCCATTACATCTGTTAAATGACTTCATTTCTAGTATACATATGTTGATTAATTACCTTAAAACTTTTCCATAATCAAAATTTTGCAAACCAAGAAATCTTTGAACTTTATCCATCACCTCAACAGGTTCATTCTTCAAATTTTCCCCATCGATGATATACAACTGTAATACAAGTATATACAACACTAATAATCCATTAAACAAGTTCATATAGAAATAGAACCAATTTGAGCAAGTTCTGATTTAAGAACTTAAGAATTTTTTTCACAGGTTTTCAACATCACATCAACAGCCAGGGCAGGACAGCTTCCCCACAAGTAAAATTTGTCTGGTACTGGCTGGTATTCCAACTCACAGCAGTGAGGAGCTAGTGATTACTAGCCAGGTACCACAACAATACCACATTGAACCCCTTTTGTTGGTTAAGAAAATGTTTCATAGCATAGATGACAATCGCCAATGTTTCATATAAATTATTATATCTCAGCTAGGAACAGTTTTCAATAATAATATCTTCAGGGTGTATGATACTTGTAAAAAAACATGTCAATAAAATCTTAATTTGATATCTGCTCCGTGAATAAGACTGGTTCTTCTGTGAAGTTAATAGGTATAGCCTTATCATTATAGACAAAGTTATTTTGGTAGTTAGTGCTAACAATGGTACATGAAAAACACAATAATAAACAATTCATCAAGAAATCAATGACCACGCACACTAACACCAAGGATGACACAAAAAAGAGCGAGTCCTTATTTTCATTGTGGTCCATGACAAAGAGAGGAAAATGGTTCAAAAGTAATAAAGAAATTTAGTATGATTAATAGTAAGTTACTAAGAATATCATAATAAAACATAATTAAAGTAGTAAAAGATACATATGAAAACTTAAAATACACAATATTGCTGAAGTATCTATCAGAATTAGCAATAAAACTATGTCAGATTATTTAAAAAATGTTCTTTAACAGCTAACTTAAAGAATATAAATCAAACAATAAATTAAGTTGGATGTTCAGTTGTTCCATAATTATTACTTATTATCATAGATTGGTTAGCCTTACCATTATGTAATATATTCTGATATAAAATTGTTATAAATACCTGTCTAGAGCTGAAATAATCGAGCCAATTTTCTATATGATAACTATATACACCAGGATTAAGACATCGATTACGTAATGCTTTCACTTGTCTAGGTGCTGTATCCAGGGCAGTGATAACCTCATAAAAGGAATAGTTTGAAGCTACAGGGTCCTGGTGAGCCTTCATATGCTGGAAAATATTCAGCACTATATTTTTTTTCGCTGGGGTTTAAAGTCAAATGAACATCTAGGGTTATTAGGTGACATTCCCAGCTGGAGTAGAAACACTGACCTTTCGTAAACTAGATGGACAGCTTCCTCACATGTGAAATTTGCCCCCCAGGTGGGATTCCAACACACAACCATGGAGGGCTATTGATTACTAGCCAGAGACCATAACCACTCAACCACAGAGGTTCCCTATTCAACACATTTTCCTATTACAGTTCTCCTATGACTATCATACATTGATGTCTAAATCTGACTTAAATTATACATTATACAACAGTAAAATGAATGTCTCCATTTATAACTTGACAGCGATATTCTACAGAAGTGAAAATATGAAAATCATTGAAGGTATCAGCTGGCCTTCTTTAGATAATGAGTTACAAGGAGTGTCCAAACAAAACATCTATAATCCAACTGATAGTTATACCTTTTTTGATGGATAAAGAAAATACTTTGTCTTAATGAAAATTAGACATATTCTGATTGTTAAGATACAGGTTTTCTTCTGTTAGTAAGATACAAATGTTTGTGACACAAGATAATCTAACTAAGAGATAATTACTGCATTATAGAATAACAAAGTTCTCAGCTATTCAATATTTTAGTTTTGCCATTACATGCTGTCTCATAACAAGCAAAAGTAGGACCAATTTTAATGCTTCCATTGAATAATATACAGATTTATACCGTTTGATTGAAGGAAAAGGAGAGAAAAAATAGCAACTGACAAGAGACATTCTGAAAATTGAATTTAGGACCAGAAATAACTTCAACAGAAAAAAATTATTACATGATCTTATCTCAACAAAGAAGCAGAAATGTTGGCACAATAATTGAGAAACAGAAAATTTCACATTAAGCAATTAATTATAAAAATAAACAACTGATTGTAAATCTCACCTGATACCAGGAGTAAGCTCGTTTAGCAGGACTAATTAATATACAGATTAAACGAGCATTAGGCAATAAAGCATGTACTCTCTTTGGAACAATGGAATTATCAAAATAGCCAGCACTTTTCTCAAATAACATCTCCACACTTGCATTTTTTAACTTAGGGAAATAGTCCAAGTACCTAAAATGTAATAAAGGAATACAGTACAATTGTGAATATAAAGAGGTCTGAATAATTACTTCACTATAAGCATATAATAAAGTTCAGTTATATTTTAGTTGATATAATAATTTCTCTTTTTTCACTAGGGTTTAACAGCGCACCAACAGCCAGGGTCATTTGGTGACTAATCCAGCTTTAACGGTGGAGGAAGACTCCAGGCATTCACCTGGAAAAATAGAACCACCAAACTTCCATAAACTAGGTGTACCATATGGAATTTGACTGGTCCCAGGTGGGATTCAAACTCACAGCAGTGAGGGACTAATGATTCTAGTCAGAGACCATAACCACTTGATCATGGAGGTGTCTAATGATTTCTTTACTGTATAAACATACATAAAAAAGTGAAGTCTGTATGTATAATTTGTTCCAGTTGATTGGTAGCAAGTACATTTTGTAGATAGGTTCCTAAGATTTAGACTAATAACAATATGAGACACTTCTATTCTTGATGCTATGACATCTCACCAAAGTGCAGCACATATTGGATATACATAGAAATAAAAGCAAATCTGGATTATCCTCTCAATCAAAGCATTTGGTATCAAAATTTCAAAATCAGTTGTTCACCAGAAATATAGTCTGGGAGTAGTTTTCACTATCACAAAGAGACAACCACATACTTACCAATCTATACCATAATAATAATTGTTTCCACTAAAGAACTGTAATTCTTCAAATGACTGTTTACTGTTCATGTTACTGCTGACTAAAGGATGCATTGATAAAAATGTATATAATGCTGTGGTACCTGCAGTAAATATTGTAAATATAGGTTAATGTTTCAGTATGAACAAGTCATTTACCAAGGTATGAAAATAATTAGTTTAACATATTTTAATGTTCTGTAATGCAATGAAAGTCCATCACTATATTTTCCCATTTTCTACCATTCATAATGACTTAAAAAATAAATTCATTTCACAATTAGATGCATCTGCAGTAATTCTACACAAAAAATGATAAACAGCTGGTAAATTATTATTCAGCATATGAGCATATCTTGTCCAAAATTGAAAAATATCAACCTTTTAACACTGACTTTAGTTCACATGAAGCATAGCCATCATGTAAAATACAGGCAAGATACCGAAGCCAGTTTATCAAACAACAAAACCAGTCTACTTACCCGTTTTCTGTGGACCAATCACAAGTAACTTTGGCCATTTATCACACGTTTTGTTTGGTGACCAAATTTCTAGATGTTTATCATGATCACATGGATTCTACAACAATAACAACAACAAATGTGTATACATGTAATAAGGACTGTCAAACAAAAGTATTTTTGGGATTAAATTTTGGGACTTTCTGTAAAACACTATCACATGATTTACCTCTGAAAATAATAAAAGTTATTTGAAGTAGAAAGCTGCAATAAATAAATATAACATATGAACAAACAATCAAAATGTACTCATAAAACACATAAGAAGACACAAGAAACACATCATACAATGTTCCAACACTTAGTTGTTGATAAAAACCATCTATCAGAATATCAAGGAGTGGTGTTAAAGTACTGGTAAATGCATTTCTACACATATAAAATATAACAGCTAGATTACTGCAATTTTAAATGAATCAAGCTGTTCATTATTGTCTGTTTGAATGCTCCTTGTAACTTTAGACTAACATTCATGTACAGTAAAACTTCGTTATTACGAGCATTGATATAACAAGCACTCAACTTATCTCGTTGAATTTTTAAAGTCCCATCAATTCTTGTTCTTAGTTGTGTATATTATTCAACCACATAACAAAACTCTGTTATTATGAGCACCACGTTTATCTCAAGCATTTAGTCTGCTCCAATGACTCCTCGAGATAACAAGGTTTTACTGTACTTAGATATTAGAGACAGACACAGGAATTCAACTCTACTATCAATAGTACTGTACTTTCAAAAAAATCTAACACAGTGTACATATATACCTTCCACACAGGATCTTGCTCCTCAGGAAACATATCAAAGTATTTGATAGCATGATCCATTGGTGTTTGTTGTTGTAGTTTAAGATTTGTCCAACACTGTACAAACTTGATAACACTCTCAAATGTATATAATGCTAAACGATCATTCCCATAGTTAGACAAATGAGTCATAAAAATGTTCAACTGAAAAATTGGGAGAAAAGTAGACTTTATTAATAAAAATGAACTAATAAACCAACAAACTATCTTAAAAAACATGTGATACACTACAGTTTAAATTCAAATAAAGGCACCTCTCTTACGGCATAACATGGAGATTTAAACCATAAATATTAAGTAATGAATCAGCAGTCTTAATAAATATTCAAACGAACAAAAGTTTTACTACATACAGGATTGTACAAGAAATCTTGGAAGAGTTCTCCCCCATGGATGCTCTTCTCCAATCTCCCTGGACCACCTGGATATGCACTGTACAATAAGTTATGTGTAAACAATCCACAAGTCTGTCGTGGTAATACCTGAAATAATTATAATGTGAACACAATATTTACAATCAGAGGATATACTGAAACATTGATTCACTAATTCATATGATGTCAAATTAAAAAGATAGATACAGATTAGACAACATTACAAGGAGTTACATGCCAGCTAAATAATATATTTCATATTCCATCATGAATGTCATACCTACAGAGCAATCTAATGGTCCCACCTTTAGTAACAATATGGTAACTAGAGCACAGGTACATTAACTCACCATTATTCCACTGTGAACAAATCCTCTACGTCCCCAACTAGGATGTAACCTTGGATACTCTTCACTACTTGTCACACGTATATCCCAGACTGATTTCCATGCTGTATACAAGGGCTCATGAACAGGGAAGACCCCTGAATGATGAGGGGCCACTGCATAGTGGTGCACTACAGGAATTTTGTTATCCTTAACAGATATAATAAAAATACAAGAATTAACTAATTTTTTTATTTAAAAAAAAAGAATCCAACATGATGCAAGAAAGGAAGTTAATTTCCAAATCAAGGACATCAATTTTTGAATGAAATAGCTTGAATGAGGTAGCTTATAAAAGCTAGTTTGATGATAAACCTAAACATACTCTTTAAAGTCAGCTTTGTGCAAACAGTGAATCAAATTGCACACCTTTATATTCAACCATCCATCTATACAGAAAAATGATCAGTGTACACTATTTTTCATAATCATGATGGTAACTACAAATATGGAGTCATCCACCAGATAAACAATAAGAACAAATGGAAAACAGCATTCATGATACAAGTTTGACCCTCAAAGACAAACAAAATGCAAGAAAATATAACAGATAGTCCAATCTATATCATCAACATTATCTAAGTATACTGACCTTAGCAAACTGATAATTCAAGAGCATGTTCTTTTGAAGTTCATCTTCATTAAATTTATGGGGTTGTTCATGTCTCCACATATGAGGGAACCAGTAAAAATGATCCTTGTATTCTAGATAATAACAGTAAAATAAAAACAATAATCATGAAGCTTTTATAACAAGAACTGGTTTATATTGTGCAGAAGTGATAGAATCTTGAATTCATGAATTCTGAATACAAACTATTCACATTTGTTTGAACGTAAGTATGGCACTCCACTTCTAGTCCAATAAGTTTAGTTTGGATGGGCTGCACAAAAAATCTTGAATCAAATACAGTTATATGATAAGATTTAATGCAAAACAATTGTGATAAACTATTTCAGGATTGCCATGTTTTAAATGGCTCACTGGCATGCTTAATAGTATGACAGAAACAGGGTACTTACTGAGAAGTGTTTCATCACCAACATTTTCTTCTTCTGTACCATGTTGGTAGTACCATCCAGAGAATCCCAACATAAATCTAAATCCATCAATCTGTTTCTGTAATCTTTCTTGTGCTTCAACCAGAGCCTGTAATACCGATATATTTAAGTCTACAAATATGAAAGATATTGAGGAAAACTGCATACTTAGATCTGGTATATAAAGCTACATATACAGTAGAATCTGTGTTTGCAGCCACCTCTAAATAAAGTCCATCTGGTGAGTAAAGGCCATTATTACTATGGATTATTTAGAACAATCTGACCTCCAAATAAAGGTCAGTTGTCCATAAAGGCCATGTTTTGTCTTCCCCAAGGGTGGCCTTTGTTCACAGGTTTGACTGTCATAGAATATTTCACCAATTATGTCTGACTGAACCCTTATAGTTACTATCTCAGTTTAATAGACTCACAAACTCAACAAAGACTCGTATATGTTCCATATATGGCAATTATATAGAAATAAAAACTAGCACCATTTTATGTATTAAAATGACAAAAAAATTCAGCCAAAATGGAGAAAACAACAAAACCCAAGGACCTTTATTTGTAACTTTGTACATCAGAGTCAGTTGGTAAATCTAAAAATTGTAACTTAAAATGCACGAACATTTAACTCAGTGAACTCACAATGGTAACAAACCAGACAGATACTGCTGTGTAAACTGAACAATTTAAAATAACCAGACATTAATCTCTAGATTAATACAGCATGACAAAAAACACTTGACAACATGCAGAGATGAATTACTTCAATAAATGAATATACTTTCTACGTTATGGCATTAGCAGGATAGACTGAGCCTATCCTAGTTTTAGATTTCACCAGAGAGTGAGAGAATGCACTTCACTGTACTAAGTATGCTTATAAATTCATGAGTCAACAATTTTCCTCTAACATGATCAAAGAATTAATGATAGGAAATTAGGATGAAATTTTGATGGATTTTTTTTCAAAGAATGTTTCAATGTGCTTGATGCACTTAATCGGAGCAAATTATTTGGTGTTGCATTCCAATTTCATAATTGCAGGAAGCTACATAAATAAATTTTTTTTGCCATGAAAACTGCTATAGCAGGGCTTGACAGCTTGTTTTCAGGCTATTTGTCCTGCAGGACAACCAGCTAAGAATTTTTACGTGTTCTACAGCAATTTCAACTCATCCCGAGTAAAATTCTAATTACCAGCGGATGAGTGGATTCGTCAAGCCTTATATAGGTTACTTTAAACAGACTTTACCATTTTAGTCAATTTTGATCAATCATTTAATTCAAGGTGGCTCAATTTCATACAATATGTATTAATACATGTTTATTCCTATATTTACATACAAACTAAACTACAGTTGCTAAAACCATTCTATAAATCAAGGATGTGAAACTGCACAGCTACTGTATGAAATTTTAAAACTTCAAAATTAATGGTGAAAAAATGTATTTTCAACCAAGAGGGCAAAGGTGGCCTTTTTTCAAAGTTTTTGCTCACCTGAGTAAAGATTGCAACTTCTATGGTTTTCCTGTGATTTGACCTAGTTTTTAACCTGAGTTGACCCATGTTCAAAGCCATTCATGATTTCATTTACATAAACATTCTGAGAAAGTTTGAGGATGATCCAATCAAAACTGTTGCCACTAGATGGTTAACAAGGTATTCCAGTGATTTGACCTGGTGACCTAGTTTTTGACCTCAGAAGACCCATGCTCGAACTTAACCAGGATATCATTAAGACAACCTTTTTGACAAGGTTTGGTGAAGATGGTGACCTAGTTTTTGACCCCAGATGACCCATGTTCGAACTTAACCAAGATATCATTAAAACAAACGTTCTGACAAAGTTTGATGAAGATTCAATCAAAATTGCAACCTCTAGAGCAATAACAAGGTTTTATGGTGCATTGACCTAGTGACCTAGTTTTTAACCAGAGATAACCTATATTTGCAAATTTTACATTATTAATACAAACATTCAGATAAAGTTTCATGAAGATCCAATCAAATCTGTAATTTTTAGAGTGTTAACAAAATTTCCATTCTATTTGACCTGGTGACCTAGTTTTTGATCCCAGATGACCCACATTCACCATTGTTTAAGATATCATTGAAACAAACATTCTTACCACGTCTGATGAAGATTCGCTCAAAAGTGTGACCATTAGAGCATTAAAAACCCCCAAGTGTGGACGCCGGACGCCGGAGTAGACTGACTGATGACTATAGCTCACCACTACGTGCTCAGGTGAGCTAAAAAAATTGAAACTAGTAATAGACTGCACAGCTACAATATGAAAGTTAAAACCTCCAAAATACTGGTAAAAAAATGTATTTTCAATAAAAAAATATCATAGATCAATGGATCAATGGATGCTTTTGACCCACTTTCGAACTTGTCCAAGATATCATTGAGACGAATATTCTGACCAGGTCTGATGAAGATTCGCTCATAAGTGTGACCACTAGAGCATTAACAACCCCCAGGTGTGGACGCCGGATGACAGACGACAGACGCCGCACACCGAAGTAGACTGACTGATGACTATAGCTCACTGACCACTACGTGCTCAGGTGAGCTAAAAAAACTGAAACTAGTCATAGACTGCACAGCTACAGTATGAAAGTTAAAACCTGTAAAATACTGTTAAAAATGTATTTCCAATAAAAAAGAAACTTATAATAGATCAATGGATGCTATAACACAAGCTTCCAAAATGTTGCCGGACCATCGGACATGACAGGCAAATTTCGAGCAGGTCTAATAACTTTTTGGCCAGTATCGCACCAGATGTCCAGCAGTCGGGCATGATTTACAGCATTTATCACTAATTTATAATATATTCGGTCGGCCAAATTTTCATTTGGTCAGACAGAAATTCTAACTTTGCCTGACCAAATGTCAGGCAAATATTCCAGCAGTTTTGAGAAGCCTGACAACAGGTGAGTATACTTAATTAAACAGATCATTAAATGATGGCAAATGTGAAAATCATCATGTACCAAAAAAAATATTAAAATTATTATAGTTCAGAAAATGTTATACTGAATCAGAAAATTACATGACACATCAGTGATACATGTAATTCTATTACCAAAATTAATGTATCAGTTATCCAGGCACCACTAACCACAGATATGTGCATACTGTTTGAAAATGTGCACAGTGGGAATTCAGAGGATTTAACATCTACATTCACATAACATGAAATTTAATCATGCAGAAGTAATTTGGTGTAATGCAGTTTCCCAATTCATTTAAACCATATGGTACAATTTATACACAATTAGAAAAACATTTCATAAACTACCTCAACACAAACTATTCAATATTCTACCCTCCTGTAAAAATCATTAACAAGAAGTTATCTAAGATAGAGATCTTTCATTCTGAATGTGTAAAACTCACCAATTATTAGACAAAGGCCATTCTATAGTCGGTGAAACTGTACAACGAGATTGTATGGCTTGCAGTTTAACAATTTAATTTCACTTTAAAGATAAAAAAATGTGCACAGACATGAAACAATTCTGCAAACAAATCTCAAGATGAAGATAATGATTACTTAAAGCCCCCAAAATCATAATAAACTGCATAAATAAGCAGACATTTGGCAGTTTTTTAATCAGGTTATGCAGTTCCTACCTGTTCACCTGAAAGCAGTTGTGAAGAATTGCTAAGCAGTCTCTTAAATCATTTTTTGCAGTACTATAGCAATTCATTCTGATTTAGCAGTTATTGTTAGAAGCTGATGTTCCAGCAGCTGTTTAATAATCTGGTGAGCAGTTCATTTTTATCTCTTCATGCACTTTCAGATCAAACCTTAATTGTAGCCCTACATGTACCTGAGTTTACTATAAGGCAGCTTTATTGGTATTAATTGCAGATTTGCAAGCCAGAGAAAGTATCAGCTGATGTTGTAAGAATAGGCAAATCCCTTTTGTACAATGCTGCTTACTGTAAGTGTAAATTGCTATGTATAGATGCAAGTATATAAAGGTGAATCAAATTTGAGTCAGATTGGTTGATCCTGTGAGCCAGTGCAAGCACTGTGAATTTTGTATTGGTACACTGCATGCAGTGGAAATTTCTTACATTGTGCTGTCAGGAAGGTAATATCTATATAGTACAAATGTATCATTAAATTGTGACTGGATATCTTGTAAATGTGATAGAAACATTTTGTGACATCAGAAAGCAGTAAATTCTTCAGGATTTTTAAAATTTATCAACGAACTAAGTTAATTATGCAACAGTTACAATTAAATTTCCTGAATTAATCATTTCATCTGTCTTTACACTAGTGAATATGAAATCTTTGCATAATCAGTTCTAAAATAATTAATTTCAATTCATAATAAGGCCCTAATTAATGCCAATATTATACTCTCGCATTAATGTACCAGTTTGCAAAAAATGTTTGTAACTACAATGAACTGAGGTTGTAAATACAATGTACATTTTGCTGCTGTTGTAATGTTGTTTCAAACTATTTCATATTGGTTGAAAAATCTAAATGTCCCTTGATTTATTTCAGTCTACAATTGACAGAACTACCGCAATGCATGGTCTTATAAGACTATTAACTCAAAATAATATAAATCAGCAAAATGAGAAAATTACATATGTGTATTAGAATAAGCACTTAGGTTTCCATACATGATCTATCTGAATGCAAGATTAGCTGGAATATTTACATGAATACTGTGCATGCTAAAGAAGCATTAAAAACTGTTCTGAATTGGTTTCAAATAGGAAAATGGGTTGAATTCTGAACTTAAAACATATGTATCTTGTTCAAGTACATACTTACCAATACATCATCTTTCCTCATTCTAGTACCCTGAGCACCAACAAATATATCATCAATATCAATCTGTACATTACGTTCAAGTCCTAGACTTAGCTTTCCGTATGATAGAAACGATATACTGTCCAGTAGCATCAGTGCATGCAGCCAAAATGAGAAGTCATGACCAAAGAAGATTCTCCTGATTCCATCATATTCTCCATTGTCTAAAACCGCTGGGTAGACTGTCTTTACTTTCTCCACACTGCTTGGATCATAATCATCATACATAGAACTAGTCTGTGTAGCATATGCCAAAGGTTCAATTGTTGAGTGATTTGGATAAAACACTGCCCAGTCTTCTTCAGGGAAAGTTTCAGTAATTACCTCCCCTGGTTTTGTAATTCTCCAAACTTTAGAATCACTATTCAGTCTATAATCTTTTAAAGCTACATTATAATGTACAGAGAACTGAAAATCTTTTATGTATTCAGACAAGACATCATATTCTTCCATAGGTTTCATGAAAAATATCAATCCAACATTGTACTCTCGACAATATTTATCTATTAGTTGGCGATTCCATGAATCAAGTGCCAAATATAACTTTATTGTCTCAAAGATGATCACTCCAAAACGTCCTTTACCCATATGTATTAATGTTGGTAAATTTAATTCATTATCTACAACTTTATAAGGAAATCTTGATGATTCCATAGAAGCTACTATATGTTTGGCATTTTTGGAAAATGGAGAATCTACAATAATCAAAACCTTTCTGCCGATCCTTAAATTTCCCTGAAAATCATGATTGTTAGGTCCAAGGTGTCGACCACCTTTGTTTAACATGTTACAAGTTGTTACAGGTGATTTTAATGGCCTATTCACATAAGGAGTGGTTGAGTGACCATGGCGATAATTAAGGATTGTGACCAATGCCAAAACAACAACTAATATCATTACAACTGCTCGAGTTAGAGTGCATCGTCTCTGACACAGAATACGATGTGTCATCTTCCTAATCTGATCAACAGGATAACACAACTTAAAATGCATCCTCATGAATTTGTCTTAAATCCGTAAACATATACACATGTTCAACCTGAATGTCAGCACAGTTTATTCCAATTGAATTTTTATTAATTCTTGCCAACTTCAGAGAAATCTGGAAAGAAATTTAACATTTTATTAGTTTTATAAAACCTTCACTTTTTACTATTTCTACTTGTTAAGAATCTCTACAACCCAAGAGAACTGATTTACTCTGAATTTTCTATTTGCATCACGGAATGAGTTTGATTGCACAATTACATATAATAGATCTATATTATATGGATAATTATAACTAAATTCACCCAAATTGATAAAACTTGAATATAATGTTTGAGAATCAGAAATATGTACTATAGAAACTTTTTGCAACTATTTCTTGCGCATTTCTGCATAACAAATGTCAGTTTTGGATGATGTTTGATTATGCAAAAAGCTTCTGATTCATTGTTAGTATTAAGGTCTTATGAATGACATTTAAAAACAATAGATTTTCTAAACAAATTAGATACTTGTAAATGAATATTTAGCATGTTTATGTTTGATGTAAGAGAAATCCCTTCACACAGATCAGGAACAAATTAATTAGAAATAACTACTAATACGATTCAGCAGAATTTTCTTAATAAACAGATATTTAGAATTCAAAGTATGTTCAATTAGTTTTAGTTTCATGTTCCTCTCCCATTATCATATGATAACTTACTGTTTATGTATTTATAGCTATTAAAATTAAAGTAGAACTGAAAAAAACTAAATATGTACTAACTAAACTAATCGAAGCCTAGTATAGCGGTTATGTGTCACAAGAGGATGTTATAATCAGGTTATAAATGATACATTGATTTTGTTATGTCACATCCAAAAAGTATGCTTCCAACTATAAGAGGAGAAAGATGCTGATAGTGGGTGTTTATATTTGTCATTATCAGTTAAATTATTTTAATCATTTTACGAAGCCTTCAGAAATCTTGATAGCTGTCTCAGCAGAGACAGATATAAATCGCCCAACTCTCTCAGTGCATTATAAAAATATAGAAAGAGTACAATCTTAGTCTGAAAGTGAAAACAAGTCTGACATGGTATGAGAAAGTGCCAATCAGTCATTTAACTGAATCATTCTGTCATCAGGAACGAATGTATACATACAAATATCTTTACATTAAACAAATGTTAATCTTACCCTGTACTCAAACGAGAAGATCGAAGGAAAATACAAAATAAACTTATTAACCCTAGGGAATAAATCCTGGCCAACTTTCGTTAAATTGTGGCAGGTGTACCATGAGAAAAGTTCATTGTGAAACTTACGACCACATTCGGATTACTTTGTTTTGTCTGTGGACATCACAATGCACGTAAAACTGTATGGATTTGTTGCTGGACTGTTTACATTATGTGCGATGACATTTGTTTATTTGAGAAAGAAATCAAAAAAGAAGCCAGTGCGACCACATATGAAGTTGTATTGGTTTGACAGCTACCGTTCGAAACGCTGCGAATGGTTACTTGCAGGTAAGGAATTCTCTCCCTTTATTATAATCTTTTAAGGGAAGTTACTCTAAGTGTCACCGCTTATGTTAATGTGTGACTTCCCAATTGTTTTAGTTGATCATAGCCTGTTCAAAAATTGGTTATGGCTCTGAGTTTAGATGATAAATTACTTGGGGAGAAAGTGGACAATTACTGTAGCAGTAGTGAAGATGAAGGTGATGGTAATGATTCAGATGGTGACTGCAAAGGAAATGCTTACACTAGCCAAGCAACTTTCATTCCTGACCGTAAACCTGAGACTGAATACAGTGGTAGAAGTGCTAACACTGGTCCTAAAGGTGTCATTAATGACTGGAGGGAATTTAAACGTCTTGAAACAGAACAGCGTGAAGAGCAGGAACTTGAACGTAAGAAAATGATGGAGAAACTGCAAATGTCATGCAGGTTAGTTTTGTCATACATGAAGCTTCTTTGTTGCAAAATCAAATTAGAGAATTCTCTTAACATATAAAGTTATAACTAGATACATGAAAATTACATTAAATGTTGCCAAAAGGTGAAGCTAGTACATTATTCACTCAAGTATTATTGATTTTTTTATCTTCAATACATCAGCTTTTTAATCCATAAATATTTCCGAGGATTTACTTGCGTTTAGAAGAGTGGTCACCAAACAAATAAACAAAAATGAAGGGTTTGAAAGATAATTTATTTGTTGATAGTGTAACAGTCAAAAGATTTATCTAATTATAATTCTCTATAAAATATTAAAATAGATTTTGAAATTCAGGTCTCACTTGAATGATGAAGAGGAAAAAAAGAAAGATGAAGCTTTCATGCAGCAGCTTGAAGATATTGAAGATGAATTCTTGAAAGAATATCGTCAAAAAAGAATTGAAGAGATGAGACGGGCACTTGAAACTGTTCCTAAGTTTGGCAAGGTTATTGAATTGGACAAATCAAGTTTCTTTGATGCAATTGACAAGGAGAAATCAGGAGTGAAAGTTATTGTTCATGTGTTTGAAAATAATGTTGAAGCATGTGAAGCTATGGATGGCTGCATCAAATGTTTAGCCAAAGAGTACCCCAATATTAAGTTCTGTAAAATTAAGGCAACTGAAGCTAGATTAAGTAAGAGCTTCTCCGATAGTGGTGTACCTGCCCTGCTGATTTATAAAAATGGTCAACTTATTGGAAACTACATTCGTCTGACAGATGAATTTGGTGAAGATTTTTTTGCTACAGAAGTAGAAAGTTTTTTGCAGGAACATGGGATGTTACCACACACTGAGGTAAAAATTATTAGGGATAAGAATACTGGAGAAGTGAGAGGAGTCCTTCCTGAAGAAGATGATGATGATGATGATGACAATATTGGCATAGATTGATGACCATACAATACAAAAAGTAGCTATTATATTTCAAAGAAAAAGGACTCTTAAACATTCAGTGAAGAGTATGTACTAATATGAAAGATTTACAGTATTTGTACTGGTCAGTCCTATTGCGCTATGACTCCAAGTGAGTTTATTTTTTCTTGATTAATGATTGACTGATAGGGGACATAATTGTCGTCATTATTTTCTGCTGACTGTTGTATCAAGTCCAATTAAATGTTTATTTGTTTGGTCTATAAGTGACATTGTAGTCAGATATGTGGTTAGCATTGATTTATTCATTTTCGGTAGTATTTGAATGTTTAAACAGTTACTCAATTTCATAAATGTTTAATTGGCCTTATCTTAAAGAGAATCATTTGCACATATGTAAACACTACTGCCCTATTACTATAAATTGTTGTTTGTGTTATGTATAAATATTGCTGCATAATTTATATAATAAACAAGTTTTTAAACTTTGATAATCATTATCTCTGTCATTTCAGTCTTGTAGATCTGTAATTTTGCTTCATTTTCAGTTAGATAATTTTAATTCTGTTGTACACTCAATCTGGATTACTAATACATGTAGTTGGGCCGTTCTTTGTCGTTTTCTTGCATCAAGGCATACAATGCAATATTTTTATATGTCTGTAAATGTACCCAACTAACATACTATTAAATACAGTTCTATATCATTTAGTGAATAAAATGCATGTATTTTTTTTATTATGTTGTCCTTAAATGTTAAACAAGTGTTTCTATCTTTATATTGTCAGTACAAATGTATAAAAAAATGAAATAAATATTTTATATACCTACAGTCATTGTTTATTTCCTGTTATTTTATTGATGATGTATGGTACATGCAGTTTGGAGTATTTGTCTAAACATTAGCTGAATGAATCATATCTTTATGAACAGTTTCATACTTTTCTGGTAGAATTTACTACACACAAGTATTATTTTAGTTGGCCAATTTTCTGGAAATATTAGATTATGGAAAAAAATTGTTTTGATCAACTGTCTGCCTTAATTTCTGAAATACTGTTATACAACTCTAACAATTATGAACACAAACAATCAAAAAGATAATTTAGAACATAAGAACGTAAGAGTTACTAGGTATGGGTTTGACAATAAGGCTAAAAAACAAATAGCCACGTTCATGGTTACCCAACTGACTATTTTTAACACCAACCCTAAATTTTCTAACATCAGAATCCAAAGAACAAAAATATTTTGGGATAAATCATACCTCCAAAGTACAAAAGGTATGTTTAGAAAAATAATTATCAAAGAAAGGTTTTGCCAACTACCTATACTATTTTCTTAAGTAACCATAAACTTGACTATTTTTCCTAGTCTAATGATGCATTCCACAATATACATGATGAAACACTTATCTTGATACAGGTCAAGGAGAATTACACGCATTTCGAAAAACAACAATATTCACAACTAATTAAACAAAATAAAGAAGCCTTATAACACTTAACAATATGATGACAAAATTGTGTTTGTTAAGAAATAGTGGGAAGATCAACATTTTTAAGATTCCTTTTCAAAAAGGTTTCTTTGTCAACATCTGGATTCAATCTATTTTACAATCAAGTCCACATGTATGCCAAAAGGTTTCTTTGTCAACAACTGAATTGAAACTATTTTACAATCAAGTCCACATATTTTTAGGAAATATTATGCGACAGTTTCTCATTATAATATTGATCACAATGAGACAGTGAGCCAATGAAATGCCACACCCCTTGCAGAAAAGGTTTGTAATTGTTACCGATTTGACATTTGTCAAAGAATGAAGTAAAATCTTACCTGTAGACAATGTGAGAGGCCATCATTCTGTGGTTTACTCTGGTGCCTAGTTTTGTTCGTTTCTACTGAATTGTTTGAATAAATGCCCCTCACCTTTTCGAGAAAATTTGTGATTCAGGTCACCCTTAAAAATTGTTGGTTTGCTATTGCACAATTCCCTGACTCCAAATATTTTCAGCAATTTTGGCAAAAAGTTGTTCATTCGTTATTCCAGCTTCTCATTTTTAGTACAAGCATATTACATTTAGAAAAAAGGAAATGCCGAACTACCTGCATATTGTTAAAAGATTGGGTCTCGTAACCTCAAACCAAGATTTTTTTAGGATGTTCTCACCATACATGCTGTAATATTCCTTCAAACAAGTGGTTTATCCTATGTATGCAAAATTCATTTAAACAAAAAGTCCAGGGGTGTCAACTCTTAATCCTCTCTACTCTTACCAAGTAATTCATATAATGTGTTGTACAATATTGTTGGATAATTTTTTTCTGGGGTTTAATGTCACACCAACAGCCAGGGTGATTTGGTGACTTTTCCAGCTTTATTGGTGGAGGAAGACCCCAGGCTTACACCTTGGTCGAACCACTGACCTTCCATAAGCTTGCTGGACAGCCTCCTCACATGTGAAATTTTGTCACAGGTGAGATTCAAACTCACAGCAGTGGGGGGGGGGCTAGTGATTGCTAGTCACTGACCATAACCACTGGACCACAGAGGACTCTTATACATGGATAAATTTATCTTAAAAATGTTTAACAACATTTACCAAATTCTATAAAGGTTTGGAATCCTTGTTTTGTTTATTTTACTCAGTAGTTGTTTTATTATATAACATCATTAAGAAAAAAGCCAACAGACAGAGCCGTAGCATTGTCTTGTAATTCATTAATTGTAGATTTTTATGTGCTTTTGAAATGTTTACACCAATCTTAAATCTCATATTGTAGATAAATTAGAAATGGTTCAGTCAGATATATATGCCAATACCAGTTAAAACAAGTCCCAGAACCAATTCCAGAGGAATCCTCAAAACTACTCAATAAAACCTGCTGAAAAAAGTCTTTTGTACGTCTTCACTCAATCATTGGAACTTTACTATAACTTGTAAAAAGTGAATTAAATGATATTTTTAGAACTTGGTATACTACAAGATGTTGAATTGATCTGTCAGAACCCAAGAGACATAAATCAAGATATACAAGCACATTATAGACTGATACATCCACATGGTACAGTACCATGTTTACAGATAGATGACAAACAACACATTTTGGAATCTGGTGCTATATGTATGTATCTTGCTGATGTGTATAACAATCTTGGTCCTGAACAAGACAAGGAAGCATACTACAAGTAAATCATTTTCATCTTACTCTGTGTGATATACATAGTCACCTTAATATTTATGTTTATATCAGGATGTGTTCTGTATGTATATGTCCCCAAAGTCAATGGAATATTGTACCATATTATGAAAGTACAGACTATCCTGTGTTTGTGGCCACCTCTGAATAAAGGCCACCCTGTGAATATCGGTCATTCTTTGAAAAAACATCGCTGATTATTTAGAACAAACTGACCTCCAAATAAAGGCTAACTGTCAATAAAGGCCACATTTTTTTCTTTCACATGAGTGACCTTTGTTGACAGGTTTGACTTTATCAAGATTTGAAAGAAAAGCACATGTGTCTATACAAGGAAAGTTGGTTTATCAGTCGGTTTATCAGTAATTTGTATTTACAGATCTGGTCAATTTAATGTGTACTCTATTTTCTGAATGGACACTATGTGAATTTATCATCTTATTAGATACTAATTGATACTTACTATTTCTTATTGGCAAAGACATGTATTTTATACTTACAGGAACATTGTTATGTTATTGGTATTAAAACAACAACCTGTAAGTCACAATGGTTTATAAAATTAAAGATAGACAACTCTGTAATGTACTCTGAGACAATGTAACAAATATGATGACTTTGTTCCTCTGAAAAGAATAGTTAGTTTGCATACATTTTGGATAATTACTTATTGGTTTCTTTCAGTTGGATAGTTTACAGTACATCCACCTTAGATGAATTAATGGAAGTGTTGTTTATACAGTGGTTGTTAACTGATCTTGAAGACCAAGATTCAGACCTCATCAATAAAATGGTGCTCAAATTTCAAACCTTTGGGAAATATTTCAGTAAAGTTATGGAAGGAAGAGACTATATTTGTGGTGATAGGTATGTATATACATACATTACTATTCTACTTTATACAGGCATACATGCACACAGCAAGTGTTTAGCAGGTAATTTAACCCTTTGACACATAAGCATATTCCAAATGCAAAGCAAATATATCATTATTATTTGAAATGTCAATTTATTTAAGAAAATAGAGTTATTTCTCTCTGACAGAGTGGAAAACATAGTGGCAAAAGAAGCTATTACTCATTAAAAGCAATGGCTTCTTTTGCTACAATGTTTCCAAAAGTTGTCTGCTTCAGATGCAGGGAAATACGGTATTATGAGGCAAAGGGTTAACTTAAAAAATAACAGTGCTGCATAGTCTTATACATAAATATAATTTAACTCAAAATTTTATATCATAGAATATCTCTTACACTTAGATATTATCAACCAGTCTTGTCTATAATGTTATGTTTTTATGTTTAAATTATTTGCCTTTTAAAAAATCTATGTAACACATGTTGTATTATTAATTAAATGATGTCTCACTCTGTGTTTTAGTGTTATTTTCCAAACAATTGGAATGATAAATTATTTTTGGTATTGCTATACAAAATGATAGAATTTGAAATCAATACTTCTACAATTGAAATGGTGATATGAATGTAGCAAGCAGAGTTTACAACTGTAAATCATCTAAACTAAACCCAATGGTTTAATATTGTTGATAGAAAACGTTGTTTCTCATGACAATTATTGAAAGTGTAAATTAATGTCTGTGAATTATTGATCAATAGTCATGTTACATCTCAGAAACATTCTACAATAATTCTGTTATTAGTATTTTGCTTGAAACAATTGCAAAAAGATTTTTTTAACATTGAAATTGACAAATTGTGTAAATGTTGTTATTTTTATTACGTATCAAACATGCAAGAACCTAATTCATTTAGTCACAATATCACAAATTGTATATTGCAGACTGACAGCTGCTGATTGTGTACTTGGATATAACATATGGTGGGCAAAACAAATGAGAGATGGTGTCTTGCTGCAGCAGTTTCCAGTGATTCGTGATTATTATGACAGAATTAGTCGTCGCAGTAGTTTCCAAAGAGTATTCTCAGAGTCGTGATTTCTGTGTATGATATTCTTGTTACAATGATAATAGATTATCTGGTTTGAAAAAAGTCTTGTCTTGTCATACCTATATTATAACATAATTTTGGGAGACAGAGTATGTAGGTATTCATTGTTTTGAGTCTTTGTAACTAGTAACTTGTAACTAGTGCTTTGTTCATGTTTACTAAATGCCTCAACTAGGATCATTCTGGGCTGTTAAACATTGAAGTTCATTCTTGAAAAACAAACAACACAAGTTCTACCAGTTCATGTCAAGTTTATGAGACAAATTCATGGTGGACAGATTCAGATATTAAAACACATGTACACATCAATGAAATCAATGGAATGGCTAGAAAAACAGATCTGAAAATATTTGTCTTGTCATACCTAGTTTATTTGTACTTTTGGAAGACTTAGTAATCATTATTTTGACTTCTGATGTGATCAGATAACAAAATATAATGCCAAGTCAGCCCAGCATGAATGGATATATTTCTGGTATGTGGTTTTATTTCTGTTATGGTGATTAGATGTCTGGTATATGACATGCGGATTTCTGTTCTATCAAAAGTTGAAGAATTCTTCGTGAATGATGATTATTAGTTGAATTAATTGTTTTCACGATCAATGTAAAACAAACTTAGAAATGAATTAACATAATTTTGTATAATATACACAAGATCAAACATGAATATATATAGTTTGCTGTATGTTGTAGGTATTATAATTTGTATTATATTGAATGATTGAACTTGAATGATGGATCATGTACAAATGATTATGAAAGGTCATTTACATATGCTTTCTGGTGGATATGTTCATGATAGCCTTGATATAGATCTATTTTCATGTAAAAGTACACATACTGACACCCATCTAAGCAAAGAATGCATTTAAAAGTAAAGTATTATAAGTGTATTTGATACGTCCACAGTGTATACATATATTTATATTTCATTTTTACGTTCGTTCAGTGTTTATATATATATATTATGTACTGCTGCATAATTTATTACAATGAGACTATACATATATGTAATAAATTATGCAGCAGTACATACTTGTAAAATGCAAATTTACAATATATATAAGCTCTGTGCAATTTGTAGAATCATGGTTTTCATATTGTTTGTATTATATGCTTCATTTATTGGCCAAATGCCTATAATTTTGAAATAAACTGTACACATAAAACAGTATGCCAATATTTCTGTCTAATAAAATAAATATACTTGATCTTTTTTTTAATTAATTAATATTTGAATGATTTACAATTTTCACTTCAGACTTTGTGTTTTGAAGTGTTCTGAACACATTAGAAGCAAAACAGTCTAAAAGAATCTAGAAACTCATTTTGAAGATTGAAACAATCAGTCTATCCACAGATAAGACAGCGATTAGTTGGTTTCTGTAAAAAAACACTCTCACTGTATATATGTCGGCTTACTGGGGTTACCTATCACGGTGTCTTCTGAGAGTGACAGGGAAATTCACTTAATCAAATTTCTAATCATTCACTTTTTAAAACTCGTTTCTTGGAAGAACCCAAATAAGCAAATTAATTCTTATGTTTTCAATACTTACAAATAGATATACACAAATGCCAGTATCCTAAGTAACTGTTAGATTTAATATATTAATAGTCAAGTTGATAATCAATCAAATGTGTTCAATGATTTTCTTCAGGTGATTTAAAATACAAGATGGATGTTTAGAAATTTGACTCAGTATATATGTTGTCATGGTTATTAATCAAGATGATTGTATTGTAGGTCCAATGCATTGTTATCATAATCTGCAAATGTCTTTATACATCTGATAGAAGAAAGTTAACGTTTTCAACTTAACTAAGCTTTGTACAGGTACTAGTTCTCAGTACTGAGAGAATCGCTCTGTGTTCGTGTTTTGATATTGTACTTATTTTGACAGCATTCTGTCTTTGAACTTCCCTGACAGATTTTAGCCAAGTTTGTCCTTGATTTTTTATCATCAGATAAAGTATTAATTCCCATGCCGACCTACGAG
Source organism: Lutraria rhynchaena (assembly GCA_008271625.1). Taxonomy (NCBI): domain Eukaryota; kingdom Metazoa; phylum Mollusca; class Bivalvia; order Venerida; family Mactridae; genus Lutraria; species Lutraria rhynchaena. The sequence goes on along the minus strand of VIBL01000290.1, from coordinate 37,668 downwards.
CTTTTTTACAAGAAGCTGGTTTTTCACACTCTGGGAACAACATTCTTATTCAGTCTTTACCTTGTTGGTCAATGTTCTAGAATCGTTTTACTAAGTGTTGAATTAATGTCACTGAGAGAACATCCATTAATTTCTTGGTAAATGAAATAAAACTGGCGAGAGGAAAACCTGGGAACAAATAATTAACCATTAACGTGATGTCACGGAGTATAGAAGTCATGTTGATGGTGACAGATTATATAATGTACGTGTGTAATGGCAATTTACATTTAGAAATTACTAATTTCTCACCTATGGAAATGATAAAAAGATTGCCCAGTGATGTTATTTCCTATTTAACAGCAAGATGACAACTATGCGACACGCTGTAAACCAATTTAATATTAAAACAAGGTGAACCGATTCTAGATTGCAACTATCATTCAGAGATAATAAAAGGATACGACACGTTCCATTTTCCTGCGTAAACACCCCTTAAACTTGATGTAGAAGACACCTAATGACAATCTACATACTTCTGCAGTGATAAATACGCATATAGTTCACACAAACCTTGGCTTGATTGGGTGCGTTCTTTGGTTTAAGTATCAGCAGTGTTTGTTCAAAATGTGCACAATATTGTTTCAGCTATAAAGTTATACAATCATAACATGGAGACGAAATTCGTATCATTTATCCGGTACAATAAAGACCTGGTTATTAGACAAATAAACAAATCTACGCTATCATCTATGTCATACGTCAGCTTTTGATACCAAATTGACGCGGGCGACGCTCCTTAAAATTGGCGCGACTTCGACGTAATATCCGGCAAACAATAAAACAGAAAAAGACATTACGAGAAAATGTCGTGTAAAATGAACAACATCAAAAGAACAAAGGTAACCGTTCTATGTAACTTTATTTGTACGACAAAACTATGTTCACAATTAACTTATATTACCAGGCACTTTTTATCTTGATTGTTTTTATTCAATTTAATAAGGTTTGTGTAGGAACACTATGATTTTTATTCAATCTAATAAGACGTGTTTAGGAATACCTGTCTAAGAAAATGAATAATTCCAACTAGAATTGATCTTATTATTTATATAATTATATCACACGCATTTGAACATTTTTCATTGCAATACGTACAATGAATGCAATGAAGTAGAAAATAAGTTGTAGTTATATTTTTGATGATAACCTCATTTCATTATAAGTAGCCTACATGTACTATAGATTTACACTCCGTTATTTCACTTCATTTTGTTCCGGTGTAATATTTTCAAAAATCAAGGAAAATGGTAGAGTAGATTGGATGTTTAACTGAAATATAGTGTCAACCATGTGTAATACTTCGTGAACTTCAGTACTCCGATATAAGTTATATAACCCTACTGGGAAAAAATAAATTGTAGTACTAATTGTTACAGATATTTTTGCCCATTAACTAAGTTCATCGCATGTGTTATCAGTTGTTATTTTCCACACAGAGGAAAACAAAAACAGTAAAAATATAAATTATCAAAACACCCTATGCATGTACATAGTGCAAGACTTTTATCGAATGGATCTAGATAGACCTATATGTTTCAAATGTTCAAATCATGATAGCATAAATGTATGTTCCAAACCAAATCTAATTTCTACGTACAGGAACACGTCGCCCCTCCCATATTCGGACAAAAAGACCATTCGCACTATGCATATGTACTTTCAGATATAAAACTAGAATGAGCTCATTGTGTTTAACTTCTTCAAATAGACAAGAATTTACTGAGATGAGAATTAAAACACCACCAAGATGGAGCTCTTCTACAACAGATGACATTTTCTCATCATCAAAGCACGATACATTGAGTAAACGAAGAATTAGAAAGTACACGACACAACAATATGACAAGAAATCGTGCCCTTTGGAAGAGAGAAAACATCACAAAGACATATATCGTGACAATCACGCTAACGAACTGGTTAATTACCCGAAGGATATCGGAGCCAGCAAACAGTATGATGAAAAACAAAATGAAGATTTATCACTTGACTTTTCTTGGCTTACAAAAGACTTTCAGCTGCAAAGCGTTGATGAATGTTTTACATGCGACGTTAGTAAGGATTCTTGTCAAAACGAGCCTGAACAAGGTCTTAGTCAATATACTGTCACCCTGTCGTCTGGCTCTGAGGCTGATGTAATGAAACTCGACTCGGATTTGCAATATGAACGCAGCTGCATTGAAGAGGAAATTCGACAGAAATATGCAGAATTAAATGCTATACTAAAGCAAATACACAGCAGACGAACTGATCAAAAACGACGTAGGAAAGCGAAAGCCAAGAAAAATGAAGTAAATGGTGAGCTTGGAAGTGACCAATTGGTTCCATCTTATGTAAATATTTGTCCAATTAGAAGACGGAAACGATCTGCACAGCCAATCAGAAACGCTCTGCTTGTTAGAACGGCAATGTGCAAAGCATGGAAAGGAATGTTAGGTTCTTGCTGTGGAAAGGGTTGCTGGGCGACATGGAAGTGGGTAAATCTGAGAAGAGTCATATCGGATTATGAGTGAAGCTTTAATACCAGTCGGTTTCCGCCAGTTATCATATACTGCATATTGTCGGGTTCTGTCATATAAGCTCGCCAGTATTATTAACATTCATGTACTACTTTATGAAATTTGATGAATAAACAAACGAAACCATTTGTTGCACATCGAGATGTTTTATTTTTTCTAAATACATGTATTTGTATTACTCAGGTGCCTGCCGCCTTTCACTGACACGATATTTTATCTCAAAGCGTCCTAAAATATAAAGATCTTTATGGAAGTTCGAATTTGAAACGAAATAAACAGTACATGTAGCTATATCCTATTATCTTTCAAACCTAGCACGCATAATATTCACTTTCATTGATAAGTTCGTTAAAAAAAATGCAAAAAATGCCACAATTACTGACGGAAAATGTTCTTATTTTAAACAAATGACATTTTTCGTTGAAGTAATCTTATTTGAAGCATAACATTAAAAAGTGTATGTTGAACATAGCAACAAGACTTGGAAGGCGTCCAAAGAGATATATGAATGCCATTTACATTATAAGTTTAGTGCCATTAGTAGAACATTCCTTAAGGCTTATTGTTTTATATGTGCTCGCCTTTTACTAACAAGTGCTTGTACTTTTGTATGTATAAAAGCATGCAGTTTTGTCGCTCACCTTGATGTAATATTTTGTTTGTTTGTACGTTAGCTGTAGTTGAGTTTTCTATTTGTAAATGAAATATTTTCTTAGCCTACATAAAAATGTATTGAAATAAAACCTCAAAAATCTTTGCCTGAGGACAAAGCTAATGTAAATACCAATCATACATCTTCGGCCATGCCCGGTATTCCAACCTACAGATATTCAAAAGACATGACAAACTTGAATCCAAGTTATGCAAATTCACAAGAAATGGTGATAATTATGTGTCCCAAATATATACATGTATATAAGTCTAGGATATACAATACGTATGCTACGTTAAATGAATGTCAAGAGGGTCAAACTATTTCCAGCATGTTTCGTTTATGATAATTACACTTTTACAGTCACAAGAGACAAAATATCGAGTCAAAAATTGGGATAGTTCTTCATGCCAACATGAGTTGCGAATTTGGTGGTATCTAAAGTGCCCCGAATGCTTCCATGTTCAGTGGAATGCCGAAACAATTGCCGTACTGAGTTGCTGAACCGGGAACCTGGTAAACAATACAAAATAAAATTAATCGAATTATTGAGGTACATAAACATGTTTAGAACCGCCCACCATGGGTTTTGTAAATGTATGTTCCTCGGTATATCTTTGTGTATCCAGTATGGTCCTCCGACGACTCGTAGACAATTAGGCAAAGTGTTCACGAAGCACGCAAATTTCAACAAGTAATACAAACATCATAGTGTTATCTTTGCCTATACTTGAAGCAGCAGTCGTTGCTGATGTGTTTGGTTGTGAATCTATCAGTGCAATTTTTGACCCTAGCCTTTGACGGTTTGAAAACTGTAGATAATACATAAGTTGCCCGATGCAAGGATAGCAAAAGGTATGTGGGAGAAAATACATAGATAAATCCAAGTCCATACACTGCTGAAGAATTGTTCGTAGTTTTCTGTTCTTTGTGTACATGGTACATGTATTGTTCCGTTTTCAATAGTGACCGTGATGGCTCAAAACCGTACAATAAGTGCATGTTGAGTATAGGTGAGATTACTATTATCATACCGAGTATGATCACTACTTTGTTCTTTGTACAAATAGTCTTAGATCGCAGAGGACATAGATAGATGAGTTCCGCAACAGATAGACTAATAAAAAATGTACAAGATGAAGAACGTCAAAAATTCTTCTGTGAAAGAACAATATAACTAACATGGCATCTTACTGACCCTGTATCACACCGTATCGGATTAGTAAGAAGCCATGCAACGAATTTATCTTGCCGAGAGTACAATTCATAAATCATTTTACCAAACATTCATGCCATCTCAGCAGCCATTTTTATTTGAAATTATGATTATTGACTGGATATGAATTGTTACTGACCTAATGCGAGAAAACATTAGGTCAGTACATGACCGGCTCAACCAATGAACAGCAAGTATTCTGTACGCGGTAAGATAGTGTTAAATATGACATTCTCTAAATATGATCCAAATAGGTGACACAAATTGTCATATGAAGACTCTAGCTCGTAATTCACTTCTTGATCGGAAGTAGCCGCAGTTTTCCATTCGTGACAAATACAAATCTTGTGACCTTGTTCGCAGTTATCATAAAAAATAAGTAGGCCAAATACTTCAACCAGTGTTAATAAATGTTTTATATACACAGTACACAGTAATACGTATACTGGTCTCACGAAAATTCAATGAAATACCAATAGAAGTCGCAGACTCATTTACCAAACTAGTAAATATGTAATAGACTGTTTTGATTTCATTGGGTGAGAGATATGGATGGAAGTTATACATTATCATTGGTTATCAAGTTCTTTGTTGTCACTTCCTCCGACAGCGCTAAGGAAAAAAAGTGAGTTTAGGCCAATGAAGTAAAATGTGATGGTAGGGATTGAGTTTCTGTTTTAGTCGCAAATTAGTCCAGATTGATTAACAGGACATGTCTTCATGTTTTAATATAGTGGACACACTCTGGCTGGAACTCGGCAAGTTCGAACTCCGGAAAACTAGAACTCATTCTCCGGTCCCATTTGTTTTTGTTACATGTTTTATAAAGTCCGACTCCACGTGACTTGAACCACTGACCACATAAACTCGAACGGTCGAGCCAATAACTGGCTCCAAAGCTCAATAGTTGCTGACATTGATCCATTTCGGTCAAAAAATACATTTTTGCGACATCAGAGCATAATAGACTGCTACAATTCGCTTATTATGACGCAGCATCTGAAACTGACACGCTTGTGTAGAAAATATTGAAATATTTTGACAATGAAGAGTTGTTTGAACATGTTTGCAACCTGAACTGTACATAACTGTAAATTATTATTCATTACCGAATGTGTTTGCAATAATATTCAACGAGTGGTTACTTTATAATACTTTTTGAAGCAAACAATCTACAAGTATATGTATTATCTGGTTTAATATTAAGATTTTAATAATATTTAATACAACTTTAGTGACAGGTGCTTGTGACATCTATCAAAAAAGCCCATTAGAACTACATCGTTTGAACATACAAGTATATTTTGAGTCAGTCTTATTCGATGAAAATACTGACCACAAAGACTGACTCATATAGTTTTTAACACGCTTTGTTCAGGTGTAATGCCATTAAAGTCAAGGAAATGATTCATAGCCAAGAATTAGCTTGAGAAATTTGCGCTACAGTAAGTTATAGATACTATCCAGATTTAATGGTCAAGTCAATCTGTGACACCAATATATGTCAGTATTTAATAAGTTAAGGTAGCGTAAGTGCCTACAAACGTAAAAAATGCGAAAATGACATTTTAAGTTACTAACAATAATTAAATATCATAATATCGTACCATGCAACAAAAAAATCGACCTGAATATGCAAAAATAGTGTTTTATCGCGATAAAAACTGCACCCCCATATCGACTCCACTTTATCAGCGAGAACGATCTAGGATGCGGAGTTGTAAGGGGCTCCTTAAGGGCAAATTTGCATCAATCGATATTAAATTTGGTATCGCTTGCCGTATGTTAACATGAGTATTTAAAATTCGAAAGATTATCAACATCAAGCGGATTAAAATGGGAAATAAGAAAAATAAGGCTAAGCAAGGTGCTAGAGTGTTCTCAAAAAGTGAAAAATGTAGTTAGAAATCTCTTTCTCGCGGAAGTTGGTTTACGAACGCTAAAGATACCGAACTGCATAAATTTATATCCAGTAAAAAACTTGACCATGGTGATGTGACATATTGTGAAAATGGAAACTTTATGGGGGAAAATTACATAATAAATATATAACTGCAACAATCATTTGATGTGCAAGAAACGTGTGAATTCATTAACACCTTGGTCGATTGGGCTACTTGCATCTAATGTACTTTTAACATAAAATATATGATGAAATAACTGATCCGGAACGGTGGTCTTATTGAAGTGTCATATCTATATCATACTCTAACGCCTTGCTAATTATGCTATCAGTGTGGGACAATTTAGACCTTATATATTATGATAATGATCTGACACTTTTATTGTTAATTTCTCGCTTAGAAAAAAACGCAGTGGGTGCTATTTTTGAACAAAGATTGCCAACTTATTTGAAGATGGATTTCAAAGCAGTTTTCAGTATTTTGTAGTGGAAATGCTTATCTAGGGAACCGTGTCACAGAATTTTGATATTTATTCTAGTTTTTTTATCTATTACGCATCACGTAATTGTCAGCGGGGTTCAGGCGACGGAATTTCTTTACAGTCAAATATCTATTGAATGGATGACGTTATCAAAAATCTGAGACACTGTTCCCTGCATGATACCATGATTGTTATTTTAAGGCTAATTGTTGTAATATATCCTTATATACAGAGTAGTGATCGTTATTCAAAAATATGAAAATTACATGCGATATTGGTTTATAGAAGACAGACCAAGTACAATATTTGTTTCAAATCACTTGCAATAGGCTCTGTAGAGTGGGTTTATTAATGTATACAATTATGGTTGACCTTTTAAAACTATAAATTAGTGAAACATGATGTCACCATATAGCTACTTACACTACTTTAAAATTCAATTTTGTGTTTTCTGTATTCTCAATTAACCCTTTGCTTAATAAGCATCTTTTGAAATCTTCCAAATTCAAAGCTAATGTACAAAACATCAATTCATTTAAGAAAATTGGGTTATTTCTTCCTGACAGGGTGGAAAACATTGTAGCAAAAGTAGCCATTGTTCATTACCAGCAATGGCTTCTTTTGCCACAGTGTTTTCAAAAGTTGTCTGTTTCAGATGTGGGGGAAATGTGGTATTATGAGGCAGAGGGTTTTATTAATTTGATAGTATAAAACATTTTAAACAGTATTCAGTAAATAAGTCTACAAGAATGAATATTGATTTGTGCACCTAGCAATTAAATATTTAGGTCTACAATGAACTGAGACTAAAATTGATATTTGCGATCAGAGACTGATCTGAGCCTAGATTTTATAACCTCTAGTCCAGGTACCTTAAAACTGTAAACAAGTCCATATTAAATAAATCCTTGTTTTGTTTTTAATTGATCATTTATTTTTCAACCTAAGTTTTGTCAAACTAGTATCTGTGGAATAAAATCCTTGTTGTTTTTTGTTTTATTTGAAAAATTCAATCTTTTATCTTTTAGCATCTTGTGACCATGGTTACGAGCTTACCAGTATTGGAACATGTCAGCCCTGTCAAATTGGAGAATATAGAGATGCCTCTAACAATAGATCTTGTGTACCATGTGAAACAGGTTTTATTACTGCCGGAGTAGCCAGTAAATCAGCTGATGCTTGTAACATAGGTATTTTACATTCAGAAATTTTACTGTTTTTATTATTAGCTCACCAGAACTGAAGGATCAGGGTGAGCTGTTAGGACGGGTATGTGGATGCTCTGGCGTCCGTCGTCTGGTGTCAACAATGGTCTTCTCCTCAGAAACTACCAGTTGGATTTACTCAAATTTACTGTGCAGAAGCCTGTTTACGTTCGAACTGCAATTTGCTCATATTATACCAGTTGGCCCCTTTTTGGGGTCACTAGAGCTAAAAATAGAAAAACCTTTAGTCATGTTCTTCTCATGAACCAATGAATGGATCATCACCAAACTTGGTCTTTAGCATTCTTAGATAGACTTTTATCAGATTTGCTCAATTAAAAATGGTTGGCCTCTTTTAGGGGCCACTAGAGCCTAAAAATAGAAAAACCTTTAACCATCTTCTTCTCATGAACCAATTGATGGATCATCTCCAAACTGGTTTGTAGCATCCTTAGATGGTCCTCTCTCAAGTTTGCTCAAATAAATTTGGTCAGCCCCTTTTAGGGGCTGCTAGAGCTAAAAATAGAAATACCTTAAAATGACTTTTTCTCATGATTTTATAGATGGATTTTTACTTAACTTGGTTTATAGCATCTTTAGATAGGTTGGCTCCTATTAGGGACTGCTAGAGCTAAAAATAGAAATAACCTTAAAATGACTTGTTTTCATGACCCAATGGTTGGATCATCACCAAATTTGGTCTGTGGCATCCTTCAGTCATCACAAATATTCCTCTGTAGTATCCTTTAATGATCCTTTATCGAGTTTAATATTGTTCTCCATTATATGCCTACAAGTGTACCTTTATTACCTTATTAGTAACAAGTTAATTAACATTTATTCTGGTGAGCGATGCAGGGCCATCATGGCCCTCTTATTCATAAATTTAATTGCATCAAGATCAGAGGCTTGAAGGGAGCCTCCATGGTCAAGTGGTAATGGTCATTTGTTGTCACTAGCCCTTCACCGCTGTGAGATCAAATCTCATTTAGGATGAAATTTTACATGTGGGGAAGCTGTCCAGCTAGCTTATAGAAGGTATATGCCCGGATAAACACCGCTGAAAAAAAATGCTCTTAACCTGTTAGGCACCATTATATTGTATAATGATTTTTATACTTTATATTGTTAGAATTATTCTTACTTTAGTATTTTTGTCCTATTTTTGTGGTATAAAAATCATCAGGCCATATTAATCACTAACCCCTGGAAAATAAAACCAAGTCAATGTTAAGATGATCACAAGAGGAGTAAATGCTGTTTGTTTTTGCTTTGATCATTGGTATGATCATTAAGGCCTAAAAAAAAGGTTTGTTTTTGGTTACATATCTTTTACCTGCCGATTCATTAAATTTTTACGGCGTCCAAACCTTAGCACTATATTGAAATTTTCACAACAGTGTTGCCGATATCTGTAAAAAACAAAACAAGAAAGAAAAAAGTCCCTACCTTCCAACCCATATATTTTTGGGCATGTAGCCGGAAACGAACCCTTTTTGTTTAGGCCTTATGATTTTAACTAAGTTGTAACAATGTTTACAAATAACTACAGCTGATATGCAAAATGTCAATATATCAAATGACCTTTGTAGTTGGTGCTGGGATGTTAAATCCCATCGAAAAATAGCCCCTTGAAAATAGTAGATATGTAGTTGAAGAAAAATCTGTTGTCGTAAGAAAGGCTTTTTAATGTCTCATTTCAGTGGCTTGCTTGGCTGGCTCATATAGAAATATAACTCAAAATGAGTGCTTCAAGTGTCCAGAGAACACGTTCCAACCAGACAGATGGCAGACTGATTGTATTTCCTGTGGTGACGCAAGTCATTGGAGAACCGAATCCATAGGGTCTACAGCGGAATCGGACTGCAAATGTAAGTTTAAAAATGGCATTAGTTAATGCATGAAGTGAATAAATTCTCAGAATTTTATATATTGATTGTTACTAATAACTGACAGGTAGATAAAGAATTTTATCGAAGGGACTTCACCCTTTATAGACAAGAAATAATGAAAATTGTGATAGGTTACTGCAATGCTTCATAGATCGACTGATGTGTGGAAACAAATGTTTAGGGTATTGATCATACAAAAGGTTTATGCCTTAATGAAGCGTAATTTTAACTGGACTGTAATATTTTTAATCATTAATTATCAAATCAAAATTTATGAATAACACTTTACCTTTGACATGACTTTTATTATTATGATCACTGCATCATGGTTGTTGTTGTTGTCATCTTTGTCGTGCAGTAACTTTTATGTAGCCCATTACATTACTATCATTATGACAAGGCGCAGTTGCTTGACAAGGGGCGTTATTCTGAAAGCTATATTTTTGGAGTTATGTCCCATTTTAACTTTCAAAATTATACTTTATTGTGTTCAAACTCGAAATCTTAAATGTGGCACCCATTGCTGACATGAAAAACAGATGAATCGTTATGGGTGCTGCTCTACGGTGTTCAAATTTTTGTCTTCTCTGTATAACAATTGTCTGAATAATTAAATTAATAGTATTGAAACTTTTGCATGTAAATGAACTTAGCAAATGTTTTTTTCTGGCGGGCAGGAGAAAGAGTTTTGATGGGAGTAACTTGCTTTTATCTATAATATACAGTCTAGACTGTCTATAGCTGTGGCCGTGGTCCAGTGGATAGTATGCTGGACTTGTAACTCGGAGATATGGGTTCGAATCCCAGCCGTGGCAGGTCATACGCTTCTATGAAAATTTGACAGGAATGTTGATTTACCACTATATGTGGAAGGGTAAATTAGTACTGGTTAGAATATATTTCAGGAAAACTGGTTAGGTGAACCAGTATATAACTGAAAAATTGTTGAAAAACAGAGCTAAACCCCAGTGACAATAAGTATCATAAAAACAAAATTAGGTCACTGTAGACAGGGTGTAACTATTCACAGTTAAACCATTCCAGCATGGTTCCTCACACAGTTATTATGTTTAATATCAAGGCTATTGTTCGGTTACAAATAAAGATTGTGTGCGCATTTACTTTCGTATATTATTTACATCTGAGACCATTATACACAGAGATTGGAAACAGAAGTGAAGATTCAACAATAATATCAATGAATCATCAAAATATGTGTTATCGCAATGTCCGATCAATAATCCACTCTTGCTAAAAGACTTCCAGCACAGTGAAGTATGGAGAGTTTAGAAACATGTTAGTTTATGCATTGATTACTAAATAACCATAACGACCAACCATAAACATTATACATTGATAGAAAGATGAGAAAATATGGTATAAATGGTATAAATTTAATGGTATAAAACTATCTATCAGAATTACTTGACAAAAAAATGATGGTGAGTTTAACCATTTCCGGCTAAAAAAATAATGGTTGGTCATTCAACATATGTTGGTTTAACAAAGAAATTTAAGTAATTTGTTAAATCTATATATGGATAGAAAGTGTAGAAAATATACTTTGTAATAGTAATAAAAACATGCTTCAAATACGCAATGTTAAACAGATAAGGTGAATTAAGGCGCTTGACAAGAATTGTTTTCTGTAGAAAAAAAATCAGGCGATTACTTACGCATATTGGCTTACATGGTAAAAGACCAAGTCTTTTAAAATCTATTTCAAAAGAAAATGTTTGGCAAGTACAACTATCAACATTAAGCCCTATTTTTTCAGATACACAAAAGGTAAGGAAAATTGATAACGTGGTTTGTCACAGAATCTTTGTTCGTATGTTTTTTAAGCCTCGCAATTGGAAGATGATTGCTCAATTACACAGTAATTAAATGTTCTAGATAATATAATCAATTCCACACAATTAGCTCTTATTTTGTCTAACTTAACAACCAATCAAAATTTCTTTTTGTCAACAAACACATTCTTTATCAAGCAAACTCTAAAACCAATGTTCATTTCCTGCATCAATATAACGATCCTATATGTAATATTTACTAAATTAAGCTGAGTGACACTGTTCACGCCTATCATGGAGTGTTCCAAGGACAATTTAGGTAATTTTTCGGAGAGGGAATTTAATTTTCTGACTGTGACTTTGAGAATACCATAAAAACGATGTTCCTAGATATAGCTCCAAATCCAACACGAAGGGAAGTGTGTCTAAAAGAAATGGTTCAAATGTGATACTTGTGAGAAGAGCTATGTTTCTGTGTCAGGACTTCATAGACATGTGCAAAAAATGTAAATGGTATAACACACTTGTACAATCACAAATCTCTATATTACTGTTTCCTTGTCACTGAATATAAATCGATGCTATTATCGTATATCAACCAGGTTATTCATCAATAGATAAAATATTGTACATGTATATGATAACAAAAACGAGTATAATAATACAACTATGAATAATAAATAATACAACCCATGGAATACATTGTTAATCAGGGACCTGTTTTACAACATTGTGTAACATGGTCAGCTGATTAGTTGTTTATTTGTCTCCACCTGTAATAAGATCCATAGACTACTACTGCAGCATATGGGTCCAGGAAGTGACCCAGTTTGATTACATAATGTTGCATAATCAGCCTCAGATGATCTTAAATCTTTTATGACCCACCCATATTGTTTAAGTTATATAAGATAATAATTTGGTGCTAATTGAGCTGATGAAATGGGTAAGCAGTTTATTAACTTGTAATGATCAGGGGGAACATTTCATAAGAGCTTAGAGGGTTGTTTTTTTACCCTGATTCATTAGCTGTTTTCTTCTCAAATCATTGTGATAAATATGACAATAGCCTCAATTGATTTAGCTGTTTAATGATGAAAATCATATTTTTGAATGGACAAACGCAACTTCGACTATTTCCTGATTTCTAGTCACTGATTTCTTATATTCCCTGAATCTGTATGGGTTTTACGCCCATTAATACTATACAATACAATATAAGTTAAGTTCTCAAATGAGATGCAGACCCTATATTCACTAAATTCACAGTCAATTTGTAAAATTTGAATGATATAAATACTTTATAATTCGTCAGTAGAGTATACTATCAAACGACAATAAGAATTTATTACGAGCAAAATCAACATATTTTGCCGTCAAAAAATGAAACACTAGATCTGAGCAATTACAATAATAGGGTATAACATTACAACCTCCCAGATGTTAGCTGCAAAAGTATTAACATTTTTTTACAAAAACCTAGCTCAGAAAAAATTATATAATATTTAAAAATACCACCTATCAACAAAAAATTGACGCCATTTTGAAAAAATCTATTAAAAAGAGCTTTTTGAAGACTCTCTTCTGATTTCAAATCAGAACGATGTTCTTAAATATGCACACTATTACACGACCATATGTCTAAACTTTAAATATCGGTTGACATGACAAAAATTTGACTTATTAAAAAAACATACAATGAATATGACCACTCGACCCAAAATAACAGAATCCACCATTTTCATTGTATCGTAACACTAAGGGAGGTCAGAATCACAGGTCTGAGAAAATTCTAAAAAGATACTTGTGAGAAAAAATATTGATGGTAAACAATAATGCAATATTTAAAATCGATGTTCGTATAAAAGTATAATGGATAAACGCCGCTTGTCGCTGATAATTTGATAAAGAGCTCAACCAACATTTTCACATTTTCATCTTAACTGCCATTGTGTATCTCTCAATGCGCATGTGCGACGTCACCTTATTTCAGATTTCACTTCTGTTGCCTTCTCTGTGTATAATGGTCTCAGTTAACATATAGTATAATTTTACATAAAATGCAAAATTTTTAATACATGTATATTAAGATTCACATGATATAATTAAAAGTTAAATAAAATCATTTTAAAATTCAAGTAGTTTCTAAAATGTTAAAAAGTTAAGAATATTAAAGTATTCTCCCTTGGAAACAGTCATTGTTTGCAATTCGATCCATGTTTTCGGGAAATGAAATCACAGTTGTTGGTCAGATCAAACAGACCGTCATTATACACAGATTGTCTATTATAGCAAAAACAGGAGAGACGAAAATGGGTCACTATGGGCAGATTGTCACTGTTTACTATGGGGTGACTATGACAGTCTAGACTGTATTATATATGTATATATATATATTTCAGACTTTTGTCCCTCTGGATTTGAAGTGGGCTCAGTTGAAGTATGTAATATTTGTGAAATTGGTACATACAAGGATAATAATGATGACATTCAAGGATTTTGTACTCCATGTCTTGGGAACTACAGAACTCCCACTGAAGGATCCACATCGTCAAGAAATTGCACTATCTGTAAGGACTGGAATCAGTTTAGATTCCTTTATATTTCATCCATTGAGCAACATCTGTAACTTATGTTTATTTGTCTGAAGAATATCCCATGTTGTCACAATGTCACAAAGTAACTTGCTTAGTTAAAGGTTTTCCAGAATTTTCCAGAACTGTTTTTTATGGTTTCCACAGCAACGAGGTTAAGATTTCTGTTTCTTGAAAATTTTCAACTTTCACCCTTGCAGTCGAATCTGGTCAACTGTAAGCACAACCATTTTTTTTCTGGCCTAGTATTTTTCATGCCCAATATGATAAAAGGTAGTTACTGTCTTACCAGGGGGCCTCCATGATTGAGTGTTTTTGGTCACTGACCTGTAATCTATAGCTTGTGTTAAATTAGGAATGGCAGACAATTTGCCAAATTCATAATATTATGTTTATATATATACATATATATATCTGTAAACCCTTGATAAAGAGACCACCTTGATAAAGAGACCACCAAAAAAGTCGGTCATAGTAATGAGGTAGTCGCATTTTCAAGATGGTCATAACATTGAGGTTGTCTTTATTTGAGGTTTTAAGATGGTAGCTTTTTTTTACTAATGTCTTTTAGTTTTTTTAACCCTTCAGCTATGATAACTTTAAGGTCTAGTTTTGTTTTAACAATATTCACAGGCTTAAAATTAGTCATAGGACAGAAGTTATGTTAGAAGTTTTAATGTATTATATCAGTAATACTGTATGAATTCCACATATCTGCTCAATGCCACTCACTAATGGTAATATTATAATAATAGTATTGCCTAACTATTAAAATTTCTTTGATAGTTACCCTAGATACTTTTGAAAATTTTGAGTAATTGCCCTTGTTGAAAACTGAAAAATATTAATTTCTGAAAATATTGCACAGTGACATATATGTGTCTTTATTAAATTAGACTGGTATTGTGTTTTTGCACCTTTTTACAATGAGTTTTCATTTAAATGGATCTTCCTTTTCTTTAATCTTCAAAATATTGGCTGCTCTCACAGACTTTAATGCAAAATAAAAGGGGTGATAACTCTATAGATTGTCATCTTTTTTGAAAAATCTTACGGTAAATCATTTTCTCTCATGGAAACCTATGAAAATTATAAAGTTCCCAAAATCTGTCTGCTCCTTTTGGAGATACTAATTTTGGACATTATAGGTATAAAACCTTAAATGCTAATTTCATGTGTTTGATTGGCTGTCCTGAGTACAGTTTTACAGTTTAACCAGTAGTAAGTCTGCAATCTTAGACTAGTTTTGTACATCCATTTTTCAGTCAACTTAGATTCCAAAGTTTTTTGGTGTAAGTTCTGCCTTAATGATACACACTTAGATACACTGAACAAAATTTATAACTGACCACCTAGGATTTTGGTAGATCGGAAGACAACCAACTAATCAATTTTATCATAATTTACACACCTTTTAATACATTCTGCTTGAAATGTTTTCCATGAATTTCATTTACTGTAACTGAGTTATTTAGCCATAAAAATTGATTGATAATGTCATTCATAAAACCATATACATGTAATAATGAAGACCTGACAAATTGCAGGCTACTTGTCTAGCAGGATAAGAGGCTTTGAATTTTAACTAGTTCTATAATAATTCTGAGTTGATTTCTATTCATAATTAGAAGTGGACGAGTGGATTTGTTAAGCCCTGATAATTAATCATAAAATAATACTTTTAAAACTACACTTAATTTGGTGGCAGTTAAGAAATTTTGTTGAGTGTACTTCAAATATGCAAGTTTCTAAATTTAGTGTATTTTTTGTACCTGCCTTGAAAACACCCGTTTGATATTCTATACCTCCCTGTTTAAAAAATGGTGTAAAATATGAATGATTGATTTAATTTGGTTGATTTGTCAATGAATTTATTGGAATATGATATGGTGATGAAACGATAATTGGATACCATCAATTAGATAGACCGATAATCAATTACAGTTTTTCATAATCGATTATCGGTCTATCTCATTTGGCAGAGGATGGCTAAGAACCAAAGGTGCATCAATAGAATCAGGCACTAGTGGTCTGTTTATGTTAATTATGTTTATAATTGGAAAATCGCATCGGATGTACCAACCATTCCAACTGATAATCGATTATGATTTTGAACCAATGTTGCAACACTTACATGTTATAACAGTTATTTGTTTGTGTCCTTCATTTATATGATCAAATTAAACCAACTGGATTTCTCATACGATATCAGATTTCCGTTTCTAAAGCTGTTAAGTATATTTTTAAATATTCTTTACTATAACTTGTCATATATTGTATTACAGATAAATGTAATGTGGGATTTTACCCAAATCTAGCCAATGATGATTGTCTCCCTTGTCCTCTGGGAACTTACCAAGATGTTCCATACAGTACAGAATGTAAGAATTGTATCAACAATTTTGAAAGCACCAGAGAAGTTGCATCAAACTCTTCATCCCAGTGTGAAAGTAAGTGTGTATTTTATCGAGATTTCAACTGATTTCTTTTGTATATAAATTTTATAGAAGTTTTTTTATTAACCATATCTTTTAGGCTGAAATTTAAAAAAAAATGCTCTGCTTACCCTTTAATGATCCTAGATTTTAAGAGAGGGTCGGTCGTTTGGAAAAATATTTCATTGTTTTCAGAGAATATTCCTCTTATGACTTGTTGAACCCCCTGGTATTTGTCTTAAGTATCGGAATGATCATGATCATGATCATTTTTTTTAACCTAAGGCCTAAACAAAAAAGGGTTTGTTTCCGGTTACATGCCAATAAAAAAATAGGGTCAGCAGGTAAGGTTTTTTTCTTTTACGTTTTTTTTACATATATCGGCAGCACTGATGTGAAAATTACAAAATAGCACTAAGATTTGGTTGCCGTAAAAACTTTTGAGTCGGCAGGTAAAAGATGGGTCGGTCGGGTAACTGGAAATAAACCTATTTTTTACGACTAAAGTGAGATAAAGCACGGAAATATCATATTGGGGAAAGATGAAAATAAGAAAAAATTGCAATAAAATTTTTTGAGTTGACAGGTTTTTTTTTACAGTTGGTCAATTAAGGGCAGACAAACTTAATTTTCATTTAAGCCTTATAGAATGCAGATTTTCTGTACTGGAAGAAAAGAACCATTGCCTGTTGTCATATAATAAATATCAGTTGCTGAACAATTTTTAATGTAAATTAAGTGACTTACTTCGAGATTAAAACTTACTAAAATGAGACACTGAAAGTTGTTTAAATATTTGCACTACAGAATTGAAGTGCATCATAGATTATATTATGTACAAGTGTATAGCTCAATTCCATGTTTTGTATGACTCAAAACAAACAAAGTCAGTATACATTGATGTCTGCTTTTTTGTCAGCTTATTGTCCATCTGGGGAAGAGAAAATTGGAGATAATTGCATAAGATGCCCAGTAGGGAAGTTTAAGGACAACGCTAACGGTTTATTCGGACTTTGTGAACCCTGTAATCCATTGTTTACTACAGCAACGGATGGATCGGACAAAGAATCAGATTGTAACATCAGTAAGTGTTTTGAACAGGGTTTGGTTAGATAAATATCCCAAGATATGATCGCTGCTGGAGATGTAAGTTTCTGTCAAGCGCTGGGATATTAGTTATTCCGAATCAATTGATTTTATTAAAAATGAGCTCTTGGAGTATTCCTATGAAAAAACGCAAAATGACACAAGACCCCACTTAATTAAAGACCAATATCCTGATGTCAACAGCAGATGTCTTCATGAAATAACATGTTACACATCATATTACATTCATATATTTTCATCAAGCCATGGTCCAATGGTTAGTGCGCTCAGTTTGTAACCCGGAGATCCAGGTTCGAATCCTGGTCGTGGCAGGTCATACTTTTCTATGAAAATTTGACAAAAATGTCAATTTTCTTCAAAATGTGGAGAAGTTGCCGGCTCTTTGTGGAAGGGTAAGTCAGTACTGGTTAGAATACAGTCCAGGAAAACTGGTTAGGTGAACTGTTCACCGTACATAACTGAAAAATTGTTGAAAAATGGCATTAAACCCCAGTGACAACAAGTCACATACAAATTTAAATTTTCATCAACATCAAATTGACTGTATTCTTTTGATTGTTCATAGCTGAGTATAAAAACTTCATCATAAGGATATATAATAAGACCACCTTTGGGACCCCAAAAAATTGTCGTGATTATATGAAGAAGTCTTATTATGAAGGTGAATTGTGGGGGAGTTATTGAAAGCCAGGTGGAAAATAAATTTTCTAAAGACAAAAGATGAATTTTCAACTGAAATGTTGGAATATTACACCTACGATTTTACTTCTTTAAGTTAAATTAGTGTCGGCAACAAGTCAAACTTGCTCATTAAGTTACTTGCGGAAGACTGGGTTTAATTAACTCTTTCACTGCCAAATTTATAGTAATTGCCATTTCTCAATGCCAAGTATTTCTTACTTGTGCTCACCCAGTCTTCCGCAAGTAACTGCTAATTTCTCCGCTGGAATCATTTGAATTAGTGGTGGATAACACCAAGTGTTCAAACCAAATCATCTCAGATATTATGTCATATCTAAGGTTCGAACACAAGAGCCCGAAATACATAGTCTTCATTAAAGTCTTTAGATTTTTCTAAAATCCAGACCTGTACTGGTTGCCAAAAGGCGAGATTGGCACTCAGCATCAAGTTGCTGCACGGCAACGTTGGGAGTGAAAGGGTTAATTTTGTAATTAATCTTTACAATCTATTATTCATAGTTTTTAAACAAATGTAATGTAGGAATTAGAGTAAAAGTTTCTCGATTTCAATGCAAGACAACATGATTTTCCCTATTTCAGTGTGATTTGTCCCTATTTCAGTGTGATTTATCCCTATTTCAGTGTGATTTTTTCCTATTTCAGTGTGATTTGTCCCTATTTCAGTGTAATTTTTTCCTATTTCAGTGTGATTTTTCCCTATTTCAGTGTGATTTTCCCTATTTCAGTGCGATTTTTCTCAATGCAGTTGGTATCTGTACCTTTCCCAAAATTTAGGAAATAATCTGTGTAATCCACCATGAAATCTGAGAACACAGTCTAAGTATTGTGTTAAAATGAAAAATATTGTTAGTGACAGTAATAGTTCAATATTATGACCACCTTCGTGATGCAAAATTACCAAATATTAATCTTATTACTGATGTGGTCTCATTATCTAGATGTGATGTATAGACAATCTATGTGAATACCAGTATGAAAATGAGTTGTTGAAATATTATGGTGGTTGTGATAATGAGGTGGGTGCTATGTTTTACTGTACTGTAAAACTTCATTATTAAGGCCACCATAGGGACCAAGGGACTTAGTCTTAATATTGAGGTAGTCTGATTATCAAGTTAAATTATTCATAAACGATTAAAACTGGTTTGGAAACGAGTGGTTGTTTTAATGAGGTGATCTTAATGTTGAGGTTGTAGCTATGAGAGGTTGTACTGCATATCATAATTTATTGTACTTTGTAGGAACATGTCCAAGAGGGACCAAACGTAATGCTGATGATACAGGCTGTGATGCTTGCCCTGTTGGCACGTATCAGTCTCTCGCCTATCAGACATTTTGTGAACCCTGTCCAAGTTCGCCAGTGGTTACAAGTACTAGGAGTGTCAATTCAACATCTCTCAGTGATTGTGAAAGTAAGTGAAAAATGTTCATATTAAGATGAAAATATTGGTATTCTGCTTTGTGTTTTATGTTGTTTTTATGGAATTTACTGCGTCATATTCATTCAAATACTGTCATTTCACTAATTTTCATTGGGGATTTAAATTCGTGGATTTCGTGGATTGTCCACAAAACTAAATCCCCATGAGCTTATTCTATTAAAGAAAGTGACAGAAAATAATTCAGCCAATTTCTTTCAAAAATTCACAAATTTACGTCCGCACAAAATAGCCATTTTAGTAAAAACTATAAAAAAATTGAGCTCAACAAAAATGATACCTCAGTATGTACATGAACATTTGTTGAAGAAAAACTATGGTGCATTCTCGGCAGTACAATGTCAACTGGAGATTGGAAATAGGGTTGCTCTGTAAAGGTGTTGCTCTGTGGAGGATGACTTATGGTTCAAAGGTTGTGGTATTTAAGCCCCAGTCCCAACGCCCTTGCCAACTTCACGGTTTAAAATTGACACTATGCATGAACAAACATAATGTGATACATAAGGAATTGTATTGAAACCTATATAAATGTATTGACAAGAGAAATGTTCACGGTTCAAATTTTTCCCATGTTTTGTTGAAAAGGTACGAATATGATTAATAATGTGAACAATCCTTAGCTAAACGTGTGTACTTTTGTAGTAAAAGTAAATTAAACAAGGCAAACGTAGAACTAACATGAAAAGAAATGTGTTTTAAACATACTTGCCAATGGAAAAGAAAGAAAACCCAGCGTCATAAAGATAACCAAATTGAGAAATCATCAAGAAATATTTTTTTTTTTATGTTTATGATACAGTAATACCTGCTGTAACATCACCTCCAAAGATGGATTCCCTCAAACAAACAACAGTAAAAAGTGCACATACTCATAGTATAAGTCGGGAATGTATCAAATCGCCCTGTACAGCAACTCCCTCTAAAGAACAACACTTCTTTGCGGTGTAGGGAATTGACACTAATTGCATTTAAGGGACTATAATTTGATCTCCAAATATCATGACTATGATAAATTACACTAAGGCTTCTTACAGGTTGAATTTCATCATCAATACTGATTGATTTTGTATATGGGTTTGAAAATCCAGAACTGTTAACTTGTATTAACATCTACGGGACAACCTCTCTAGAACGTCCCTCTCTTAGGTAACAATGTCCCTTCAACAGCAGCATTATTTTTTCCATCTGTACAATTTAACTATTAATCTAAGCTCTCTAGAGCTACAATCTCTCAACAACAACATAATTTTACTTCTCCCAAAGGGTGTTGCCTTGAGAGGTTGCACTGTACTAAATTGTACTAAAAGTATTACAGATTTTCAAATTACGAAAAATTAATCATAAATCTTGCAATTAGTCTTAAAATGTACTTAAAATTCATTTTCTTCATTTTTGTTTTTTTACAAAGTTTATTAATATTTTAATAACATCAAATTTGGTTTTTCCACAGCATATTGTGATTCTGGCTCTGAGAAAATTGGAAGTATCTGTAGGCCTTGCGATATAGGGTACTACAAGGACAACGATGTTGATGGTGTCTTCTCTCCATGCATGTTGTGTCCAACAAATCGAATCACAGCTTTTGTAGCCAGTACATCAGAATCTGCCTGTTCTGTTGGTAAGTGATTCTACCCCAATGTACTCCCAATGGCTCACTGATAGAAAGCCAACTTCCTGTATTTGCATGTGGTTATGTTTGCAAGCCCAATTTGTGACAAAGCAAAGTTTTTTTTTACAAGGTTCTAACACCATCTTTCAACAACTTTTCAGTTATATATGGCAGCAGGTTCATTTAACCAGTTTCCCAGGACTGTATACTTACCAGTACTAACTTACTCTTGCACAAGGTGCCGGCAACTTCTCCACATATGGAAGAAAATCAACATATTTGTCAAATTTTCATTGAAGGGTATGACCTGCCGTGACTGGGATTTGAACCCAGATCACAAGGTTACAGGTCCAGCGCACTAACCACTGGACCATGATTGCAGCTGGTTTATAGTAAGAGGGGTGGAAGCCGAAACAAATAAGATCATCAAAGGAAAAAACAAAGATATCTTATTAAGGAACATTTGGAGGTTTTCACAGTATTAGTTAATTTGTCTGCTTCAGTTTTGTATTACCAGTAATTTGATACTGGTCATTTGACTGGTTGTTTATCAGTCTGGTTGATAAGACAGCTTGTTCATTTCCAGTATCTCAGTATCTCAATGTTGCAATGAAATGCTCTATTTATTGTACATTGATACCTTCTCTGATGTTGCAATGAAATGCTCTATTTATTGTACATTGATACCTTCTCTGATGTTGCAATGAAATGCTTTATTTATTGTACATTGATACCTTCTCTGATGTTGCAATGAAATGCTCTATTTATTGTACATTGATACCTTCTCTGATGGGGCTTTTGGTTGAGTGGTTGAAGATTAGTAATCACTGGCTCCGTACAACTATGAGTTCAAATCCCATACGGGGACCAGAAAAATTTTTCTATGTGAAAGATTTGTGAAGAAGCTGTCCAGCTTTTGATATGTCATTAGTTCTACATAGATGTAGTGTTGGAAAAGTTACCCTAATTATTGGCACAACTTTAAAATCAAGAAAAAAGCATACAAAGTTTTCAAAGATACTGATTATTTGATTTTAATTTTTCAGCAAACTGTTCAGCTGGCACTTATAGGGATGAAAATAGCAACACTTGTAAATATTGTGAAATTGGTTATTACCAAGACCAGAAATGGCAGACGGAATGTATAAAGTGTGGACTTGATAAAACAACTGAAAACCAGGGCTCAGATAGCGAGACAGATTGTATTTGTAAGTGTTATACTTGGACCCCAGTATACTGATGGCTCTACAATATCTTTGGCTTTATGATGCTTGTAGCCCCATGATACTGATGGCTCTACGATATCTTTGGCTTTATGATGCTTGTAGCCTCATGATACTGGTGGCATCTTAATTTTGATGGTGTTATGTTTTGTGATTCAATCATTTTTTGTGGAATTATGGCCTTTTGTTTATTTTGTGGGCATGTAATATTCTGTGTGTAACTTGTCATGGAAACCTGGTTTTATGAACATTTCTTGTTATATTGTTATTGATTTTTATTAAGGTGTTTTTTTGATAAACAAAAAACCAGGGTGAGTTCGAAACCCCATGGATACCAAATTTCACACTTGTGGAAGTTGTCCATCTAGCTTACGGAAGGTTGATGGCTCTACCCAGGTGTTTACCACTGTTCAAGCTTTAAAATTGGAAATCACTCTTGTTGTTGGAATGACAGTGAAAAAAAAAAGTACCAAGCTGTGTATTGCTTAATCATTTTTGTAGTAATTATCATTGTCTAAAAAATGTGCATTCTTAGTAAATAACATTGATAATTATCTCTATGTTATGTAACTTGCTTAAAATTATGGTAAAACATACTGAGAATGATTGTTTTCTCTGTGGTTTATACTTGATTATAAGTTTTCCGGAATTTTCCAGAACCTCTGTTTTTTCCCAGGTTCCATCCCTTCTAGTTTTTATTGTTTGTGTGGCACTGAGGTTAAGATTTCCGTTTTTTTGTTATTTTTTACAACTTCTACTCATGGATTTAATTTCACATTAATTGGTGACTTCCCACTTTTACCCTTTGCCTCATTTTGAAAACTTTATGACAGTTTGCTGCATTTATGTTTTCCAGTCAGAAAGAAATAATCAATTTTATCAAATAAATTGATGTTTTGTGTATTTGCTTTGAATTTTGAAGGCTCAAAAGTATGCTTCTGAGGCAAAGGTTAGAGAAAGAAACCAGGTGTACACCTGGGTTGAACCACTGACCTTCTGTACTGAGAATAAGGATTATATGCATTTAGACTTGTTTTTATTTATATTGAAAGACAGCTTTCTTAAAGATTTAGTGCATTCATTTTTTACTTACTAATCATATACTGATGACTGATTGATTAATTAATGATTAATTTATCATAATCAATTAATTCCTGCTTATGTTTCAGTGGAATGTAGTCCTGGTTTTGAAGATGTAGGAGGTCGTTGCCAGGAGTGTGGCATCGGTTATTACAAGGTCGAGTCTGCTGCTGCAGCTTGTACAAAATGTGATGATGGCTTCATCACGGCAGACATAGGATCAGTAGCCAAAAGCCAATGTAATATACGTAAGTATTAATTTTATCTATTTCATATACTGTTATGTCCTCTTGCTTACAGGCAGGAGCAACAGATCTGTAATGATAAAATTGTAATAAGTTCTATTTAAAATACCCATATTTAACCTAAAATTACCTTAAATGAAAAAAAAAATGTCATGGTATACGGCCCCGTTTGACTGATGGAAAGAACACTGTGATATTGTCCAGTCTGCAATATCAGGTTGTATAAAAAACTATACAAAGCGAGAGAGTAACTAGTCTTGTTCAGCAATCAAAACAATTCATTGATAATTTAGATTTAATGGTGTTCTTTTTATATTGAAGAGTGTATATCATTTGTTTGAAACCAATTTTTTTTATGAAAGCGTGGTGGTGAACACAAAAGTTATATAAAGAGAGAGACAATCTGGTTTTAATAAATATAATAAATAAAGATTTAACTTAATTTTCAAATATTTAATGTAGTATAGTCTACTGAAAGCTTCTTATGTATTGAGGTATTAGTGCTGATCATTTAATCACATGCATTCACCGCATTGCTGGGGTAATGGATATTTAGCCTTATTTTTGACAATTTCGTTACAAATCTTTCTTGTTTGATATTATACTTATTTGATGTAGGTATTATTGTTTTATTAATTTTATGCTTTATTATTTAACCCTTTGCCTCATAATGTCACATTCTCCCCACATCTGAAGCAGACAACTTTTGCCACAATGTTTTCCAGTTTGTCAGAGAGAAATGACCCAGTTCTCTTAAATAAATTGATGCTTTGTATATTTGCTTGAATTTGGAAGAGTCCAAAGTATACATACATGGCAAAGGGTTAAACCCCCAAAAACATGAAGAAATTTTGTTAATGATTAATTTGATAATGTTCTATTTGATGTCAAACAGCTGCTTGCCAGCCTGGAGAATATCTGGATAGCTCTGTACCTAGTGCTCTGACTTGTCAAAAATGTGGTTATGACACTTATCAGAATATGAAGTGGCAGGATTCGTGTCTCCCGTGCCCAACTGGAAGACCTGTGACTTTACAGATGGGATCTGATGAAAATAGTGATTGCGTTTGTAAGTGTTTTGTATTGCACTCTTTATTCAACGTTATGAAACTTAAAATCTGCGTCTAATCTCAAATCTGCTATTTTGTCTTTCTTAGTTACTAAGTTATTCATGATAAAACCATTTGGATGTCAATTATGCATTAGGCCATCAGCATAATTGATCTGAACAAGCGTTTAAACACTTAGAATGATATCTTTTGAGCCAAGATACTATGAGAAGGTGGCTGAGATTGGAGGTTGAAGATTTTATCAAGTTTTATGTATTTCACTTTTGTCAGTGTGATTAAGACTTGTTTTGTCGGAGAAACAACTAATTGAATATTGTGTGTTTAGAACAGTTTTCAGAGGGTTTTTTTTATCTATATTGTCCTACAAAACATAATTTTTAAGATTATGCGCAAATATCATTTTGGGATGTAATTCTTTCATGGATCTTTCAATTCTGTGGATGAGATCATGGTGGAGGGCATTGTTGTGAATTCTGTGAGCCCACTTTCCTCAAATGTTCCTTGAACAAATGTTGATGCCAGTAAATATCATTCTGGCCTGTGATAAAGAAATTCATCTCTGTTGAGTAGTGACCAATCACTTATCAGAAATGTACATGTCAATAATTTGGCTCATGTGAATGCATTTATGAATTAGACCGTCATCTCTAAATTATCATATTATTACAGTGGATTGCGCTTCGGGAACGGAATATGACTTCAGTACGCAAAGTTGCCAGCGCTGTCAGAGAGGTTACTTCCGCAACAAGAATATTCGCTCACATATTGATTGTCAGATGTGTCCTATAGATTTCATCACCAGTTTTACAGGAGCAACAAGTGGCGATGATTGTAACATAGGTATGTTCAAATTTTTCCAGTAAATAAAAAAAAATAAAAAAGCTGCAACAGTGGTCCAGTAGTTAGTGGACTGGACTTGTAACCCAGCAATCTGGGTTCAAATACTGGTCACAGCAGGTCATGCCCTTGTCAATGTCAATTTTCCTCCAAATGTGGAGAAGTTGCCAGCTCCTTTTGGAAGGGTAATTTAATACTGGTTACAATACAATCCAAGTGTAACATATTTTTAGTGCGAGCATTTTTTTTTAATAATAATGCATGGCATCAATAACAAATAAAAATGATGAATTATACTATGACGTAATTTTCCTCAAGCTTCCTTGCTTCTGATTGATATAAATGGTTGGTATATTTACAAAAATAAAATACTATATGAACTCATGATTATAAATGATCAGTGAACTGTTTATGATTCATATACATCAATCACAATAATTTAAAACACTTCGCTTATAATAATACACTTAAGTTTCACGATTCCAGCTTGTATCAATCATATGCATGTTAATGCTCGAGGCTGACAATTCTGAATATACACTGCAGACATTAACTGCTTTAAAGGGTATATACTTGGGATGATCACTCTAAGGTCTGAGTATACACTGCAATTTAGAAAGTGTTCAACCACCCAATTAAATGACAATGTCATATAAAATCTAAGAGTTAAACTTGTAGCTGCTACATCAATCTTTTACGTCTTAACATCACAGAGGCTCCTCACAGACTCACCAAAATTTATTTTAAAATATATTTATAAAAAACTCACCGGCTTTATATACCTAGTGCTACATGTTATAATCAACGTGATTGGCTTATGATTAACAAAGTTGTTGATTGACTAATGTCTAACGAATTGGCTAATTGTCTAACGAAACTAAAATGTGAATTATCGTTGTCATCATCAATTAGTTAAATGATCTAAGCTATTTTCTTCATACACAAGAAAATGGTTATGTGAATTAGTTGCCATATATAACTGAAAAATGAGAAATGGTGTTAATCCAGTGAAAAAAGTAAATAAAAGCCCTTGCTATGAGCTTATCTTGTTTAAGTTATAAACATGAATGTACAGTTTACAGATTTTTTCTGGCTTAATATGATCATTATCTAAATGCCTAGAAAAAACCCAGAGATTTGCTTTGTTGACATTATCAATAAATGCATGATGAAGAGTGGCCATTGTTCACAGAGACCATTGTTCATATGTGACTGTTATTCACAGGAGACCATTGTTCACATGTGACTGTTATTCACAGGAGACCATTGTTCATATGTGACTGTTGTTCACAGGAGACCATTGTTCATATGTGACTGTTGTTCACAGGAGACCATTGTTCACATGTGACTGTTATTTGTGGGAGAATGTTGTTCACATGTGACTGTTGTTCACAGAGACCATTGTTCATATGTGACTGTTATTAACAGGAGACCATTGTTCACATGTGACTGTTATTCGTGGGAGAACATTGTTCACATGTGACTGTTGTTCACAGAGACCATTGTTCACATGTGACTGTTGTTCACAGAGACCATTGTTCATATGTGACTGTTATTTACAGGAGACCATTGTTCATATGTGACTGTTGTTCACAGAGACCATTGTTCACATGTGACTGTCATTTACAGGAGACCATTGTTCATATGTGACTGTTGTTCACAGGAGAATATTGTTCACATGTGACTGTTGTTCACAGGAGATCATTGTTCACAGGTGACTATTGTTTACAGTTTCCAAGGTTATTGTTCTATGAGATTTTTTTAATAATTCATTGTTTTCTCTAAATTCAGCAAATTGCACAGTGCCTGGTACTTATAGGAATACTGCAATTAATTCATGTGAAAACTGTCCAATAGGATCATATCAAAATCAGAAATGGCAGACATCTTGTGAAGAGTGTCCACTTGGTAACTCAACAAGTTCGACTGGTTCTACATCAGTTTTTGATTGTGAATGTAAGTAAAAGACCTATTAATTTAATGCCATAAACCTTTTTCTTCTTTTCTTTTTTTGATTTTGTAGAAATGAATGAGAGCTAGTTGTTTTGTCAGTACAATCATAACTGAAATAATTTTATTTATCATTATTCATGGAATTTATGGAATATTCATGATAATAAAATGTCAATTATATTTAAAATATGATAATTAAGGATAACAATAAAATGTTAATTATTTGCAAAATTATGATAATTTAAAGATGACAATAAAATGTTGATTATTTGCAAAAATATGATAATTAAGGATAATATTTATACGTAATGATTGTATTGTGCAATAATCTTAATATCATTTCAATATCTTATTAATGTCATTTTTCACAGCTGTTTGTCCTGCTGGACAATATGTTAGCAATGATAACAGATGTATACCATGTTCTATTGGGTTCTATAAGAGCAAGATTGATGATCATGTTTGTACCAAATGTCCATCAGGACTTCTTACTGTTGACACTGGTTCTGACGATGAAAGCGATTGCAGCATATGTAAGTACTGAGTTAAGTTTTGGTGTCAGATTCCCCCTTACCCTAAGTTTTTGTGTCAGATTCCCCCATAATCTAAGTTTTTGTGTCAGATTCCCCATAATCTAAGTTTTTATGTCAGATTCCCCCATAATCTAAGTTTTTATGTCTGATTCCCCCATACCCTATGTTATTGTACATTTACAAATATAGTCCTTTGACTTTAATTGCAGATTTAAATGAAAAAAAATGACATTGTATCTATTATATTCAGCATGACTCCTGAAAACTGGACCCTGAAAACCGGAATTCACATTATTTTCTCTTTCTATAATCAATAATTTTCTGAAAATTAGACTTTTGGCCCAGTCCAGAAGGGTTTTCAGGGGTTATATTGCATAATGTATTTATGAAATGATTCCAATAAGTTTTAAACTATCGCATCATCAGAATCTGCTGTTCTTGAGATTTCCACTTAAAATTGTTATATATTACATATTGGGTTACATGCCCAAAAAAATATGAGTCGGTAGGTAAAAATTTGTTGACATTTTTTACACACATCGGAAACACTGTTGTGAAAATCACAATATTGCTCTAAGATTTGGATCCCATAATAACTTTTGAGTCAGCAGGTAAGAGATGGATCGGTCGGGTAACCAGAGATAAACCATTTTTTTAGGCCTAACAGTAAAATTTTAATGCTAAACTAAGCAAATCTTTTTATTTTTGTCTATATGTAATACATATAATTTAACAACATTTGTTTTAACTAACTTCATACCTGGCAGAAGAAAATTAAAATGCTTGGAGCAGTTTTTGTTTTATATAGATATGTTGCAATTTTCTTAAGTGTTGGGTGATCTGGTGTGGTGTATTATGTGTCTTATTCGGTCTTATAAGCAGTCCAAAACATATATTTCATTGACGATTTTAGGCATAAATAGCAGACATAATCATGATACCAGACCCGTTTCCTTTTGTCATACTATCACATGATAAAACATTCTTTCTTTCGTTAATAGCTCCATGTGATCCTGGCAATAGGTACGTCCTGAACTCTGAAACTTGTGTCCCGTGCGAGAAAGGCACATATCAGCCTAATTCTGGACGATTTGCATGTATAGACTGCCCTGGGGTCAAGTTTACACTTAACGAAGGCTCCACCAGTCCAGACCAATGTAGAAGTATGTATCTTGTTATTTTGTGTTTTCATTAGTATGTAATAATGACAGTATCATGTATTTATGAATTTCTTGAGTTTTAGTGTAATTTTACGGTACACCCTCTCCAAAGCAACATCCTTTGGGAGAAGCAAAATCGTACTGTACATGTACATCATTGAACTTCACATTATGGTTTGGTTCACAAATATCAATAGTAAAGAATTGTCTATCTGTTAGTGGCGTATTTTATATAAATTAATTGTCAGACTGTTTTTGTAACTGATGCGGAAAAGTGTTTGAATCGGTCCTGATATTTTCATATCATGGTATATAATTATACAGTTCGTTGATATTTTCATATCATGGTGTATAATTATACAGTTCGTTGATATTTTCATATCATGGTATATAACTATACAGTTTGTTGATATTTTCATATCATGGTATATAACTATACAGTTTGTTGATATTTTCATATCATGGTATATAATTATACAGTTTGTTGATATTTTCATATCATGGTATATAATTATACAGTTTGTTGACATTTTCATATCATGGTGTATAACTATACAGTTTGTTGACATTTTCATATCATGGTGTATAACTATACAGTTAACTATTTTTTTCGAGTATAACGTCTGTTTATTAACAGTGTTATGTAACTGCAGACATTTAAACTAAGCAATTGTTAAATTCTGTACCAGTATTAACCTTGCTCCTCACTTTCGTTAATGATCGGCAGCGGAAGACGAATGACAGAGAAAAGAGAATCACCACAGAGAACGTTTGTTGGGCCCTGTGTTCCAACCCAAGGTCTACTGTAGACCTGATGCCATACGGCCATACCGAATGAGTCAAGCGGATGGACTCAAAACCCCAAACGCGTAAGAAATGTCCTTGCGTGCATTAAGTTATCTCCTTTAGCAGTGCTACGGTATATCTTTAGTTGACTGACATTCTGTGTAAGCAGTAAGTAAGCGTGGCGATTGCAATCAACTATGTTTTACTGAAAATAGTCCATAATAGCTATTTTTCTGACCGCAAACATCTGGTACTTCAAAATCAGTCCCTAATGCGCTGCGCCAAATAACTGCGGTGCTAATTAATAGGATACTGTGACGCCCGTACGAAAGAAGATATCAGTTGATAAGTGCCTTATCTTAAGCTTTCGTTATCTCTGATATTCGATTTCAGTGATAAAATATGATCAATCGCAGATATAATTGATTATGTTGTCTTGGAGCTGCTGAGGGTGAATTCCTCGTGGAAATTTTGAGGGTTTGCTTGTTCTCTGTCACACTTAATTATGGCCGCGATATCAGAAAAATTATGATTTATTTTCCTCAAAAAGGGCTGTCTAATGCAAACGCGCCTCATTCCGAATCGCACCGAT
Source organism: Lutraria rhynchaena (assembly GCA_008271625.1). Classification (NCBI taxonomy): domain Eukaryota; kingdom Metazoa; phylum Mollusca; class Bivalvia; order Venerida; family Mactridae; genus Lutraria; species Lutraria rhynchaena. The sequence goes on along the minus strand of VIBL01000290.1, from coordinate 6,602 downwards.
CAATCCCGAAGTACTCATCAATTTTCTTCCCGAAAATAGCCGACTGTGCCTATGCTTGTCGATCTTATGTAATATGGTTTTTTTTTATTCCTTCGTTGGCAAATCCGGCATTACAATATGCCTTTGGCCATTTACATTTTAGACATAAGACGTATGGCCAAGACATAGATAGCATGGAACATGTACATTATATACATGTAATTGAGCTTAATGTCGGTTCAGCATATTATTGCGCACTGATTCAAGTACATGTACCAAGAATGTGCGCTCTTCTAGTAGAGGATTAATACAGTCCAGTTCATAAAGTTTATGATGTAAGTAAAATATATGGGAAATATAAGTATGTTAATGTATTACATTCCCAATTAACATAATGCCCAAAATAAGTGTCTCAAAATGGAGCGGGCAGATTTTGGAAACATTTATCACTTTTACAGGTTTCCATCGCCCATTTTCAAAAATTAAACAAAAAAAAAGATCAACTTTAATGAAAACGAATGGTTACAAGAAAAGTCTTTAAAAAGACAAACGGCGTAGAAATGAAAAAAAAAGAAATTTTGTTCTTTGATGCTATTTACACTGTTGAAGCTATAAGTATGATAAATGTTGTTCTACTTTCTATTCTGCATGAAATTCCTGACGATATGCATAACTAGGCAATAAAACGTGTTGTTGATGTTTACTATCGACCGCATTGCAATGAATGGAACTCCTTTAAAGATACTGCACTGTAAATGTTGCATCATTTCTTTATTGCATATCATAACCGCATACGTATTTATTTGAAAAATGATATATTAAAATCAAGTGAGTACAAAAAATTATTCGGAACTATAATTCTGAAAGCAAATGTGCAATCACCGGAACTCGGGCATATGCATTTACGACGTTGAGGCTTCAAATTTGTACTAAATATTCTGTGAACGAATATTAAATATTCGCGAGACACATACAATGATACCTGAATTCATATCAAGGAGCAAATGTTAAATGTTTGTCAAGAACGTGTGTTTAACTTAATTTCGACCGTCTAAGAATACAGTTTCGTACGTTTTTACTTTACGAATTTTACAAACAGAGAAGGTACACATGAAAAAAATGCAGTCCCACATTAAGTTGACGTGGCCTTAATTTTTCCAAGCTTGGAAATTTCACCAAACAGAAGGAAGGATTTCCTCTGAATCATCAATAGGTCATTTTCCTCGCTGATGAAATTATCCAACAGAATGAGGAATTTCCACTGAATCATCATATGCCAAGACATATATGTCAAAACTGATATTAGACAGCTACGTCGAAATGATGTAGTGACACTGTATCAATCTAATTTGATAAGGTCATCATGCAATATCTACAGAAATTTATATTTTCTATTTTTTTTCAACAAGGCAAAGACCTATACTATACAGTATATTATAGTACATGTATTGCATATTTATTTGAACAAGGGCAATAACTCAGACAAAATTTTCAAAATGCGTCGTAAAATAAATTTCAGAATTAGTGATAATTGGGCTATACTATTTTTGTAATGTTAACACTTTAGTGTAGCATTGAACATATTAGTCAGAAAAGTAGCCTGCAGTATTAGGGAGGCAATTCCTTAAATTCTGCTTTTCAAGAGTTGCATGTATTCTTTACTATTCCCTGGGCTGGTTCAGATATGTCTTGGTTGACAGTACTTGTTTAGTATTTAAGTCCAGTTTGTCATTTTTTTCAGTGCGGAGTATTACTTAGGAATTATAAGTATTAGTATATTTTATCGAAATCCGTTAAAACTTCAGCAAAACATCATTTTTCTTTTGAACAAGATTCGTCTAAGTCTTGTGTGAGGCAAAAATTTATAACTGATAGTAATCACTTTCTACGTCTGCATGTGATAATCCCTTATTTTTATTATTTGGGATTTTATGGACACGGTTCATTCTCGCGTCAGATAAAGCAATATTTGAATGGACAATGCTAGGATCGGCTACAGTGTCGGGTCCCATACTTAATAATTCGGACACATTAAAAGTTACCAACCAATTAAGATCACTATCGTGTTTCTTTTCATTCGAAATCAATTAAGAATTTATACACACGCTATCTAATATCCTGTCCTGGTGCTAAATCGATGATGATATCTGTAGATGGTGGCCATCTTCTATTTACGATACTCGAACAATACTGTGACAATTAAAATATATTATCGACAAGATCAGAGGTATCTTATTGTTCCTCTGTCGTATTTTAAGACACAGATAAACATCTATTCGACATGGTCCATAAATATGAAGTATTTCATATTGATAATGGATTACCCACGATTTTAAAATACTGAAATTACATTATGGTATTTGACAATCGTAATGGATAATTATAAACAATTATACAGGTCACAAAAATGCCTACTATTGTCTGTGTCAGCCCCAGTTAATGTTTAATGTTTATGCTGACATCACCCGTATTGAAATGTTTTAAAATCTAATCCAGTAATGTGAAGTAGTTGAGGAAACGAAGGCTCGCGTGTCGGAGTAGTGTTTCTGTAATATATATTTCAGAGTTATTTATGTACGGGAGAAATGAATGAGATATAAAACGGTTAAGTCAACATACCGTTTAGATAGGACTGACCTATACTTCGAGGGCATTCTAGTATTACTACAGAGCATTAACAATATACGAGTGTGTGGCTTCACGGACACTTCATTCATTTGGATGAATGTTTCAGATTTTGACATTCCTCTTGAGATCACCTTGTCGGATAAGTCAGTCGAGGTATATATACGACATATTTATTTTATCTTATCTGCTCATATAAAACTGTCAAGAAATAATGCTCGCTTGCATACTGTTCAAGTGTAACGAGACCTAGCGTGAAGTACTGTCAGACATGTGTTCATACTGCGTACGTTGTGGCTTATCCCGTCCTTGAAGTATTCGTTATTTATTAACAGCTTGGTGAAACTGTATGTTTATAGCCCAGTTGATTGTAATTAAAACCGACTGGTATGAAGAAGTTGTGTCGACACTGGTATGTACTCTTTAAAAGTGGTACACGTGCTATATGAAAGTGTGTGGATTTCACTGTATGCATATTCTAGCTGATAAACCAAGACCTGATTTACCAATGTAGACCAGTTACTTTTGTACACCAGTGAAATGAAGTTAGAAACTGTTTTAGTGAACTGCTCGGCGGTCTTTTTTTAAATTGATAAATTGTTCTAAATCCGAGTAGACAATAATTTTGTTTAATTTCACCTCTTGTGTTGATGAAGCGCTCACTTTGCGATGATCGCTCTTGCACAATGTAAAAAAACGTTCTTTTTTCGTCGCTATAACAATTAACCCTCCGCCGTAGCTTCACTGAGGCATACCGAAGCGCGTGCCTCGGTTAAAATTTGGGCAGGTTATAGGAAAAATGGCCGGTTTTAGTAAAAATAGATTGCCTCAAATATGTTCAAATATGGGTCTGGCTACGGCACTGCAACTGTTACCTTTTTGTAATCCAAGCTGGTAGTTGCATTTCCCGAAAGTTAATGTCGTGCAGCCCAAAGAATCCCTTGTGCTCCCATGCAGTGGTCCCGTTATCACAAGTTATGCCTAAATTTAAGTCGGATTATGCTCTCTCATGGTTCAAGCACATCATCTTTTAACAATGCCTTCAAACATTATATCTTTTGAATTTAACATCGTCATTGGGTCCAATCAAAGTACGCGTATTAATTAGAAATCATATTTTTCATCTCAATTTGTTGAAGGCGTATTATCTCAGTTTTTACTTCTCTTTGGTAGTAATGCAAAAGTATGAGCGCTAAGAATTCGGAGAACAATGTACACGCCTCTTCTTATTAATTATTGTCTTCTCAAAAATCGTGAATAACATTTTGATAAGAATACGATTATGAAGTCTTTGATGATGATATTGCCTTCCTCAGAGGCATTATTGTTTGCGTTATTTATAATGTGAATCCACGAACCTCGAAAATTCCTCATAAAGAGCAGCAAAATCGATAGATCTGTAGGTAAACAAGCATTTGATTTCCAAATTAATAAAATGATGAAAAATATTGGTTGTTTTTCGTGACATAACTTTATTTGTAGATTGGAAACTACCTGGTTCGACAATAATTTGATTAATTTTGATCTTAACCAACATAATTTAAATGTAGTTAGAGCCATAAACCTGCCTTTCGGTCATGCGAATTCTATCTATTCAGAGGCATTACATTTTTTGTAAAATGTAAATATTTAAGTCAAGTGTCAATAATCAATCTCGCTGTTTGTTTGTTTAACTTACGATTCATAGAGTCTTGAATTATAATCATCAACGGCTTGAACAATGTAATTGACAATTTAGCCAACAGTTTAACAAATTCATGAATTGTTTCCACCGATCGCGTTTACAAAAATATGCTGCGAACACCGAGTACAGGATTCTAAAATGAGTCACACCGTGGGAGCCTCCATAGTTCAATGCAAAATATACTGTCCAATGAGAACTCTGTAAACATACTATAAATTTTGTTGTCCAATCAAATTCAAGCCCGCCAAGTGTGTCAAGCGTCACTCATTGTGTACGGATATAGCGGAACGGGATTCACGTATGTTATGCTACTATTTTTGTTTTCATTGCGTTAATTTCATTATTTTATTCAAATTATCCCTGCATTATGACTTAAACATATGTGAGCCGTCTTATAAACGTATATTACGTAGCTTAGTCTTGCAGTTGTATTGATTGTTTTGTTCGAAACTCGCGAATGTCACGAAATCTCATGACAGTTTTTGTTTCCCGATGTTTAGACACTGAATGATGTAAGGCTTTTGTGTAGAGTGAGTACGATTGTACTATTGGCGTATTCTTTTCGTTTTTTTATTCATTATAATTCAGATTTAACTTGCAAATATTTTGAAGCTAACGTCGATTCGTCGATTCTGAAAATGGGGCGACCGAGGGGGGGGGGCTAGAGCGGTTACTTTCATATTGCTATCCTGTGTTGATTCCTGAAGAATTTGTGAGAGCTGGTTTTTATTACTAGTTACATTCATAGTTCAAAATTATTTTTAAGACAGGAAGAAGTGCAACAGTTCAGTCATGGGATCAAAGACGAATCAGGTATTGTAAAATATAATTTCGTATTTTAAACTATCTATTCAAGTAGCGATAAGTGTGTGCTATTTATAGATGACACGATGTTCTGCCTGTCTAAGTTGTTGTATCGGTTGAATGGTTATGATTATGTTAATATATAGTGCATATTCGTAATTTAAAGTTATGCAAGATAGAGGGTGGACTTATATCAATACATATGCTGGTTAGTGTTTGGTATTCTTTAAATACAAGGTAAAACATTATTAAATTGTGATTTTAACATCCGTAATAATGATATGTTGATTAAAACTTTATTTATTGAAAGATGATAAAAGTTAAATGCAATCAATATTGTGGTTTGTATAGTAAGGTGATTTGTTATGTTTATGATTGTGTATGATGTTTCTTATACCAGTGATCGAGACATAGGCCAGATGTTAAGATTCTTATGCTGTTAATAATTGTTTTTACTGATCTTAGTTTAAAACGTACCTGTATTTCATTTTGTTTATGCAGCGGTCAAGGTCACGGTCCAGGAGTTCAAAGACCAGGTCAAGTAGAAGTCGTAGTAGAAGCCGATCTAGGGGAAGAAGTCCTGGAAGACCAAAAACATCAAAGACTACAAAACCTGCCACACCAAATAGAACATCAAGAGCTAAATCAGCTACACCTACAAGAATGTCTTCTAGATTAGCAGCTAAAACTAAGGAGGTATATTACGATATACATGTATTGTAATCAAGTTTGAGCTTAGCTTATAGTGTAATTGAGTCTTTCTGTTGTTGAATACAACTTTTAGACTTTAAAATAGCTGACCAAAATTTCCAGATTAGTCACATTATACAAAGAAATATCACATATGATTTATTACCATTATTATACTTGATAAAATCATTTGAAATCAAGGTAAATAAAGTGCTTGAAGTAGATGATACTTTGATTGTGATTTCATGTATTGATATTTGTGTCTTTATTTTCTGCTTGAATTTCAATAGTTGTTTCTGATTTTAGGTTGAGACCAAGGAGACTGCTACCAAAGAGGTTAATTCTGCTCCTGCTAAAACAGAAGAATCTGAGAAAAAAGAAATGGCTCAAAGTGACCATAAAGAATTTGGTGGGGCCGTTGGGGCTTTCTTTATGATGATATTTTTGCCTGCGACTGTATACTACATCAATATGGCTTGTACCAAGGTATACTATTTTGGAAGTAGAATTGGGGTAGATGCGTTGAGTTTTTACTGATCATCGAGGAGTTTACTAATCATGAAATCTGTCCTGATTCAATTGATGACAATGTTTTTCTACATTGACAAGTTGACCTGTAATCTTGAATTACTTAGAAGTTTGCGTCTTACTGAAATGAATATTTTGGTCTAAAACATTTGCTTGAAAATATTTTCTTCATGGACTGAATACATTCTTAGAAGTCATATGATGATTCAAGCACAGATTTCCTCTCTTTTTGAACGTTTTACAAGTGTACTAATGTGAGGAAACTGTCCAGCTAGCTTGCGGAAGGTCTGTG